>CM076575.1:1596176064-1596517742 GCA_034641835.2 Pinus albicaulis | reverse complement strand
CTGAACCTAGGTCAAAAATAAAACCATCCCAAATGAAGGAAATATATATAAGTATATGTGCTTTGTTCAAGGGCGACAAACTGACTCTGTACTGCCATCAAAACAACGAAGATACATCCCGTTCCCGCTCTTTTTTGTTATATTTGATTTTTTTGTCTTTTTCATATAATAAGCCTGAAAAAGAATAAAAGAATGCTATGGTACAATGGATAGAACGAGTATCAAGAAATCAAATGCCCTAGTTCCTGGGATTGGAACAATCCTATGCTCAATGCAAGGTGGCGAAAACTGGTAAGTGATACTCAGAGGAACGTTCCATCCATGGGTAAAAAGGTGTCAAGTCGTGATAGCTAAGTGCATGCAATGGTTAACTTGTACAAAGAGTCAAGGTCAAAAGTTGGCTTAAACATCGAGTCCAAATGAAGCCGGCTAAAGGCCAGGATAAACAAGTAGCCAATATGCAATGCAGTAATACAACTTAACGACACTAGGGAGCCTCTAGGGTAAAAGCCAGAAAAAATGATAGTGATGAAGAAGAAGAATGAAGCTTCAACACATAAGACATGGCGGGACTAAAGAGGACTCCCGAGCCTACATAAAACGTAGCATGGGCAACAAGTGATAGCGAGGAACTAACTAGGAAGCCCATGTAAAGGAAGGCTCTACCATCAAGTCATGATTGAATAATCGGCAAGTGAAATGGGTGTAATACTCATGAACTGATGGGATCGACCCTATGGCAAGTGATCAGTATGGAGGCTAGTATGCAAGATGCAACGGAAAGTGATTTCCCTAACCTATATGCCAGTGAAGATCATATACCTGCTGTGACGAGTCGGTAATCATGGATAAAAAACGGGAAAAATCTCAAATTCGTCAAAATGTACCTGAAAACATACCAAACTGGGCACTTCCAAGCATCCGGGTTATGCAGCTTAAGATAGATCGAAAAAATAAGCATAACAAATTTTTGTGAAAATTTTCAACTTTTTAGCCATAAATAGACAAATTACCTCATATTTGGTTCATTATTGCATTGCTGATTTGGAAAAAGTGCTCTGGAGCAAAAAACTTCTTTCGTCAAATCAGGAACAATCGACTGTCGGAACGCATCGAAACTTCAGGTAGGCTCCTCAATCATCCTGTTTATTCATTTTGTCCATTTGGAAATTAAAATTAAGTGATTTTTACCATTAAAACCCTTGCTAAAAAACGCGTACTTGCGCATACGCGGGTTCATTAAATGAAAGTCACGTATACACGCGACTGTGCAAAGAAAACGTCGCGTATGCGCAGGTCCGAATGCAAAAAAGCGTGGCTAATGCATAATTTGATGAAATTTGACAGGATGACAATCTCATGGAGAGAACGTGAGCATAGCGCAATTGATCAAGAGGTCATGCAAGATCGAGCAGCGCAAAATTTCCTTCGAAATTGCGGATTGTTCAAATTCTTCAAAATGCCAAATATGAAAAGCAATGTTCGGTTGCTAGAAATGCTCGTGAATTACTGGGAACCAGATCAGGATTGCTTCATTATTGATCAGATGCCAATACGCATTGAAGTGGAAGACATATATTTCATTACTGGACTCTCCCAGAGGGGAGAACCAGTAGACTTGCACGGGAAGCCCCTGGGAGGGTTAACCGTGGAAGATTATGTCCACGTGTATTGCGTAGAGGGTTCCAAAAAGGTTGGAACTCAGATTGCAATTAAAGATTTACGAGATTTGCACATGAAAATCCTCCTTTTCACCATCGGCAGAGTGGCACGATCTGCCTCCCTACATCAGGCGTCCAGGACGCAAATGAGCATAGCAGTAGAATGTTTGACTCATGTGTACGATTGGTGCACAACCCTATTACTGAACATGAAGCAACAGTTGACCTCAATCCGCCAAGTAAAGACCAAACACTTTGGCTACGGTACAATTTTGACAACATTCTTCTTTGAGAAGATACCAGCATTGAGACCCAGAGGTATCTCTACCATCAGTAGCCCGCGGGACCCAAGAATTGCCCGTTGGGCGGACATGATGAAGAGACTCGGGGGTAGTGAAGTACCCCGGACCACATGGGACGATGAGTTCTTCCTGTGGTGGGGAGAACAAATCATCGCAGTGGACGACTATCCCTATGCCGGGATGGACTTTCGTGGAGATCCAGATCTAGTTCTTCCACCAGGCACAGCATGGGGAACAGTCTGTAAGTTTGCAAAAAAAAAATTGACTTATATAATTTTTTGGATTTTTTCAAATATGTATGAAAAAATGAAAAAAAAACATGTTTTTGATTGGATTCATAATGACTGACAACTTAAAATGATCATGATTCAAATGTTGGACCAGTTCGACCTGAGGGTCTCCCGCGCCACAAGTGCCGCAGAGGCGAAAAAGATACTGTGGATTCAGATAGGAATCTCCAAGCCATGTAGAGAAACTTGGAGGGATTAACCCGCCAAATCCCTATGGCTACCGTGGAGGACCTGCCGGAAGCCATCCAGAGACGGGTGGTAGGAGTACCCCGAGACTGGGTTAGATTATTCCGCCGAGTTGCCACCGCAGTCACGTTCTATAGGAACACGACTTCTGGGCAGGGACCTTAGAAGTAGACAGATATTATGTATTAGATGATTGTATATTCTTTTTTGAGACTGAACATGATGGGGGCATAAGCCCAAGTTTTGTACGACATTATGGATCCAAATTTTGTAAAGTTTTTTAACACTCCGATGATATATATACAGCGATATTTGATGTGATGTGATAAATGTATCAAATGTATGATGTTTTTGATGATTAAAAAATTATTGTATGGAATGATTAATATGCCAATCTAATGCTTGATTAGCTAATGAGTCAGCAAACCAATTGTCAGCTCGAGGAATATGAATGAAAGTTAAAAATTGACATGATCTTTGTAACAAACGTACCCTCAAGAACAACCGTAATAAAAATGGATCTCGAACCCGATAAGTATTGTTCAACTGCGACACCACCAGCTGAGAGTCCAAGAAAACTACCAACGAATCAACACCCAAAGATATTGCCTTCGAGAGTAGATGAACAACTGCAGTGTATTCTGCTATATTATTGGAAGCAGGACCAATGCAGACCCCTCTTGATACTAACAACTGACCGGATGGATAATGAAGCACCCAAGCCGCGGAAGCTAAGTTCCGGGTGTGTCTACTAACACCATCGGCGAAACCAAAATGACTCATGACATCCAACACAACCTGCCAAAGCAGATCAAAAACATCACCAACTCATCAAAGATCGAAAATCAACCAGATATGTACAAAACAAAAAACTACTATATACAAAAGCAACATGCCAGGCCGAAGCCTAGGCATAATACTTCTTCAAATAGAGCCCATTTCGGGGCTCCGGCAACTCGTTCCCTTTGAAATCAACCAAGGTATATGCTCCTTTCTTAAGGAATTTTTTAACGATATAGGGGCCATACCACATAGACTTAAACTTTCCTGCCCCCAGGGCATCTTTTTCTTGGGCATAGACCAAAACAAGGTCACCTTCCGAAAAGACCCTAGGCTTGACCGCCTTATCGTACTGAACTTTTACTCGGTTTTTATGCGCTTCATTCATCGTGGCGGCATCCTGACGTTGCTCATCGAGATGTTCCAGATGAAGAAGTCGTTCTGCCAGACTAGAAGTGTCAGGAAGAAGTTCAACAGCTAATTTAAGAGAAGGAATCTCGCATTCAATAGGAAATACGGATTCCACCCCGTGCACTAACTGAAACGGAGTAAAGCCAGTTGCAGTTTTCACTGACATCCTGTATGCCCAAAGCGCGGGATATAGCATGATATGCCAGTTGGATATAGCTTTATTAATTGTCCTTTGAAGAATTGTCTTCAAGGATTTATTCACGGCTTCCACTTGCCCATTGGCTTGAGGATAATACAGAGATGAATGCTCCTGCCGGAAACCCAATTTGAGAGCCAATTCAGCCATCATACTATTCTGAAAATGACTGCCATGATCAGTGAAAATCTCTCTAGGAATACCAAAACGAGCAATAACTTGGTTGAAAAGGAAAAGAGCTGCAGTCTCACCATCATTTCCAAAAGTGGGCATAGCCTCGACCCACTTCGTGAAGTAGTCTACTGCTACAATAATGTACTTGTGACCTTTAGCCAAAGGTGGGTTACAAGTAGTACAATCAATACCCCACTTTGTAAAGGGACCGACAGTAATGGCTGAAAAAAGCAGAGCTGGATGAGCGCGCATTTTTCAAGTATAGACTTGACACGGATGACACTTCTTGACCGACTCAATACAATATTTGAAAATCGAAGGCCAAAAGTACCCAACACGCAAGATCTTTTGGGCTGTAGCAAGCCCGGATAAATGACCACCACAAGCTCCACTGTGGCAATCATTCAGCACAGCCTCAGCTTCTTCGAGAGTTAAGCAACGTCTCAGGATTGAATCAACCCCTCGACGATATAAAGCATCACCAATAATCAAATAATTCTTGGCCAAGTGACGCAGCTTACGACGCTCATCTTTCGAAAAAGTAGAGGGAAACTTTGCAGTCTGGAGATACACAATGATATCCCCATACCAAGGATCCTGTGGAGAGATACGAAACAAGTGTTCGTCCGGAAAGGACTCATCATAGATCATCTCTTCTCCATAGGGCAACTTGGAGATCAATTCCGCAAAAACTAATGATTTCTTGGATTTGGCAAACATGAACTCAAGATCAAATTCCTGTAAAATCACAATCCATCTATTATATTTGCTCCCAATCACTCACCTGCTGAGGACAAACTGAAATGGATTGGCAGCTGCAAAAACATAAGTTTTGCGAAGAATAATGTAATGCCGGAGTCACTGCACAGCATGAACTGCTGCTAAGGCTAACTTTTCTATCGGAGTGTATCGAAGTTCAGGTCCTACCAGTCCTCGACTAAGGTAGTAAATAACATGCTCTGTAAGAGCATCATCCTCCTGAACCAGAACCATACCAATGGTAGATTCTGTTGCTGCCAGATACAAAAGAAAATCTCTGCTATAATTAGGTGGACTCAGTAAAGGAGCAGAGGTCAATGCCTTTTTCAAAGCATCGAACGAGCGTTGAGCGTAGTCGTCCCAAAGAAAAGGAACTCCTTTCTTCAACAGTCTCATATATCCCTTTGTAATTTCAGCATAATTGACGATAAACCTCCAAAGAAAATTAGACTTTCCTTGAAGACTTTGAAGCTGACGGATGGAGGACGGGGGAGGCAACTGAAGTATTGCCTCAACCTTGAAGGGATCTACCCTTATCCCTTCCCTAGAATCAATGAATCCCAATAGCCGACCAGATGTAACCGCGAAAACGCACTTGTTCGGATTCAATCGAATCTTATAAAAACGACATCTTTCAAATATTTGCCGGAGGTGACCAGGATGATCTATCCTCTTTCGAAAATGAGCAGCTAAATCATCTAAGTATGCCTCGATAATCTTTTTGATGTCGTGGAAGGCGTATGACATGGCCCGCTGAAAGGTAGCCCCAACATTTTTAAGACCAAAAGGCATCTTCTTGTATGCAAACGTACCCCAGGGACAGATAAAGGCAGTCTTATGTTGATCTTCAGGATGGATAGTAATTTGATTATATCCGGAGAAACCGTCCATGAAGGAGAAAATCTCATTACCGACACACTCATCAATGATCTGATCGATAAATGGTGTGGGGTAATTATCTTTAGGACACGCTTTATTTAAGTCTTTGAAATCGATGCACACTCGAATCGTTCCTTGCTTTTTATCTACGGGAACGGGGTTTGAAACCCATTCAGTCAGAGGAACAGGGAAAATGAATCCCGGCTTAAGCAGCTTTTCAACTTCAGCTTTGATAGCTACTGCCTTCCTAGGATTGACTGGACGAAGTTTTTGCCTCACCGGCTTAGCGTTTTCATACGTCTTGATCTCATGCTAGACAATAGATGGGTCTATTCCAGGCATTTCCTCATAAGACCAAGCGAATAAATCCCTATACTCTTTAAAGAGCTCGGTGTAAATTTGAACCTCTTCACGGGAACATTCGGCTCTGATGAAGACATTCTCAATAATATTGGGATCCCTGGAAATGTTCATCGGGATAGTAGGAGAAATCACAGCCATGTTCCCTTCAACATAAACCTGTGTTGGTGCTAAAGGGCTCAGGACTGGGCGAACAGGACCAGGAGACGGAGGACTTGGAAAAATTGTTTCAACTTCGCTCAAATTAGGTAAAAATTAAGACCGATGATGCAAATCATCCCATGGTCTATCTATACCAGTCATAGCTTCCAGGATGGCCTCTTCAGATGGAAGAGTGGTATCGAGACAATCCTGGGCCGAAGAAGAACTAAGCGTCCAAGCCGGAGCCACATCACCACCCAACTCTTCCGGTGAAAGAGGAGCTGGGATAGATTCTGCAGTGTCAACAACAGACTGATATGCAATCTCAGCTGCAGAAATCGGAAATTCCATCCCACCCACTTGACCTTCTTCTAATGTGGCAGTAGGGGAAGGTAAGGTCCAAGGGTCTGAAAAATAATGAGTTTGAAAGAACTCTCTTCGAAGGGGAGCCTTGAAGGATGAAATAGCATTAATATGCACAGTAGGAGGAGGAAGATCGAAAGTACCCATCAGGGAAGAATACATTCCAACTCCTAGATTCTCAACAGGCACCTTATTATTATCCAACTTCGGAACAGATGAGTCAGAAGGCGCATTCAGGTCTATATGAGGGGACGATCCCGATTGATCCAACTGTGACAATCCTCCCTTCGTGGGGGAAACATACAATTCGAAATAATGAGGATGCAATGGCATCCATCTCATAAATCCAGTTTCTCCCCAACGAAGGTTGTAGTCCAAAGGCTGCATCCACTACCTCAGCCTCTATGTTAGCCCGGTTTTGCCCCCAACACAGAGATGGGCAAGGCGGGACAATAACATGGGGTCTGTGAGAATGACCATCGAACGCAGTAAGAACAGTGCTAGATGGAACAACTTTGGGAGATCCAAGTGTCTTCCAACATGCGAGAGACATCACACATGTGGAAGCACCCTCATCAACAACCGTTCGAAAGATATTGCACTTCCGATACGACGATTTAATATGAAAATCCATGTGATGAGGAAGTCTCTTTTTAAAATTAGTCATATCAAAAGTAATCAGAAGAGAATTTTTCGGATCAATAGCCCCAATGGCGGTGATCAAAGCACTGCGCTGAGCCGGACAAGACTGGAGTACCTCTAAAGCTGACATAGCACGAGGACTGCGCCGGATCTTCTCTGATCGAGTAGTTCTGGGCAGCCCTAGCGTTCGGATTAATCGTCGACTGCTTAGCAGATGCTTTGGGCATCCGAGGCATAGACTCAACAGTGGGCTTCGTAATGTGAAGCGGCTCAGTAGCATCAGGAACTTCCTTAGCTTTCAAAGACTCTTCTCCGCCATAATCACGAGATCTCGTAGCGATATCCGCGTGAGCACTCATCATGAAAATGTTCGATGGAATTTCCCCTTCCTGGGTGCCCCCAAAGGAAGCCCCAGGATTTTGGTTCGCACCAACAACTAATTGCTGCCCTTGGGGAAAAGGGTTTGTTAACACAGCCTGGGAACTAGAAGAACCCTACTGAGCTAACAAGCGCTGAGCATCCTGAATTTTAGGGCAAAGGTGTGTGAGATGGTCTCGGCCACAGGCTTGCATGGAAACTTCACCTTCTTTTCTCCTTTTGACCCTCACTGCTGGCGCTCGTTGGTTTTATTTGCATTGCCCTTCCCATTCTTTCCCTTCTTCTTGTTATTTCGTCCTTTCTTCTTCCCATCGGATTTTTGATTTCCTTTGGGCTTAGAAGTTTGGACAACATTTATGGACAAAGACTGGGAAGGTGATGAATCAGCCAGCTGACACGACCGGAAGGAAACGGTGTAAAGACAAGCTGCTTTGGTGGCTTAGTGTGCACCACTATTAATCTATTCGACCAGCCCATCACCATGTGGACTAGGCTTAGTTTTGGATAAATCTAATTTGGAGTGAGGAGCATTGGGAAAATATTTATAAAGGACCCTAGACTGAGAATAGATCAGCTCCAGCTGCTGGGCCCTAAAAATGTCCTGCTCCTCAGAAAATACCCTAGATAGGGATACATCTTTTGAAATGTCCAACTGCAGAGATTTCAGAAACCATTCGAGAAGGAATTCTCCTAGAATATGAGCCTTAATAAGCCTTTTCCTTCTCCTCCATTCCTGAATGTGATCAGAAATGTGAGTTGCTTCGTCCTGCTTGAAATTAGCCAGGAGTTCCGTCCCAGCCTCATATCGGACAGGCAACTGAAAATGGTTTATAAATGTGACATCCAGTTCTCCAAATGTAGCACTTGCGAAGTTAGCTCGATATACCATTTGGCGGCGTTTCCGATTAGGGTGCATTGAAATAATCTCAATCGAATCATGCATCATTAATCGAGTTCGAAGAACACCATAAGTGGAAAGTGGTGATGTGAGTCGGCCCGGATCCTCTCCATTCTTACCTTCAAACTTTGGAATGTCCCCGAAAGAAGTTTGGTCGGGACCGGAAGCCACACCGGACTAAGTGGGTGGATCATTAGTCAAGCCCGACAAAGCGCTTAGGGTTTCAAGTTGCAGAAATGGTAGCGAGCGATGGGCGGAGCACAGGGATTCCAGCATACTTGATGGGATGGATTCCCAACATTACGAAAGAATAGCTGGATTTGTTGAGGCACCAGGCTGCCAGAAAGGACTCGTAGAAAACGGAGAAGAACCTCCTCCCCACGCTGAGTTACCAAAACCCAGACTAGTTCCCCCCGCTGAAGTATTGACTGAAGAGGAAAGCCCCTGGTAGGGGTTCCATGCATTAGACAGAGGAGAAAAAGACTGATAAGCACTCGATGCAGGGAAAGAAGCATTCCCTTGATGACTCGCGAAGAACTGATTCCCTGCCCCCGACGTTGCAAACATAGGATTCCATCCCATAAAAGTAGTCGAACTTTGCCCCCCAGACCAAGGGTTGAAACTCTGGGTCTGGGACGTAAACGGAAACGACCCTAAAGAAGGATTGGAACTAGGAATATTTCCAGTCCCAAAGGGGAAACCCTGAAAAGAAGCTGATCCACTAGCCATAGAAGACATGGGTGTAGATCCAGCTACAGCAACGGAAAAGGAAAAAGAGGGATTCCCACTAGAGGGCATCCCTGAACAAAAGGGACCAGAATGAGAAGCATGTGCTTGGGTGAACCCAGAGCCAAACATAGCAGCACTAGAAGCAATCGAAGATAAAGCAATAGTGCCCTTTCCTTCAACGGAAGCAGGGATCTGAATGCCTGCAGCACTCACGACAGAAGCCGCGTTCCCAGTCGTGGCCATCGAAAGATATGAATGATACGGAAGATCTTCCGGTCTCTCAGACTAAGGTCCGATGTACTGAACAACGAACGGATAGTCAGGAGGAAGAGGAGATGGACCTGTAGCAGAAGGCTCAGGTACGTCTTCAATTTGAAAATCTTCTTCCTGAGGAAACAAAACTCGCGAGGTGAGCGGAACGCTCCTCTCGGAACCGACACCAGAATCAGCTATGAAACCTTCGGACCTTTGTGGAGGATCTCTCTCCAATGCGTCAGACGCCACAGGGTGGTAACCACCTGCTAAATCGCTCCTACGCCTTCTAGAAGAAGGCTCTGAACTCTCGGGAGATAACCCCCGATTCTCCTCGAACGACGAGGCGCTTGATCAGCCACTTTTATAGATTTTATAAATTAGACTCAAAAAAGTGAAAAGCTAGGCAAGCTAGGAGAAAAAGAGCACTCACTAACATAAAAATCCCTGAGATACAGTCAAGCAAACAACCTCCAAGTATTTCCGCTCCGAGTGATGAGGACCAGACACCAAAATACAGGAAAGCGAAGTATAGGACCTCCCGAAAGCAGTCTGGGGTGATTAGGGCCCAGAACAACTAGCGAAGGTATCAGAAACGATTCTGTGACCTCCTAACGACGGCCTTTGCAGCCACAAGTACCGAGGCTTCGCAAGGGCACCCCCGGAAGTACTGCTGTTGAAAGTGATGCGACATCGCCTCAGGCTCCACGGGTATTACCCCCATGATCCACTGTGTGGAACCTAGGAGTGGCAACTATGGGCACCCGATCCGTGTCGAAGCCGGGCGGAACGGTCTTGAGTCGGATCGACCAATCGGAGGGGTATCCTCTTCTCGGCCTTCACTTCCCCTCGCGCTTGATACGGAGGAGAAGCTTTCCCAGAGTCCACCCTAACGGAGTTGGATTTAAACTCAATTAATCAACTTCTATGTTTGTTTGAGCGGCCTTGGAGAGTTGACTCTCCACTCACCTATTCCAAGGCCCTACAACCTAGCTAGTTGGTGAATGACACTTAGAAAACTTGCTAGTTGATTTTAATTATATCGCTTATTTTAATGGGCTGTTATGTTAAGTCACAAGGATATGGAGATGAAACTTATGGTGTTTTTGACACAAAAGAAATTAATAAAAACCTAACTACATGCACATGCAGTTATTGTCTTTCGATGAAAAGCAATCTCTATACAGGTTCTACGAGATTAAAAATTGTATTTTTTCTTTTCAAATAACAAGCTCACACTCACAAAAACTATGAAATTGACTAAATGATTAAATGCACCTAATGCAAATCACTACAAGCATGCAAAGTCTAAGATGCAACAATCTCCTAAAGCAGAGTGAAATTCCCAAAAAGCTCTTTCAGTTTTAACTCTTTTTGGTTGTCCAGAAAGCTAGTTCCCGAAAACAAGAACTCTTAATATGAAGACACCAAAAACGCTTAAAAACAAGAAGAAGAAATCAATGACAACTCCTCCCCAGAATCAAGCCAAAAACCAAAAGCAAGAAACTTCACAAAAGCTTCAAAAGATATGGCGAAACGAAAACAAAAATGCAATAACAAAAAACAAAAACAAAACAAAATGTTTTTTGAGTTTTTGAAATGCAAAAACAAAAAGCAAAGCAAATGTTTTTTGAGCTTTTTAGTTTTATAAAGAAAGAGCTCGAAAAGACCAAGCAAGACTATCAAAATCCAAACCAAACAAGACTGAATTTCAAGCACAAACTTCAACAATGCTCCAAACCTTATAAGGCTAACTAGTAGCAAGATCAATAAGAGCAAAAGAAGACCAGAAAACTCAGCCACTCAGCCTAGAATAATAGTGCAAACTCGTCGCAAACAAAAACTTCGAAGAAGCAAGAAAAACCCTTCAAAAGTTGCAACGAGACCTAGCCTACTGAACTCAAAGAAAACCAATCAAGAAAAGAGGCAAAAAATTAGTGCAAAGCAAAACACAAGGATAGGAAAGAGTAAATAAGCAAGAGCTCTCTGTTCTGATAAAGCAGAACAGCCAAGAATGCTCAGAAAGTGATCTTGGTACTCAAACCAGAAGTGCCAGCACCATAAACAACACTTTGCCCAAAAGACTAATTTTCAATCAAACTAAAGAGAGAAAAGATGAGAAACCACTTCCTTCACAATCCAGATAGCACAAAGACACTGTAGGAACAGGTCTTCACAGCCAGAAAGGACCAAAAAGTCAAGAAACTCAAAATTTCAAAATCTGCCTAGGTATACGCTACTTCACAATTTAGCAACAAGCGTGCATACGCGACTGTTCTAAAGGAAACTCGCGTATACACGGGTACCTTTAGACAAACTTGCGTGTATACGCGACTGTGTCCAGAAAAAAGCGCGTATGCAAAGGTAAATAATGAAAAAAACAAAAGGATCAAGCCTGGATAAGAAACCAGGACTTCAGACTAACTGAGAAAAAGTAAACTGGACTGCAAATGAAAGTTAAAACTGTCGGCAACCTACCAAACAGCTGAAACCACCCAACAAGGGAGTCACAAGAATGTGATCCCCAGCGGAGTCGCCAGTTCTGTTTCGGGGAATATCACCCTAGAGGAGGTTGTTCAGGTTACAACCTCCCACAGCGAGGGCATGCTACTTAGAAGGACTCACACAACCATGCCATGAATGTTCGGAAAAACTAAATAAGAGTAGATCGAGAGGGTTACAAGTAGGTCCTACGGTTGAGGCAGTCCCAGCGGGGTCAAACCCCGACAACGAGTCCCTTCCTTCTTTGAAAGACAAGAAGAAACAAGCACGAAGAACTAGTTGTACAGCATATATCTACTCTAAATGTTAGTGAAATCCATATAAAACATTAAATAAATCATAATGAATGCTTAAATAACAATTTTCACATATATGTAAGCAGACACTAACACGTATATTTCGGGAACAAGATGGTACTTCTGTATTATAAATAGCATGTACAAAAGTAACGAGTGGAGAGATCACCTGAATCCTTCCATGATCTTCGAGCAGACCGTCGTCCGGATCCGTCCCGCCCTTGCCTCGCTAAGACTCCTTCCAAACTGGTGCATACGAGATGACATATAGGGAGATGAGCATCTCAAGGAAACAAGGATTTCCTATAATGAACTGGGAAAGTGCAGGAGGCACGGGGAATCAGACTTGGATAGGGAATACCAACAGAGCATAATATCAATAATTCTCTCTCTCCCTTAGGCCATACACATGAGGGGTTTTTATACTCCCTCCAAGTAGTTTCAACAGTTGGAAACAGTTGGCCACAGGCTGGGGTGGTTGAACTACCTGAGTAACCATCAACCCAGTGCGAAATTAGGGATTTTTTATATATATTTTTAATCATTTTAATGGCATACGCGGAAAAGTCTAGCTGTACTCGCGTATACACGCGGAAAAACACGGGCATAGTCGCGTATGGAGGATTTTACACTGTTTTTAAGTGAATTTGTCCAAGTCTATAGGAATGGGTGCCCAAAAAGCCATAAAGCAATCATGAATCATGTCAAAGTGAGAAATGATGCTATAACAGGGCAACAGGAAAACATGATAGTAAATATTATGGGAGTAGGAAGGGATAGACATGTGAGAGGCACTTTAAGAAGCATGGAGAACAAGGCTATGATCTTAAATAATAGAGGGTTTCTTAAAGCCACTCGTATCTACTTAGATGGGGGCTTAACACTCGCCCAACAAGAAGAAAGGAGGAAGGAATGGGAGAAAGTAAAGTTAGCAAGAGAGGCAGGAAAGTGGGCATGATTGAAAAACGAGAAAGTCCAAGTCACTGATAGATCAACACAAAATAAATAGGGATTCGGGGCCCCATGGGAGTACCTAAACATGGTAAGCTGGAATTGCAGAGGTTATCCATGGAGAAGGAGACCAAAGTTGGGGCCCATAGCTAAGGGTAAAGACATTATGGATGTATAATTCCATACTTCGAAGGATACACTAAAATCTATGTGTGGAACGAAGAAACTAAATCAAGTAAAGGACATGGAGGAATAACCGTCCTGATAAAATAAATATGGACCAGGATTATAAAATTGGAGAAAGAAGACCCAAATAAACAATTTATATGGCGGAAAATAATAGATATGAACGCAAAAATATGGTTGGTTGCTTGTTATTTTTCTCCAAAAAACTCAAAATTCTACAAAAAAAAGGAACCTAGATAGTGAAGACCTGTATGTAGCATTAAAAAAAGATATTTCAAACCTTAGCACTAAGGGAGAAATATTCCTAATTGGTGATTTTAATTCTAGAACAACAAACAATCATTCTATTCACTTGGGAAACAATATGGGAGAGGATAACAACCCACTATGGCTTAGAGAGAATGAAGAGCACCCTTGGAGGAGGACATCACGAGATGGGAAAAGGGAAGGTTTCACACTTTGGAACATAGTTATTAGGCCTTTGTAGCCCAAATGACATGGTTATATGTAATGGCATGAAAAATTGGTCAAATTCCAATAGCATTACTTGTAAAATATACAGCGGGAAAAGCACAGTAGACTATGTTATATGCTCTGAAAGGTCTATTTCCAAGTTTTTAAACTTTAATATTGAATGTTTCCCTATAGAGCTAGACTCTGACCATTTGCCTCTTCTTATTAAGCTTGATATAAATACATAAGATAGAAAGGGGGAACATACCCATCATTCACACAAGAAAATTTATGAACATGGAAGAATTATCTTAAACCAAGAAAAGAAAGAGCTCTTTAGGGTTGCTCTTAAATAACACCTCCAACTCGCCAAAAAAACAATAGGGGCTGCAAGGATAATGAAAGAGATAAAATATATATTTGCAATAGTATGTTGATTCCCTTAATACACAAAGCTTTAAAGCTATGTGAGAGATCTAGACCTTTGAAGAGGATCTCAAATACCTTCCCAGCTAATCCTTGGTACGGTAAGGAATGAAAGGATGTGAAAAGATTTCTCAAAGAAAATTAAAGCAAATAAAACAAGATTATATATAAAACAATTGATAAAATCAAAAAAATAAAGTCATGTGATTTCAAGGAGGAAGGAATTAATTTCTTTGTGAAAACATAATCCCGAAGATTTCTGGAAGGAACTACAAAAATAAAAATCAAATAGAAAAAAATATCACAGAGACTCAGTGGTTAGACTATCCAAAACTTCTATATGAGCGGACAAAGGATAAAAGTAAGCCTCCCACAATGGTATCCCCAACGAAGCTATTTTCGGTTGTTGATATTGAAAAAGGTATAAATAAACTGGAAAATGGTAAAGCGGAAGACATTGACAGTTTATAGACATAATTTTTAAAATGGGGAATGAAGCTTTTAGCTCCACACATCAAGGAGATATTTAACAGAGTCAATCAAGATAGCTTTCCGGTTGAGTGGACAACTAGTGTTGTTATACCTCTTCACAAAATTGGAGACATCAATAACCCTTCTAACTATCGTACTATTATGATCAACCCTCTTCTTGGAAAACATTTTGGGAGCATTCTAGAGCGCAAAATCAACGAATGGGTAGAAAAAGAGGGAAAAAGAGCAAAGGGACAGGTTGGCTTCAGGCTTAAACATTCTACCATCGATCATTGCATCACTTTAAGATACTTCAATGAAAAAAAATTGGACAACTAATGTGGGGAAGCATTTTGTTTCTTTATTGACTTCAAAAAAGCCTTTAATACTATCCCTAGAGATAAACTAAGGAACAAAATAGAAGAACTAAATGTCCCAAAGGAATATAGGGCAGTTGTTCATAAGCTTTATAAGCGGGTTAGATCCATAATCAGAACAAAGGAAGGCATGTCTGAAATCTTTAGCAGTGACATAGGAGTCAAACAAGTATGACCTCTTTCCCCCACATTGTTTGGTTTATATATTGATAAGCTTGAAGAGTGGATAAACAATACCGAAGGAGAAGGCATCCAATTGGCAAGATATGTGGTGAAACAACTTTTATATCCATATGACCTTATTCTTATCGCTAAATTGACACTAGGTTTGAGAGAACACTTGAAAGCTCTGGAACTCTTTTGTTAGGAGGTGGGGATGCAAGTAAATAGCAGCGAAACTAAAGTCGTGATTTTTTCTTTGAAAAGAAACAAACATCAAGTGACTTTTCTCTTTGATGGAAACCCATTGGAGGTGGTAGATGAGTACAAGTATTTAGGAATTGACTTTTACCATAGGCTTAGCTAGGATACATGTAGATGAAAGAGAATCCAAGGAGGGTGGAAATATTCTTACCTTCTTGAGAAGAGGTGTAGAAAAGCAGAACTATCCTATAGGAATACTAAGAAAACCCTCTTTAGTCAATTAGTGGTGCCAATTATCCTCTTGGTTGCATAATATGGGGGAGCAACATGTCAAGCCACAAATGACGACAAATAGAAAGAATTAAAAAGCACCTGATCACAAGTACCTCAAAGTCAAATCAACAGTCTCATATGATATCCTTTTAGTTGAGGCTGGTATGTTTCCAATTGAGGCATCAACGATGATTCATTTGTTAAGTTACCTGAAGAATGTTGAAAATATGGATAAGCACCGGTGGCCCTAATTGGTTGTTGAAGAAGAGCCAAATCGCTAGAAAAAGACATGGATGAAACAAAATATAAAGTGGTTAGGAAAATGGGACATAAATTTGCATGATTTCCCTCATGCTAAGCAGGAGATAAAAAGTTGGGTGTTAGAAAAATTTAGGACTTCCATGTAGACAAAGTCGCTAGGCAAAAAGAAAGCATATTATGTCCATGAATTTAACCCAATGTGGAAACATGATGATAATGAGTATTTGAGTTCCTCAATCAAGGGAAAAACTAAAATTTAAATTGCTTAGTTGAGGACTAGCTCCCATCATCTAGGATGTGAAACTTGTAGATTGGTGGTCCCTAAAGAAGATTGGGAAGAACGAACTTGCATTTTTTGCAACAGAGGGGTGGTAGAAACAAAACGACATTTTATCAAAGAGTGTGCAACGTATGAAGTTGTCCATCATCAGTTTGATAACAACCTAAAGGTGAACAAGCTTAGTGAGATTTTTGAGGAGACAATGCTACACAAAACAAAGAATTTCTTACTCAAGATCCATAACAACATAATCATCCTAGAAACAAATATGAATATGGATTAAATGATAGTGGGTGGTTCCTTAGTGTTATGCAGGAAAATCCTCTCTACGGACAAAGATGATCCCTCTAGCCCTAGGATGGGTCTAGTAACAACAGGGAAAAATCTAAAGCCTACTTTCCTAGATTGCAAATGGACACATATCATGAATAGATCACCTACCTCGATCTGATGTTGTTCCTCGCTTGAATCCTTTGATCCTTTGCGCTCCGTAGTCAGATCCTCTCTGTCGCTAGCGCTTGGTTACTTGCACAAGAGATCAAAGAACAAAAAACGTGAAAGCATAACATATATCTCGCATAAACAATCTATCTAGTTGATCAAGGAGAACCAAAAATACAATCATACAATAAATATGAGAATGGAAAGCAAGAATCAGTTGTATTATATTAATATAGAGAGGGGGAGTTACAACTTGCGCCTTGATGTCGCAACTCTCCTTCAACGTGTCCAGATCAAGGCACGTCTCCAAAGTGCGCGTTCCAAGTTGATACAAAGGGGCCAAAGGCCTCAACTATCGTTCGAAGCCTATAACAACAAATATCTCTCTAGTGTTCTTCTATCTCTGTTCTCACTAGCAGAGGTATGGGATGATGTCCATTTTATAGCAAGGGAAGAGGGAACATGGATCCACTTAAGGTGGGGAAATGGCTTATCCCTTTGGGTGGTTCCACTTTTTTAGGAACAAGAGGCCCAAAGGGAGAAACTCGACTCTATCCTCAGGAACAAACAACAAGCTATTTGCCACGAAGCTTCTAGATCTCTAAGCTTCACTTCCATTTTTAAAAAACTTTCTAGAAGAGGATCGACGCATGTATGATTCTCATTCCAATGCTGATCGATGATGCCCTAGACTTAAAAAGTGCAATAGGCATGAGAAAGACATGCAGAGGGTGTGCCGCTCCAGATAACCATGTTTTTAAGGAGATGCTTCAGGAATGGTCAACAAATATTTTGTTCAATATGTTGCAAGGGATATAATAGCACATTTTCATGATGGAAAATAGACACAGGGATCACTGTTAGGGGTCTCCAGGATCCGGAACAGGGAGTATAGAGACAATGAAAAACTGTTGTGTAACATATGCCCCCTAAAGTGTGAGAGGTGAAATGTTTTACGAGTACATGCCAGGACTAAGACGTCGTCATCAGAAAACCTCCGCAAACAAGCACATATATACATAACTGAAATATCTGAGATAATCACATGACATGAGGTATGGATGCAACCATCCAAAAAATATATCATGAAACAAGATCCAATGTAATATCCCTTTTCAGGAATATCTCTAAAACACAAGCGAACTCCAACCAGAGATGGACTGGGAGGGCATTTACCAAATATTTCACCTCTGAAAAGAGGGTGAGATTTGGAGGCTATCTGGCCCTTTCCAGACTCTGTCTAAGAGTATGGGGAAAACACACCAAGTGGTATAGAAACTAGAACGCTCGAGGAGAAAAATAACAGTAGTGCAAGCATACAATAACATATATAGAGAACATATAACAGATAATCAAGAACTGTAGAGAGAATGCTGAGCCATTTTATTATACTGAGAAATATAAGTGAATACAATAGGTGATCAGAGTGATGGCACCTAAACCTGCACAAGGCAAGTTAAGAAATACTCTCAAAATGCTGCTGGAATGGCTGTTCTCTGTTCTGCGTCTAAGCTGCTGGAAAAACTGTCGTGTAGCTGCTACTGCTGGAACAAGATGAGTATATGGGGTTTCTCCCCCTGCTTAATCCCCTGACCAAAATCCTCCTAAAGAATACCACACCGGAGCTCCCCACCAATATGGACTACATCCCCCCTCTCAGGACTGCACAGTCAATAGATGCAATGCTCCTCCACAAATGCCGCGACTCGATCCTCCTACGAAATACTGATGGGAATGCCTCACCCGAGTGAGCACTCGAAGTCTCCCGGGGTTGAGGGTGAGATCTTCGAACGGAGACACTCAATGCACTAAACAATGCTGCAGACAGGCTAAACAGCCAGCATGCTCAAAGTCGTAATGACCAGCTCCAAATGCATAAACTCGAATGCCCCAAAATGAGGAGGCTCTCCTCTCTATACAGCGTTGGCCACTCTCAAACCCTAAGGCCCACCTCCTCCAACGTAGCATCCCTTTGCTACGCACTCAACTTGGCCTACGCAGCCCCTTCATGTGGTCTACGTGGGCCCCCTCTCTACGTGGTCTCTTGGCCCCCTTGGCTCACTTTTATTTACAATCTAACTACATAAGGAAAAATTGACCAAATCGAATATTCCAATCAGCCATTGCTAATTGGGAATATTACAGTCTCCCCTGGAAAAATGTTGCTTGTCCCCAAGCAACTGTAGTGATGGATGCTGCAAGATCTTCTCACTCTCCCAAGTAGCATCCTCATCCGGAAAATTCTTCCATCTCACCAAGAACTCCCGAATTGTCCTGTTCCGCAGCTGCCTCTCCCTCATATCAATAATGGCCTAAGGCTGTAACACCAAATGCCCCTCATCATCTATAGGCAGTAGCTCCTCTATCACCGTCACCTACTGCCCCAATGCCTTCTTTAGGCATGATACATGGAAAATGTTATGAATCTTGTTGCCTTGGGGCAGCTCCAACTCATAAGCGACCTGTCCAACCCTGCGTATCACCATGTATGGCCCATAAAAACGGGGCTTGAGCTTCTCAGCTCCCTTCTGCTTTAGTGACGATTGTTGGTATGGCTGTAAACGTAGGTAGACCAAGTCTCCTACCTCAAACTGTCTCTCCATCCGACCCCTGTCGGCATATAGCTTCTGCTGGTTCTGCGATGTAGCCATGTTATCTTTGAGAGCTCGGAGAATGTCCTGATTCTCTTGGATCCAATATCTGGCTCTCGGAGCCTTGCTAGCACCAAACATCACATTAGCAAAAGATAAAGAATGGTATCCATACAGAGCATAGAATGGAGACATACCGATGAACATGTGATGTGTGTTGTTGTAGCAGTACTCCCCTAGATGCAGCCACTTCAGCCACGCTCTCTGCTGCCCACTAACATAGTTACGCAAGTAGCCCTCTAGCCACTTGTTAACTATCTCTGTCTGCCCATCTATCTATGGGTGGTAGCTGGTGCTCGGTGTCAACTCCGTCCCCACCAGCCGAAAAAGTTCCTGCCAAAATCCGCCCATAAAGCGGCTGTCCCTGTCACTGATGATGGTCTTGGGAAGACCATGTAACCTGAAGATGTCTCTGAAGAACATCTCCGCCACCTGTGCTGCTGAATAGTGTGCGGATATGGCGAAAAAGTGTGCATACTTCGTCAGCCGATCAACGACGACGTATATACAATCCTTGCCCTGCACCATGGGAAACCCTGTGATGAAATCCATCGAAATGCTTTCCCATTTCCCCTCCAGAATGGGAAGAGGCTGCAACAAACCTGCGGGATGGTTCATCTCCCCCTTGTTTCTCTGGTAAACCTCGCACTCCCTGACATGCTGGAGCACGTCCTCCTTGAGGCCCTTCCATGAGAACCTCTCTCTGATGGCCCGGTTGGTTTTGGTAAACCCCTGATGGCCGGCCAATGGTGAGTCATGTGACGCCTGAAGTATCTTCTTCTTGAGCTGGGAGCCCTTAGTCAAGTAGATCCTACCTCTGTAGTAGATGATCTCATCTATCACCCTATATCTTTCATCTGTCACCTGACCATATAGAACCTCACAAGCAAACCTGTCATTGGAGTACTCCACCAAGAGTCAAGCCCTCCAATCTATATCCAAGCTCATTAGAGACAACGTGGCTGGTCTACGTGAAAGTGCATCGGCTACCACATTGTTCTTCCCCTTGACGTACTCAATGTCAAAGTCATAAGCCTGGATCTTGCTGATCCACTTCTGCTGCCTCTCCTGTAGCTGTTTCTGCTCTAAAAAGAACCTGAGGCTGTTGTGATCAGTCCTCACCCTGAACCTGTTACCCACTAAGTACTGCCGGAATTTGGCCAATTCATGAATAATGGCCAACATCTCCTTGTCGTATATAGGGTATAAAGGCTCATGAGGTAGGAGCTCATAGGCTATAGGGTGGCCTCCCTGCATCAAGACTGCGTTGATCCCCTCTCCCGATGCATCACACTCCAAAACGAAAGGCTGCGTAAAATCTGGCAACGCAAGCACTGGGTAGGATGCTCATAACCTCCTTGAGCCTGTCAAAGGCCCGCTATGCTGTATCTGACCAACTGAATGCCCCCTTCTTCGTCAAATCTGTAAGGGGTGAAAAAAACTGAGAGAAACTCTTGATGAACTTCCTGTAGTATGTGCAGATGCTAACAAATCCTCGAAGTTTCGTCACGTTTCTCGGCTCTGGACAATCTCTAATGGCCCTAATCTTCTCCTCATGGACTCTCACTCCGTCCACCCCTATGATGTGTCCCAAATAAAACATCTCCGTCAACCCAAACTCACACTTGGAGAGCTTAGCATAAAACTGTTGCTCCTCCAAGATATGCAGCACTGCCTCTATGTGCTGGAGATGCTCCTCCCAAGTCCTGCTATATATCAGTATATCATCGAAAAAGACCAACACAAACTTCCTTAGATGACTGCGGAAGATATGGTTCATGCAAGACTGGAAAGTAGCTGGGGAGTTGGTTAGCCCAAAAGGCATAACCAAGAACTCAAAGTGGCCGTAATGACACCTGAAAGCGGTCTTGGGAATGTCTTGTTCCCTCACGCAAATATGGTGGTACCCGGATCTCAAATCGATATTTGAGAAGAACTGTGCTCCTCTCAACTCATCCATCAACTCATCAATCCGAGGTATGGGGTATCTATTTTTCATGGTCTTCTTATTCAAGGCTTTGTAATCAATGCACATTCTCAATGTGCCGTCCTTCTTCTTCACCAACACCACCGAAGAAGCAAAAGGACTGGAGCTAGGCCGAATATGTCCAAGAGCCAACAAATCCTGAATGGCCCACTCAATCTCATCTCGATAGGCCTTGGGGTGCCTATAGGGTGTGGTAATAATGGCCTGGATGCCCTGCTCAAGCTCAATAGTGTGCTGAAACCCCCGATCTGGTGGCTATCCTGGCGGTATCTCTCCAAATACTGTATCATACCTATCAAGGATGGCTTGTATGTCTGGATGAACTATCTGCCCGGTAGTCCCTGCCTCTGATACCCGCAACTCAACTGCCCACTCTATGTCTCCCTTCTGGAAGTCTGCCTCCATCCGGTGAGTTGAAACAGTCTGAGGTGGGTAACTGTGCATCCCACGTATCTTCTCATGCTTCCTGGTCTTATTATCATCCCACTCCATCTCCAAGGCCTCCCAACCTGTGGTGACTTTCCCCAAAGTAATCAGCCACTGTACACCCAGCACCACATTGGTATCTGGTATGTTGACCATGAAAAAGTGGTCGGTCACTGTGTAGGTACCCATCGTCACAGCTAGCTCTGGAACATATTGGCACACTGCATCGTCTGATCTCCTGGGACCAACACTGAAAATCCATCGAAGCTCTCTGTCGGTATGCCTCTTCGCTCAACCATCTGGGCATCGATGAAGTTGTGGGTTGCCCCACTGTCTACCATAACTGAAACTCGTTGCCCCCGCACCATCCCTCGGACACACAACATCAAATAATTGGGTACTCCTTGCAATGCTGCAAGGGTCCCCCCTGTGGGTGAAAAAGTTGCACCTCCTGCTCCTGGAGGTGGAGGTGGAAAATGGTCCTGCACTGTCTGACTGTCTCCTGCCTCCCCATCCTCATACTCATCCTCTTCCCCGCTGCTCTCGGAGAAGACCTCGATAAAATGTGCTTTGCCAGTAGCACATCTGTGTCCTGGTGCCCACGGCTCCTGACAGGTAAAGCACAACCTCTTCTTCTTCAACTCCCTCCGGGCATCATCATCTAGCTATACCCTACCTTGAATCCCCTTCAGAGGTGGAATCCTCACATCCTTCCCCTTTGGCTGGAAAGCCTGTCTCTGGGGGTAATGTGTCCTGGTCCTGGGTAAGGCATCCTGCAAATCCCGAGTCCTGCCAATGGCATCCTGGAGTGTGGTTGGTCTAGTGGATCTGACTAGACCCCAAAGTGGCTCTGCTAAACCCTCAACAAACATGTAGACCATCCGTGCTGCGGATAGATCTGGCACCATCACTGAAATCCTCAGGAAATCTGCAATATACGTTTCAGGATTCCGAGTCTTCTTGAGCCTCGTTAGCTCAACAAAGTGCTCCTCCAGATCCCTTTGGATCCCTCCGGTCAAACCTCTCTATCAGTCTTCGAGTGAACTCGGCATAGGTGGTCACGGTGGAATGCCCAAGTGTAACCATCCCATGGAACCACCAGTCCTGAGCCTCACCATCCAAATGTAGCGTGGCCACCTTGATGGCCTCCGTCTTTACCATCTGATTGAGCTGGAAATATATATCCAGCTTCTCCACCCAAGACTTTGCTGAACTATTTGATGACCCATCAAACGTAGGAAAATGGAATCGAATTGCTATACGTTGGGTGTCTCCATCATGATAATGCCGGTGCCCTCTGTGATGGTCGCGGGGTCTGCTGTCCCGCTGGAGCTGAACAAAGTCTTTGAATAAAAGGGCATTCCTGAACTCCTGCCCATACGCCTGGTACTCAGCAAAATAACCACCTATGTGGTCAGGCTCTGACTCCTGCTGTGCTCTTGCCCCAGTGTCTGTACCTAGAAAAGTGGGCATAGTGGAACGAATGGGGGCATGTGAAGCCTGGTGCGGAGTGACAACCCGCTCTTGCAAATGGTGGGATGTGCCCGACCCCTCACCAACCTGGAAACCCCTTGAGGTTTCATGCTGTCTAGTCTCCACTGCTGTGAATCTCTGACCCATCACCTTTATCTACCTCACCAGATCCTGCACTGATTTGGGGAGTGCTTCCCCAAACTGTTTTGCATCACTATCATCGCCCATCGGCTCTACTTGCTCTGCGTTTACCACAGGCTCCTCTTGTTTTGCGTCCACCACTCGAACGTAGTCCCCCTCTCCGTAGGTGTTCTCCAACCTACGCTCAATGTCTCTGTACTTCCTACCTTTGTGGCAGATGTAGGGTTTCTCTCCCGGTGTCATAGACAACTAGCTCCACAGGCTGAGCCAGAACCTGGCTCTGATACCACTGTAATATCCCTTTTCAGGGATATCTCTAAAACACAAGCGAACTCCAACCAGAGATGGAATGGGAGGGCATTTACCAGATATTTCACCTCTGAAAAGAGGGTGAGATCTGGAGGCTATCTGGCCCTTTCCAGACTCTGTCTAGGAGTATGGGGAAAACACACCAAGTGGTATAGAAACTGGAACGCTCAAGGTGAAAAATAACAGTAGTGCAAGCATACTATAACATATATATAGAAAATGCAATAGATACTCAAGAAATGCTGAGAGAATGCTGAGCCATTTTATTATACTGAGAAAAATAAGTGAGTACAATAGGTGATCAGAGTGATGGCACCTGAACCTGCACAAGGCAAGTTAAGAAATACTCTCAGAATGCTGCTGGAATGGCTGTTCTCTCTTCTGCGTCTAAGTTGCTGGAAAAATTTCCGTGTGGCTGCTATTGCTGGAACAAGATGAGTATATGTGGCTGCTCCCCCTACTCAATCCCCTAACCAAAATCCTCCCAAAGAATACCACACCGAAGCTCCCCCCCAATATGGACTAAGTCCCCCCTCTCAGGACTGCGCAGTCAATAGATGCAATGCTCCTCCACAAATGCCGCGACTCGATCCTTCTGCGAAATACTGATGGGAATGCCTCACCCGAGTGAGCACTCGAAGTCTCCCGGGGCTGAGGGTGAGATCTCTGAACGAAGACACTCAATGCACTAAATAGTGCTGCAGACAGGCTAAACAGCGAGCGTGCTCAAAGTCGTAATGACCAGCTCCAAATGCATAAACTCGAATTCCCCAAAATGAGGAGGCTCTCCTATCTATATAGCGTTGGCCGCTATCAAACCCTAAGGCCCACCTCCTCCAACGTAGCCTCCCTTTTGCTACGCACTCAACTTGGCATGCGCAGCCCCTTCTTGTGGTCTACGTGGGCCCCCTCTCTACGTGGTCTCTTGGCCCCCTTGGCTCACTTTTATTTACAATCTAACTACATAAGGCAAAATTGACCAAATCGAATATTCCAATAAACCATTGCTAATTGGGAATATTACATCCTAGGTATGGTCACAGTCATCCAAAAAAAGAGGATCCAAAAATATAGACTCAAGGTATGGTCACAACCATCCAAATGAAAGAGTTATGTGTACAATCATGAATAATGGATATTTCCTCACAGCCTAGGCTTTATTAGACAAAACCCAGGGTCTTGCGCTCCATCATGACCCAATCAAGTACAAATTTAGGCATGTGAATAAATGAGTTGAAGTCGAACATGCAATAAAATTGCTTGATTACTAGTCAATGATGTAAACTGTTAACAAGCGTGAGAGAAACCATCAATAATGACAGTGGCCCTCAAGGTACTAGCAGTACAATCCACGAGATGCGAATAAGGATCTAACATCGAACACTCGTGAAATCATTTGATCGAAGACTAATGATGTGAGCCTGTCTTCGGATGCAAATAACCTACCATTAGGGCACGCAGGCTCTAAGGTACTAAAAAGGGATCTCCAGATCAACTTCTCAGATAATGACTTGAAGTCGACACGAAGCGATTCGTCGAAGGATGGCCATAATGTGTTCCACATCATCGACACAAGATAAAGGCAATAAGATAATAATGAAAGTGGTCAGAGAACTAGGCAATGAATAAGACGCAGAAGGAACTTCTCTTGAACATATCGGCGACACGACACTGGATTTTGGCAGTATTTGACTCAAATGGAATCATAGGTCATTTTAACGAAAGTGGTAGTGGCATGAGAGGTAAAACAGATTTCCCAAACCCATGGAGGCAACGTGACAAATGTAGCATGTCCCCAACCCGACACGAAATAGAGGATGTGTCATGTTCAAGAGCAACATAATGTTGACACAACTGATTAATACTTTCCATTTTCCCCCACCATTTCTGGCGAGTACCCTGATTATTTTTTAATACAAGCATGAAGGGGATAGCATATGCTTGTCATATAATTTTTTCCTTCTGACAATTCCATCCCAGTACATTTTACGAGCCCTAGGAAGGAGGAAATTGGTGTCGTCATGATGAAAGATCCAATGTCGTTAAATTTTAACGAGCTCGGCAAAGGTGGAATTCAACGTATTTTCATGTTTAGAGAGTTTGATAAGAGCCGAAAAGAAAAATCCAGATCGCCCTTTTCGTAAATAGTCCCTCATACCCAAAAAGGTAGAAAACAAAGTCTGAGAGAACCTCTTATTCGCAATTGACTAAGGCATTAATTTTTCGTAAATAATTTATCCTAGCTCAAAAAAGGGGTAAACGTATAATGGGTAAATGATGTTTCGTGCACTTTAACGAGTTCAAAACGACAAGAACTAGGCAATATTTTCAAGTTTAGAGAGTCAGAAAAGAGTTGAAAAATGACTCCTCCTGGAGGAACGAGTGGTACAAAGGATAGAAACTGGTTCCAATTATGGTGGAACTGCTCAGAACAAGTAAAAGTCGAGAGCTTGGCTAACAAGACCACTCATTGCAGCAGTTCCTCACGAATGGGTAAAACAACCAAGTGAAGGCGTATGATCAGCCAAGAAGATTGTAATGATGGAATGAGAAACCGAGGTTCATCTGGAAAAATAGGCTGATAAAATGGCGATCATGAGAGGTAAAATGAGAGTGGTTTCATTTTTACATAAGCTTGAAAACACGGAAAACTATGCTTGGAATTGTTTTCATTTTTACACAAGCTTGAAACAAAGATAAACTATTCTTGAAAAAAGTTTACACGCCCCCAACATGGTGACTCAATTCGAGGTACATGCCCCCAAACTTTAGTCCATTGGCAGAAGTAGACTACTAGTTACTAACAGATGGATGGAGTGAAGGTTCAGTTACGAGATTAAGTGAAAGACATGAACTGAAGGGGAACTTGTTTCATTTTTTAACAAGGTTGAACAATAAAAGAATTATCTTCATGACACCTTGTTTTATTTTTTAAAGATCTTGACACAAGAAAATAACTTTTCCCTGAAGATCTTGTTTCATTTTTTAAGGAACTTGACACAAGAAAATGAACTATGCTTCGGAGACCTGATCAAGAAATATAAGAAGTTATGGCTTCCAAGAGGTTTTCGTCTGATGGGAGAACAACACCTTGGAAATCGAGATCTAACACCCTCTATACATGGTACACGACGACACTATCATTGGATGCAGGCGATGAACAAGTGGCCACATAATTAACCTATGACGGGGAAGACACCACCAACAGGTAAGGACCAGGAAGGGATGATGGTAGATGAGATGTCACATCAGGAAAAATGAATGAAAGTTGATCAATGGTCACGATCCGACCTTCATGTGGAAAACAAATCACACGAAAGAGGGATGAGACAAGTGCTCCCATGACATAAGTATAGTCACGCCCTAGGAGTAAGTTAAAATACAAGGGGCCTTGGACAAAGATCACATCTATATAGACAAGATTTCATCCTAAAGCAATAGGAAGCTTCGGAAGGATCCCTAACGGTTGACTGGTTCCTCTGTTAAAATCCAACAGATTCTGAGTAACAGGCACATGTGACAGAGAACCGAAAGCTTGCCAGGTAGTTGAGGATAGAATACTGACAGATGCACCTCCATCTATAATCATGTGTGGTTTGACCATATTGCAGGCCTATATAGTGATCTCAAATGGCACATAAGAAGGAAGACGGTATCATGTGAATCAACTCCAATCAAAGGAAGCGACCAGACTACATGGGGAGGGTGCCATAGGAATAAGAGGACTATCCCCTTGCATTACAGGAGTGTAAAGACCATCCTCCTGGACTTCAGGAATGAGAGGAGGAGGATTACTTTCTTGAACTGCGGCGATGGGAATCGGAGGATCCTCCTGGATCATAAGAACGAGAGGATCTCCCTCTGATCTCAGGGAAGTAGAGGAAATAAAGGGAACCTGACTGGGATGTGATCTACTCTCTACAGAAAATACCCAAAGAACTGTGGGTGGAATCAGGTCTACCTTTTTATCAACCAATGATTGGTTGGAAATGGACTCAAGAGACTAACTTTCAGAGAGAGCGTAATTGACTAGAGATAAATCTCGATCAGTCACTTGATCAACTAGCAGAGGACTCGAAGAAAACTTATGGTAACTAACGGGAAGACATGATTTAGAAGTCGAAAGGGTATCCAACACTTTGGAGGCTTCATCCAGATAGGGACAGAGGTGAATGGGATGGTTCCCTTCACATAACCTACAAGGAATTTTGATCTTACCCTATTTCTTATGAGTCTTATTATCTCTAACTGAAGGTTCATCATCGGCATGACGTCCAGAGGTTGATGGCGAAGGATGAATCGGGCCAACGGACCACACTTATAACACCTTGGAAATACCAGGGAAATCGCGAAGAAGGTGGTCACCTTCACATAGCTTGCAAGGGAATTTGACTTTGCGGGAGGGAGTTGGAAGTTTTTCAATATCATTCGCATGGGTAGCGATGGTTGTTGGTTTCCCCCTTGCTTATTTTTCTTCTTCTTCTTCGAATTCTTCTTCGTCTTCTTATCCACCTGGGTACTAGAATCTAGACTTTCACTAGGCGAATAGGAAGAACTAGGTGAAGAAATGCGTGAAGAAGGCAAGGAGTCAACCTTAAGATCAACATGAGGTTGACATGGATCGGGCGGGGGAGAACTTGGTTGAGAATCCGTTTGGGCATTCAGAACCACAGGGGTCGAAAATAACCAAACCGACAGACCAATGGTTAATCCTGGGAGGGACAACGTTGCCATGTACAGAGCACCAACATTTCTGAAAGAAGGACACGTACTAGGATTTCCATCTAAGGGGATCCCGTGGTTGGTAAACTCAAGAACCGTTGCCATTAATCTCAACCTAAGATAAAATTTGGAGATGAGCACGGATGAAATGTTATCGTGGCCGATAAATTTTAGAAATTAAACACAAAAGAATAAAAAAAAGGGATAAAATAGGCAAGAGAGTTTACCAAGTATTCGTGAACTACAATATACACCTTAGCAAATAAATTTACCAATGACTTAACGTATGACAACCAATCTCCTCGAATTTTGTGTTTGGTGTATCGCGTTTACAAGGCGACAGACTTAGTTACCTATGGTGGGTTTACAACCTAGTGGTGTCTCCCAAAATATACGCGACGGTACATGGGAGTCCAAGTCCGTAGTAGTGTTGTATGATGCATAACCGTTCGATGAGAGCGTCCCAAAATATACTTCCATATGCGGGACAGGACATCCTCCCAGGTTGTAACACAGACTGTTAGCGACAACTGCTACACTTAACAACATCGAAACACGTCTTTAGCCTAGACTGCTAAATGTGATTCGTTAGGTTCCAAATGCTCCTTAGGTTGATTGAATAAATTTTAAGGTTGATCTTGAATTATGTCTCTGTTTTAAAGTCCAATCGATGTCACCTGAATCCCTAAGATGCAACTAAATGAGAGAATAAATCATTCATTTCGATGAAAACTACGTTAATTAAGGAGAAGGAAACTCATGTAATCAACGCATAAAACAAAACAAATGCATGGAATGGTATTCAATTTTATCTTCAAGTGCACAATCCTAAAGTGTGTAGAAATTATAAAATATGCATGTATATCTTGGATTCACCCGATCTAACAATATACTAAAGTTAAATACTGAATCGCTTCTACAAATATTTTGCAGAATTAAAAACACAATCGCTAATCACATGAGCATGAAGAAGAATCGAATCACATAACACAGATAATTTCCCAGGGAAAGCTAACAACTAAAAACCCCGCTATCTTCTATTGTATATTCGACATGGATCATGAAAAAATTACATACACAACTCTTCTCACAAGAGCCCTCCAATAGTTAGCTAATTGTCTCACACTGTCATAAGCAAAATTAACCAACACATAGCCAATTCTCAACCTCCAGAAAGCCTGCCTTGCTTGCGCAATCCATTATGGATGAGATCCCCAAAATCTAGGAATTATGGCCTTCCTTGACTATGCAAGTATCATGGGCACTTCAATGGGTGTTTTGTTGCATGTGTGCAACCCAATAATCCTACAACTGATAGTCAACTTCCCTTTCACCTAGAACTCAACTGGGTCTCCACTGGATCTTACATGCATACAACTAATAATAGTAAATCCTCAGTTGCATGTGAGATCACTGATTGTGAATTAATTAATATTTAATTCACTTGATCTCTCATTAGTGTATCTTCAATTACAATTAGCACAACTGAGTTTAACTCACTTAACTGAGTTAAAATAATTGCAAATTTCATTAACTAACGCATCACTTCACTTTGAACTCCGTAGATCTCCAGTTGCATGTTGTTTTTAGTGATGGAAAAGCTTTCCTGCGACATAAAACAATGGGGCAAGCCAAGAGGATAGGGATTCGAGTTAAGAATATCTACAAGCTTGAGGTATATGGTTGCGCAACAATGATGGGCAAGGCAGATCAAGTGGTGAGCCGGGATGAGGGCGAATTATGGCACAGGCGATTGGGTCATCTTCAATATGCATCTGGAGATCTTTCTCCTCCAAGTCACTGAAAATTCCCTTATCTCCTGTCATGTGAAAGGAAGCGCCACTATCTAAATACCACATAGATCCTAATGCACTAGACACCATGCATGCAATCAATGAGAAGTCAAGCTCAAATTACGAGGCAAGGGCCTCACCAACTGCAGATCCTTCAGCCTTCTTGTTCTTCTTCTTTTGTGGACAATTAGTAGAAAAATGGCCATGATCGTGACAGGTAAAACACTTCACCTTGGACATGTCTTGCTTATTTCCATTCTTGGACTCAGATTTAGAATGGAATTTTTTCCCCTTCCCCTTCCTTGCCTTGGCATCCAAAGCACAATCCTCTTCATCCTCATTCTTATATGAAGATACATCTATGGTGTTCCCTCTGAACACCTCCTGCACCAAATCCGACCACAGTCGTTCCCAATCTGGAAAATTTTCCCTTCCATTGACAGAGTCTTGATAAGTGTGCCAACTCTTGGGAAGTCCTAGGAGAGCCAAGATCACCAAATCATCATCAACAATTGTTATTCCAACGCTCCCTAATTCATCTTGACATTGGACAAACTTTCTTAGATATTTTGGAATGGTTTTTCCCTTTTCCATCTTGATCTTCTTGAGTTTATCTTTGAGCGCCAATTTCCTATGGTCGCTGCTGCTTTGGAATAGATCCGTCAAAGCCTTCCACATTGCATATGGTGTGGCTTTCTGACGGAGGCTTGAGACAATGTGGTCTCGTACTCCCTCCAACAGGATCCTCCTCACCTTTGCCACGCATCAAGATTTGCAACATCTGTCACAACAAGTTTAGGAACATCATTGTCAATGAATTCCTTAAAGCCATTGTCTTCGAGTACTGCCTCCATCCTATCGTTCCAAGAAATATAGCTCTGGATTCCCTCGAGTACATACTCTAACCTCAACCCATTGAAAGCCATTTCGATCTTGAATCAGCTTTAGCACCAAGAAAGTCTTTCTGCAAATTTGAATTCTATCTAGCCACAAACTCAGCTCCTGCTTCACTTTTGCAATTTCCTATGCTTTGATACCATGTAGAAATTATACAACATGCATGTATATCTTGGATTCACTGGATCTAACAATATACTAAAGTTAAATACTAAATCGCTTCTACAAATCTTTTTTAGAATTAAAAACACAATCGCTAATCACATGAACATGAAGAAGAATCAAATCACACAGATAATTTCCCGAGGAAAGCTTACAGCTAAAAACCCCACTATCTTCTATTGTATATTTCGCATGGATCATGAAACAATTACATATAAAAATCTTCTCACAAGAGCCCTCCAGTACTCAGCTAATTATCTCACACTGTCATAAGCAAAACTCACCAACACATAGCCAATTCTCAGCCTCCAGATAGCCTGCCTTGCTTGCGCAATCCCTGATAGATTATATCCCTAAAAGATAGGAATTATGGCCTTCCTTGACTGTGCAAGTATCATGGGCACTCCAATGGGTGTTTGGTTTCATGTGTGCAACCCAATAATCGTACAATTGATATTCAACTTCCCTTTCACCTAGAACTCAATTGGGTCTCCTCTGGATCTGATATGCATGCAGCTAATAATATTAAATCCTCAGTTGCATGTGAGATCACTAATTATGAACTAATTAATATTTAATTCACTTGATACCTCACTAGTGTATCTTAAGTTACAACTAGCACAACTGATTTTAACCCACTTAAATTAGTTAAATTGATTACAACTTTCATTAACTAATGCACCACTGCACTTCGAACTCTGTTATAACTAGAATCACTCTGCATGCCTCACCAACTACCTCTAACTCTAAATCCACTAGCTAACTGAGTTTATCACTCTCAGTTAACTATTTCAAGTTTACATTGAGAATAGATTACAATTTATTTTCCATCTTAATTAAGGGATAACTAAAATAGACATGCACCCAAAAATAGCACTATGGGCTCCACCCTAGTCTGGATGCTTAATGCAACCAGGTGCTTAATGCACTAGGCGTGGGTGTTGAATTTTCTTGTTGAATCTGAACAAAGGAAAAAAAAAACTTTTCAATTTATTTCCTTTCACTAAATGCACTAGAAGCGAATCAAAATGAAACTTTTCATTTTCTAAAGTGAAACAAAACAAAAATATTTTCGTATTTTTCTTATAAGCACAATGCAAAATGTAGAGTGTAAATCAAAAAACAATGCTTTGAGTACTGATGAAATCTCTCGAAACGCATATAAGAGGGAAGGATGCGAAAATCAAAGAGAGACCCAAACCAATTTCCTCAAAAAAATACACTCTTCATTTCTACACTAACCAACACTCAAAGAAAACAAACTTCATTCGAAATCAAGAAATTGTGATCTTATGCTTGATAGCGAAAAGAAAATAAAATGCACACAAGGTTGACACTTGAAAATTCTAATCGTGAGAACCGACCGAAAGACAAAATCAATCAAACAAAATCCTGAAATATATGACAAGACTTGATCCAATAATAAGTATGGAAATTAACAAACCACGCAATCGCTTGGATGACCCGAAAACACCTAGAAACCCTAGGATGACAAGGATGCACTAGCTTTGCAAAAGAGAGAACCAAAGATGTGAAACTTGAATAAAAAATGTCATTGAATAGAGAAGAACGAGAGCTATCCAAACAACAAACAAAACTCAGAAGGATAAGACCCACTAGCTGACCAATAGGAGGAAACCCTAAAAAGTTATACATAGAAATCGGCGCGGCTATTAAGCCGCAACCTGCGTTGGAAGATGAAAAGCGATACTATGAAAATGCATTCAACGTCGATCAACGCGGCTATCAGAGCAATACTACCACCGATCGAGGAGAAGACTTGAAAATAAAAGGGTTTGATAAACTGACACCAAGCTTATCACTTCAACAGGGAGATAAATGTCTATAAGAAGTTACAGAAGCTACAAAGACAAGGAGATGGACACTCGATGAAAATTGATGACAAAAAAAAAATAAAAAATTGAAAACAGGAGACTCAAAGGGAAGCACTCCCCAGCGGAGTCACCAATTTGTTGTGCAGGAAAATCCTCTCTTCAGACAGAGACGATCCCTCTAGCCCTAGGATGGGTCTAGTAACAACATGGAACAATATAAATCCTACTTTCCTAGATTTCAAATGGACACAGATCGTGAATAGTTCACCTACCTCGATCTGATGTTGTTCCTCACTTGAATCCTTTGATCCTTTGCGTTGCGTAGTTAGATCCTCGTTGTCGCTAGGGCTTGGTCACCTGCACAAGAGATCAAACAACAACAAGCATGAAAGCATAACATATATCTCGCATAAACAATCTATATAGTTGATAAAGGAGAACTAGAAATCAAATCATACATTAAATATGAGAATTGAAAGCAAGAATCAATTGTATTATATTAATATAGAGAGGGGGAGTTACAACCTGCGCCTTGATGTCGCATCTCTCCATCAACAGGTTTGAATCCAGGTATGTCTCCAAAGCGCATGTTTCAACTTGATACGAAGGGGCCGAAGGTCTCAACTCTTGCTCAACGGCTATAGCAACAAATACCTCTCTATTGTTATTCTATCTCTGTTCTCACTAGAAAAGGTATGGGAGGATGTCCATTTTATAGAAAGCGAAGAGGGAACATGGATCCACTTAAGGTGGGGAAATGGGTTATCCCTTTGGGTGGTTCCACTTTTGTAGGAACAAGAAGTCCAAAGGGAGAAGCTCGGCTCTATACTCAGGAACAAACAACCAGCTCTCTGCCATGAAGCTTCTATATCTCGAAGCTTCCCTTCCATTTTTAAAAAAATTTCTAGAAGAGGATCGACGCAGGTATGATTCTCATTCCAGCGCCGATCGGCGCTGCCCTAGACCAAAAAAGTTCAATTGGCGCGAGAAAGACGCACAGAGGGTGTGCTACTCCAGATAACCATGTTTTTAAGGAGCTGCTTCAGGAATGGTCAACAAATATTTTGTTCAATATGCTACAAGGGATATAATGACACATTTTCATGATGGAAAATAGACTCAGGGGTCACTGTTAGGGTTCTCCAGGATCAGGAACGAGGAGTACAAAGACAATGAAATTTTTTTGTGTAACACTTAGACCGCGAGGTCTCGTGGGCATCACTAGAAGCCATTTCATCTCATTTCATTTCATTTGTAAGGGTGTATCATGTCATAAGAAAATAATGGGATCGACATTTAACCAATAAAACATGTAATCTTAGAAATGATAAATATCAGAATCAATTTGATGAATTTAAAAGATTCTTTAAAACTTTCTTGAAATTGGTGCACCTTTTTTATAAAATCAAAGTCCATCACTTTTGATTATATTGTTTTCAGTCATTCCCTTTCATGGCATAAATACCCATCCTTCTTGACCCAATAATTTTTTAAGACATAAAAACATAAAGAAGACCTATGTTATGCATGAAATGTTTTTAATCACGAATCTTCCTTCCACCACATTATAAACGTATATCATAAACCATTTAATCATATATAAATTAAATGAAATGAATGATTTTAATGATGTCCACGAGGCTGAGACGTTGAAAAGTCAATAATAAATGTGTGTCTAATTTAATTTTCCCTTAATTAAATTGGACAATAAAATGTAGTCTTATCCCATAATCACTTGTAATAGTTAACTGAGTGTGATAAACTTAGTTAGCTCATGGAATTCGAGTTGAGGGTGGCTGATGAGGAATGCAAAGTGATTCTATTAGTTATTGAGTCCAAGTGGCAGTTAGTGCATTTGTTTAACGCATGAGAAATCAGTTAACTCAATTAATTGAGTTAAAATCAGTTTAAAATTGAGTTAAAATTAGTTTAACTAGTTGTAACTGTTTGTTGCACTAGTGAGAGGTAAAGTGAATTAAATCAGATTTAATTCACATGCAATGATATGTCATGTAACTGATGATTTACTATTAATAGTTGCATGCATGTCAGTTCTAGTGGAGACCCATTTGAGACAAAGGTTAAAGGGATGTTAACTATCAGTTGTATTATTAGTAGGTTGCCCACATGTAGTAAAACACCCATAGGATTTCCCATGATCATTTCGGAGTTTTGGAAGGCTAAAATTCCTAAAGAATAAGGATTGCATTCCACATGAATTGTGCAAGCAAGGCAAGATGAGCAGAGGCTGAAAATTGGCTAAGTGTTGGTCGATTTTGTCTGGATCAGTGTGAGACAGTTGTGTGAGTGTAGGAGACTCTTGTGAGAAGAGTGCATTGTAATTGTTTCATGATTCCTTTGTGAATATACAATAGGATATATAGGGGCTTTCAATAACAAGATTTCCTCGGGAAAATATATGTGTTGTGGATTGATTTTCTTCTTTCTTTACTTGTTGTGATTGGTAATTGTGTTTATTTTCCGCAATTTATTTATAGAAGGCTTCAGTATCTTGCTTTATCATATCGCATGATTGGATTGAATCCATTGGTATACATATTTTTTGTATAATTTCTACATGGAATCATAGCGCAAGAAATCACTATAGTGGAGAAGAAATTGAGTTTGTGCTAAATAGCATTCGAATTTGCAAAAATATTCTTAGGTGCGACAGGTAGATCAAGATCAAGATGGCTTTCAATGGCTTGAGATTGGAATATGCACTCAAGGGAAGTTCCAATTATATTGCGTGGAAAGAGAGGATGGAGCCAGTTCTGGAGGACAATTTGTTGAAAGAATTCATTGATAATGACATTCCCAAACCTGTAGCAGCATATGTCACTCTTCTTGATGCTTGGAAAAAAAAGGTTGCAAAGGCGAGGAGGATCTTATTGGAGGGAGTATGAGACCACATTGTATCAAGTATCCATGGAAAAACGAATCCATATGCAATGTGGAAGGCTTTGATAGATCTGTTTCAGAGTAGCAATGATCACAGAAAATTGGCACTGAAGGACAAGCTCAGGAAAATAAAAATGGAGAAAGGTGACACTATTCTGAAATATTTAACCAAGTTTTTCCAATGTCGAGACGAGCTTGGGAGTGCCAGAATTAATGTAGAAGATGATGACTTGGTGAGCCTAGCTCTTCTAGGCCTTCCCAAGAGTTGGCATAGTTTTCAAGACTCTGTCAATGGGAGGGAGAAGTTGCCAGATTGGGAGCGACTTTGGTCGGATTTGGTGCAAGAAGAATTCAAGCAGAATCTTAGGGATGGATCCTCATCTAGGACAGATGATGAGGAAAATTGCGCCTTGGCTAGTAAGGCAAAGAAGGGGAAAGAAAATAAATCCTATTCCAAATCTGAGACCGAAAAATAAGGCAAGAAGCGTGACATGTCGAGAGTGAAATGTTTTCATTGTCATGAGCATGGACATTATGCCTCTAATTGTCCACAGAAGAAGAAGAATAAAAAGGCTTTAGGATCTGTAGCTGTTGAGGCTTTGGCCTCACAATTTGAGTCGGACTTCTAACTCATCGCATGCATGGTCTCAAGTGTGATGGGATCAGTGTGGTACTTGGATAGTGGTGCATATTTTCACATGAAGGGAGACAAATAACTTTTTAGTAGCTTGGAGGAGAAGGATATCCATATGCATATCAAAATGGGTGATGACGGGAGGTATAATGCTACCGGGATTGGTACAGTTACCTTCCAAATATAGTTAGGTAAATCCTTCTTATTAAAATATGTAATGCATGTATTAGGGTTGAAAAATAATTTAGTTTCAGTTGCAATGTTGGAGGATATAGGTTATGATGTGGTTTTCAGTGAAGGGAAAGCATTCCTTCGTAAAAAAGCCACAAGACAAGCCAAGAAGATTGGGATTCGTGTGAAAAATATCTACAAACTTGATGTAGATGGTTGCATAGCATTGATGGGTAAGGTAGACAAAGTTGTGAGCTGGGATGAGGGTGAGTTATGGCACAGGATATTGTGCCATCTACACCATAGTGGCTTGAAGGTCATGCAACAGATTTCTACGGGGCTTCCAAAGGGTGCTCTTGCACAGATAGACACATGCAAGGGATGTACCATGGGGAAGTATGCAAAGGCCACTTTTCACGACAAGGAGAACCAAGCAGCGAAAATACTTGAGAGAGTTCACTCAGACGTGTGTGGACCATTCTGTACAGCTTTGACAGAAAATCACATGTATTATGTGATCTTTGTTGATGATTTTTTTAGAAAGTGTTGGATCTAGTTCATATAGAAGAAAGATCAGACGTTCTCAAAATTTTGTGAGTTCAAAGCACTAGTGGGGAAAGACACGAGGAAGCATGTGAAAGCTCTTAGGAGCGAAAATGGTGGTGAGTACATATCCAATGAATTCAATAACCTTTTTAGCAAAGAAGGAATTCAAAGAGAGTTGATTGTGCCTCATAAACCACAATAGAATGGGGTCGTAGAAAGAAAGAATAGAACAATTGTGGGTGCAGCACGAGCGATGTTGCATGATCAGGGCCTACCATTGCATCTATGGGCGGAAGAATGCAACACAATGGTATTTGTGCAATACTATAGTCTTCATCGAAATCTTGGGATGAGTACACCAGAGGAGGCTTTTTCTGGTAAGAAACCTGATGTTTCATATTTTAAATTTTTTGGCTCATTTGTCTATTTCCATGTGACCAAAGTTTCCAGGAAGAAGCTTGAACCAACAACTGAGATTGGGATATTTTTTGGGTACAATGATACTCCCCACAACTATCGAGTGTATTTTCCAAACAACAGGATGATTGTTGTGAGACGGGATATAAAATTTGATGAGGAGAAAGACATGCGATTGTCCCTTGAGAAGGAGCCTGATTTGCATGCAGATGAGGAACTCTTGGTTCCAAATGATGAACCTCAAGATGTGGAGCAGCCAAATGCGGAGGATCATGGAGTGGCAGAAAACACTCATGCAGAGCCATCTACCAGACATGGTAGAAGGTGCACCACAGAAGCTAATAGATTGAGACTTGATGTGGCTGAACACGTAGGAGCACCTACTTCAATGTGCAGATAGAGACAATATCTAGATAGGTTTACTGGATACATGGCTCTTATGAGCAAGTGTATTGTGACATAACCATCCTCCTTTCAGGAAGCACTACAACAACCAATTTGGGTTGACGCCATGTTTGAGGAGTATGACTCCATCGTGAAGAACAGTGCATGGGATGTTGTCCCAAGATTAGTCAGAAAATTAGTGGTTGGATCTAGATGGATCTATAAGGTGAAGCAGGGGGAATATGGGAGTGTGGTGAAGTATAAGGAAATATTTGTAGCCTGGGGATTCTCACAAGTTGAGGGGATTGACTATGAGGATCCTTTCACACCAGTTGCGAGGTAATCATCGATTAGATCTATCCTTGCACTCTTAGCGCAGATGGAGTGGAAGATACATCATATGGATGTGAAAACTGTGTTTCTCAATGGATTTATTGAGGAAGAAGTGTACATAGAGCAACCAGAAGGTTTTGAGACCTTTGACAGTGAGTTGCATGTGTGCAGACTCAAGAGAGCACTGTATGGACTGAAGCAAGCACCTCGTGCTTGGTACACGAGGATTGAAAACTATTTCACTGGGTTGGGCTTCACTAAAAGTGAAGTGGATGCGAACCTACTAAAACTGAAGTGGATGCAAACCTGTACCAGATTGTGGTTGATGGTAAGCTCTTGATTATTGTACTTTATGTTGATGATATAATTTTGAGAGGTGATGAGCAGCTCATAACTTCTTGCAAGGAGGATCTTGCAAGATAGTTTGAGATGAAGGACATGGGACTCCTTCACTTTTTCCTTGGTTTGGAAATATGGCAGCGGGATGGTGAGCTATTTGTTTCTCAAGGCAAGTATGCCAAAGAGATTCTGAGTAAGTTTCACATGGAGAGTTGTAAACCCATGGAGACTCCTCTTCTAGGAAACTGGAGGAAGGAGGATGCTACTTCAGGTGAGGTAGTGGACACTACTGTTTACCAGCAGCTTGTGGGTTCACTCATGTACTTGGTGAAAAAAATACCAGACATTTGCTACACAGTTAACCAGTTGAGTCAAGCTATGGTTAAGCTGACAAGGTCTTTTGGAAGGAGGGAAAGCATGTCTTGAGATATCTCAGGGGCACTACAGAGTATGGATTATGGTATAGACGGATAGAGGGAGTGAAGCTTCAAGGCTTCACCAATGCAGATTGGGTAGGTAGTCCATCAGACAGAAAGATCACATCAGGAGGGATCTTCATCATAGGATCGACAACATTTTCTTGGTACAAAAAGAAGCAGATATCTGTGGCACTCAATTTAGCCGAGGCAGATTACATGGCAACCAGTCAGGCCGCACGTTAGGCCATCTCGATGAGGAAGATTCTGGTTGGTTTGTTTGGTCATCAGATGGATCCGATAGTGATACATTGTGATAACCAGAGTTGCATTAAACTCTCGGTTAATTTGGTATTCCATGATAGGTCCAAGCATATAGACATCTGGTACCACCATCTCAGAGATTGTGTTTAGAGACACAATATGTTACTTCAGTACATTCCCAAGGAAGATCAGGATACAAATTCAAATACCATAGAGGCAGGATCAGGGTAGCTGATAATCCCTTTCTCGTTGAGAGGGAGTGTTGAAAAGTCAACAATAAATGTGTGTCTAATTTATTTTTCCCTTAATTAAATTGGACAATAAAATGTAATCTTATCTTATAATCACTTGTAATAGTTAACTGAGTGTGATAAACTCAGTTAGCTCATGGAATTTGAGTTGAGGGTGGTTGTTGAGGCATGCATAGTGATCATATTAGTTATTGAGTCCAAGTTGCAGTTAGTGCATTAGTTTAATGCATGAGAAATCAATTAACTCAATTAATTGAGTTAAAATGAGTTTAACTAGTTGTAACTGTTTGTTGCACTAGTGAGAGGTCAAGTGAATTAAATCAGGATTAATTCACATGCAGTGATCTATCATGTCACTGATGATTTACTATTAATAGTTGCATGCATGTCAGTTCCAGTGGAGACCCAGATTAGACAAAGGTTAAAAAATGTTAACTATCAGTTGTATTATTAGTAGGCTGCCTGCATGCAGTAAAACACCCATAGGATTGCCCATGAGCATTGTGCATTTTTAGAAGGTTGAAATTCCTAAAGAATAGGGATTTCATTCCACATGAATTGCGCAAGCAAGGCAGGATGATCAAAGGTTGAAAATTGGCTAAGTGTTGGTAGATTGTGTCCGGATTAGTGTGAGATAGGTGTGAGAGTGCAAGAGACTCTTGTGAGAAGAGTGCATTGTAATTTTTTCATGATTCCTTGGTGAATATACAATAGAAGATAGAGGGGTTTTGAGCAGCAAGCTTTCCCCGGGAAAAAATCTGTGTTGTGGATTGATTTGCTTCTTTCTTTACTTGTTGTGATTTGTGATCGTGTTTATTTTCCGCAATTGATTTGTAGAAGGATTCAGTATCATGCTTTAGCATATCGCATGATCGGATTGAATCCATTGGTATACATATTGTTTGTATAATTTCTACACATCTCAAGGGACCAAGAGAATAGCAACCTTAACTCATCTTCATATTCCTTTCGATGTGAGATATTATGTTATGAGTATTGACTAGAAGGCTAGAAATATGATTGATCTCATCTTTGTCAAATAAATGGTGCATGTTTTCAACCTTTAGATTGCTTTCATACTGAATGTGGATATCCCTATATGTTGCACAATCCATGAAAAAAGTTCCATTATGTCTCCACCACACCCTTATCGCCGAAAATGTAAGTTCTCTCTTCCCAAACTTCCTTGGTGATCTTCCACCTACGAGTCTCGTATCTAAGGTGATGTGACCCTGTCCTCAACTGTGCCACTAGCACCCTTGATTTTCCTTTAACAATTGCTCCTAAATATGTTTTCTCACCATGGTCACAAGTCGGGTTGAAATCTTTGATTTAGTATGTTTTTTTACGACCATTATGATTGGTCCACATGGCAGTCCTAATTTTTTCCATCATAATTTTTTTTATTTCTTCGTTGGTTCTAGGGAATTCATGCAACTTGATATTCCACTTACTGAACCACTTTTTGTTTTTCTTCATCCAAGTTTTCTTCCTATGATCTAATTCCTCTTCCATAGCTATTTTGGGCTAACAATGGTTATCCATGTTTCTAGCCTTATTTAAATATATTATTAACCTGATTATCATTGTTGCCTCTAATGGAAAATTACTTGCTTCAGCCAAAAGGACTTTGTATGGAACTGTGGATTTAACTTTGAGACTACTAGTAATTAGTTGTTTTTGTATTCTTTCTAACTGCCTCCAGCTACAAGTTGACATGCTACTTCCCCATATGTCACAACCATATAGAATAACCAACGTAACCAACAAACAAAAAAGGGTTTTCTTGGTTTTCCAATCACGATGTTCAACTTTTCTGCACCTATTTTGGAGTAAGTATGAGACTCTCGATCCTCCCTGAATTATTTCCGTCCTACAAGTCTACCAACTGAGCTTTTAGTGGAATTGAATCCCAAGATATTTGTATTCTTTCACTATCTCCAGAATTCTACCTTCGGAAAGAAAAATGCTTGGTTTGTATTTTCAAATTAAAGTTAAAAACATGATTTTGGTCTTGTTAATGGTCACTTGCATCCCAAAATCCTGAAAAAAAATGTGCTCAATGGCCTTTAAGTGTTCTATTAATCTGTGCGTTTTTTTTTTTTTTAGGATAAGATCAGCTGCGTATAGAAGCAACTTTACCACATAGCTTGATAGATGAATCCCTTCTCAATTTTCTTTGTTTAAGAAAGCTTCCAGGTTATCAATATGTAAATCAAACAAAGTGGGGGATAGAGGAAATCCTTATTTAACACCAATATCGATATCACAATGTTCAGACATTCCTTCACTTTTCTAATTTTAGCCTAACCTTCTCATAAATCCTATGAACTCCTGCTCTATACTCATCTAGGATACCCAAATCTTCCATCATGTTCCATAGTTTGTCTCTAGGCATTGTGTCAAAGGATTTCTTGAAGTCCACAAAACAACAATAGCTTGTTTCACCTTGCTTTTCCCAAACTTTCTCTATCAAATGTTTAAGAGTGACACAGTGGTCAATGGTAGAGTCTCTAGGTCTAAATCTTGCTTGTCCTTTTTCCCTTTTTGATCCAGACTTATCCAGAAATGCAATAAAATACACAAATAAACATGGACGCAGAGATGCAGCATAAATAAAACTTTATTTCATTAATATCAAATAACTGAAATATGCTTACAGACATAATTGACATAAACTAGCTAGGGCGATGGTAGCTTATCTCTGAGAAGAGATATGACAACTACATGCATCTTAATTGTGTTACAATGAGGCTCGAAGGCCTATTCATTATTGAGAAACTATAAAAAACCCTAAAACTCCAAAAACCTAACCCTAGGAGATGAAATGCCAAACTATGGGCCCTGTTGGGGTAAATTGGTACATCAATTTCCCGAGGTCGTAACTTTGGAATACGATATTCGTTTAACGCACACGATACCTCATTATAAAGATCTAACTGAGGACTACAATTACTATAAACAAATTTCAAGTTCAAAACTCACTCTCACCAAAAGTGATTTTTCCCAAAAAAATGTCATTTAGGGCCTCAAAACGGCTCCGGAAGTTTAGGACCCGAAAAAATGCCAAAAATAGTATATTGTGATACAATTAAAGAAACTAAAAAACTGAAAGAAACAATGGTGGGGGTCCAATTTGAATAGGCGGGTGGCAACCAATATCCACCTTGATCATTCTTTCCCCCTTAGGAAGCAATGGTCCCCATTGCGTTGAGCTCCTCCATGAGATGAGAAAACTTCTGCTGAACTTGGTCCTTGGTGAGCCACTTGTCGTAGTGAAGGAGTTGGCTTGCTTGTCAGGTGTTCTTGCTATATGTGTCCATGATCCGATCACTTGTGGCTTGTTTCATGTAGTCTTGGTTTAACTTTGTTGGTGTGAGTTAATCTGCAATGTTGGATGTGTCCAACAATGGTGGAAAGTAGGGCCGAAGGCTGTCCACATTGAACATTGGGTGCAGACCAAGGAATGGTGGAATACTGAGTTCGAAGGCACTCTCCCCTACTGACTTGGTGATGGTGTATGACCCATATTAGAGTGGGTGAAGCTTGTAGTGGGGCCCAACGAGGCGCTCCTTCTACAAATGTAGCCAAACTTTGTCACCCACCTGGAACTTGTGTGGCATCCGATGCTAATCATGCTGATGTTTGTACTTATCATTGGCTTTGTCCAATATGTCATGGACATGTTGGAGGATGTGCTGAATGTGCTTAGTGAAGTTGTTTTCCTTGTCATCTTCGGACTATACATGAGTTGAATCTGCCTGAGTAGCTGCAAATGGTATGGCCACGTCAGTGGGACATAGTAGCTCGAATCCCAAGCCCACCTCAAATGGGTTGTGGCCATCGAGTTATGGAGAGCCCTGTTATAGCTGTGTTGGACGCAGGGGATACTCTCATCCCATGTGTGTGGATTCTTTGAGTTGTACATGCGCAGAATGTGTACGATCATCCTACTTACGACCTCCATCTGGCCATCATTTCGGGGATGGAAAGTGCTGGACTTAGAGATCTTGGTATCTAGCATCGACCAGAGACTGGACCAAAATGTATGGAGGAACCTGTTCTCCCAATATGAGATAATAGACAAGGGGATCCAAAAGTGTACCCACACTCATTCAAAGAAGAGTTTAACAGTGGATTCTACTGTGATATTCTTCTTGCAGGTCTCCACAATAGCCATCTTCGATAATCTGTCGACGACCACAAAAACACAGTCTTTGCCATGTTTCGTAAAAGGAAGGATCGACATGTAATCCATGGATATGGATTCCCAAAGTTGACTAGGGGTAGGCAACAGAGTATAGAGGCCTTGCATCTTGATGGTTAGTTTGGAAATGGCAGACAGTGCAGGATCTGATGTACTCCCTGACATCTTATCAAAGGTTCGGCCCATAGAAAATACTTCTGTAGTACTGCCACTGTTTTCTCGACCTCGAAATTCCCAACAACCCAACTGTAGTGCACTTCCCAAATCATCTTAGCACACTCACTTGAAGGAACATAAATGTTTCTTAGGTGGCATAACAATGCATCCTGGAGGTGAAAATATGGAACTTGTTGACCTTCCAAGAGCGTTTGGTATGTGTGGCTGAATTTTGGGTTGCTTTTGTAGAGAAGTGGCCAATTAGAAGTCTCATGCCCACAAGAGTTGAGCATGGTGGTTAACGCCATGATTAGTGTTCGGCTGAGGCAGTATACAACATTACTGGTACTGCCCTTCTTGTACTTGATGTTCAATTCAACTGTTGTAGGTGTTAGACCCCTGTATTTCACAGTATCACCAGGTGACCAATTATTGTTTATATTTTTCTCACCGAAAATAATGTTCCATGGTTATCATTTTTTTTTAGAGAAAGAAAGGGAGAGCTTGACTACCAAGAGCTTCAGAAGAATTCATTTGCCATTCTTAATTCAAGGAAGAAGGAAAGGGTTGTTGAGTAAGTGTAATAGTGAGAAAAAGTCCATATTGCCCTCATTCAGTCCATCTGCCTTCTTTCGACCTTCATTTGCCTAAAAACACTCTATACTCCAATGATCTAAATCCCCGGTTGACCCTAAAACTCACACCCATCTAACCATTCTCGGGCTTATCCTTGTATAACACCCACTTGTTATCTAAGTCCAAAGTTCTATACCATAGCTCCACCCACCAACCAAATAGCCGTTGGTATGCAACATAAACCTTACTAGTTTCCCCCACTTCACAGTCGTTTCCAATATATATCACATATCATAATCCCGCCGATTGCAGTACGCTCCATTTCCCCTTTACACATCGTCCTCCAATTAGCATAAATTTCACTTCACGGATTTAAGAGTTTACCTCCGAGCTTATCAACTAAAACTTAAAGTTTGCGATTTGTGATGTAGTCTGGTCCCACCTTCCCTCCACGTCACCTCATTCCTCCCCGCGCTTCACACATCTCACATTTTAGAGTTTACCTCTACTACTTCATGGTAAAGAATTGCAACCGCGACGCGGTTTTGGCCCCACCATAATACTCCGCTCACCGCGAATACGCCTTTCCTTCGCTATTTTTCCCATTCCACTACTCCACGTCATCATCCTCCTGCCATGTCACCTCTCACCTCACATCGCATTGCTGATTCCTTTCCTTAGATCATAAATTGCAAAACTTGCGAAATGTGATGTTGCCGCAGATGCGATGCGACTCCAAGATAAAATCCACAGATTTTCAAGTCCAGGTAAATGGGTATTTTATGATGTTTTGTGTAAAAAGAGTCAAGTCGGGCATATGAGTTTTGAAACTCATTTTATGAAGAAATAAGGTGGAACGCGACAGAAAGGCTTGGGTAGGAAAAAGATAGAAAAGGATGAGTCAGGCATTGATGCAGAGATATTACAGTAGAGACTGAAGGGGCAGCAAAGCACATCAGCACCAACATCAATAAATTAAAGTAGCCAACGTTGCACCAAACTTAATCACCCAATGCCGATCTTTTGAAAAGCAGGGCCAAATGTAAGAACCATCATTCACTACCTCTTCGGGATCATCACATACCACTTCCATGACTACCTTTGATCTTACAAAGAGCCATTGAATCTTTTAGATACATGAAGAGCTACTCAAAATTAATTTTACAGGAGATGTTGTCAGAGATTTTCTTTGTTCGGGCCTTGCATGGCCATACCTGTTTAATTTTCAGTTGCTTGTAGTAAATGAAGTTTTCCAAAGTAGATTAGGGCAACCGACTTAAGTGGTTAGTTATACTCCTTGAACTTCTAGTTTGAGGGGTTGGATATTGTTAGCCCCTGCGTTGTAAGAACTAATTTGTTGGAACACTGTAATTTCGGAGCCGGACATCAATAATCAAAGACCGTTACAGGATTCTTGAGTTGTGTCAAAATGGTGAAGTGCCTCTTCTTTGTTTTAAATGTTTCCACTATTTTTCCCTACTGTGTCTATGTTCATCTAATTGTAAATAAGAAATTTTAGATTAATAGTTGTTGTCTGAGCACCTTAATTTTGTCTGCATTTACAGTCTAAATGTTTTCTGTTGAAGTTTGTTTAAAGAGTTCTTAATTTCTCTTTAGTTATTACTGAACCTCACCATTTCTTTCACCTCATAATTCACACAGCTCTTAAGATCCATTTAGCACAGTTAGCTTGCCCTATGATGCTCTTGAATGTTGATGTGTCATTCCATCCTTTTGACCCCATAGCCCAATGGAATATTCCCTGGAAACTTGTTTTCCAACCACCAAATCAATCAAACAAACAACTCCCATCACTGTAACTAGCCTAATATCAGCACTTATAATCATTAAGTTAAATCATAAAAACAGAGAGATCCCTCTCTCAGTCTAGGAAGGCTAGGTCCTGGACTCCAAAGTGTTTTAATGTTGCGCTTTATAGTTTAGTCTTGAAAATCTCCTAAATTATAGAGTGATAACATAATGGCGACCATACTGGGGAACTTATTGAAAATCTCATCTTTCATCCGAACTCAGAAAACCCAGTCGAATTGCTGAGTGATTTATGTATTTTATACAGATTGGTTTTTGCAAAAAATATTCAAATTGTTTGTGCTTTGGGTCTAAATTTTGGCTTCCAGAAGAATCTTAACCAAATCCAATCCTGACCCAAATCCCCCAGCAATAGTTGACAATCCAGAGAAGATTTTGAGAAAAAATCGTAGATCTGAGAATCCAACTATTAGCAAGCCTCTTCAAAAATCAAGCTCCCTCCCTGAAAACCTTGCAACCTTGCAGGATATTCAGTTCGACTTACACTTTGAGAAAAGCTTGTTCAAGACCAAATCTCATAATTGGATAGCCCAGAAAGTTTTTGACCTATCCATCTTACAACAAAGTCCTATTGTGGAAGCCTCTATCTCCGCTCAAACTGACTCTCAAATTCTCCAACACTTTGACTCCCTTCAAGGTCTAGTAACAGAGGTCACCTCAGCTATTGATGATGCTTATCTTCAACAATTTGTAGAATTATCTACTATGAATGCAACAGCTTCTTTTGTTATTTCCAAGTCTGCTCATTCCCAATCAAATTTCTCAAGTGTATCTACAACTCCTACCATTTCCTTGAACCTCTCCAACCAGAGTGCCCAATCCTCCACTCATACTCCCATTGTCCACCTTCCTCCATTCAATCCTCCACCTCCCTTAGTCAACCCTCCTCTTATTAACGCCCCTTGGTTTCCCCCATGACCAATCATGGTAGCCTGGTATGCTCCATTAGCACTACCACTATCTTTGGCGCCTTTTCCATAAGATTATCAGTCCAAAATTCCCCTATTTGATGAAAATGGTCCTACCATTTCTCAACAACATGTGGATAAAATGGATGACCATTTTAACCGTCAAGAGATAGACGATGAAACTATTAATTTGAGGATGTTTGCCCAAAGATTGGGGGGAGAAGTAAGAAAGTATTTTAAAGGCTTGACCCCAAATAGTATACATGACCTCCCTGGCCTTCACCAGTTGTTCATAAATAAATGGGAAGTTAAGAAAAATCCTCTCCAAATCTTATCAAAATATGAAAACATCAAGATAAATGTTGGAGAGAGTGTCCAAGATTACTGTACTAGGTTCAATAATGTATACAACGCCCTCCCCCCTCACATGAAACCCCCACAAGGTTTAGCCCTAATGAAGTTTCGAGATGGTTTCGACCCAGAGATGGCTTATTAGCTGAAAGAAAGAGATCCTCCTACATTAGAAGGTATGCAGAGGGGTGCAGTAAGTGTGGAAGAAAATATGATTGCAAAGAGGGCTAGAATAAGAAATGAGAAGAGAGTCACTATTAAGGAAGAGCCTACAGCCTCCACATATGATGCTAAGATTGACATCCTGATGAGAACCATAGAGAGAATGATGGAGAGTATCAACCTGAATGAGAGAGCTGCCCCTAGGGAAAATCAACCAGCTCCTCAAAATAGAAACCAAAACTTTAGAAGAAACCCCCCTCAAATAAGACAGAGAGGACTTGACCAACAAATTAGGCCTTCATTCCAAGAAAACTATATTGACGAAGATGAGGGGATAGTTGAAGAACTAGGAGAAAGTCAAATTAACCTGATGCGAATTAATAATGAAGATACTATTTTCCTCACTGAGGAAGAACGAAATTTATTTTCTTTGACTCTAACTGAAGAAGGATTTGAAGAGTCTGAAGATTATAAGCAAGGATTCAAGAATTCCATCATGGAGGTGCATAGATAGTATAACCTCCGAAGCAAGAAAAATTCAGACATTCCAAAGAGAAAGAATTCTGAAAACTCTACTAAAAAGGCCCCTGAATCTGATCCTAAGAAGACAAAATAAAGTTCAAAGAAAAGTACTAATATCCCTGAAAATAATGAGCCAGAAAGCAACACTAGCAGATTAGCAATCAGCTCTAGCAAAATTGTTTCAGCTGATACCCCTAATACAAGTCAACAATCTGCAGTTGCTGTAAAAATAGTGCTTGAAAAGAGTGATTCGAATCTGCCAAAAACATAGACACCATGCAACATTGAGACTGAAATTTCCAAAGTAAAAATCTTTGTCCCTCTCTCTGAATTGGTGAACCAAGATGCATATAGGTCCCAAGTCCTAAAAGAATTGAACGTAGGAGAAATTAATAACACTGTCAATCTAAATGTTGACAAACCTGAACTTTTGTTTGGGCTAGAAGTAGAGGGTAAATCCCAAGAGGGAGGTGTTCCCCCATTTTATCAAAGTTTGAATGTTCATGATAAAATCCTCCATAATTCCATGATAGACTCAGGTGCATCTCATAATCTCATGCCAAAGGTAGTTATGGAGAAGCTTGGCTTGGAGATGACTAGACCCTATAAAGACCTCTACTCATTTGTCTCCAGCAAAGTTAAATGTATAGGCCTCATCAAAGATCTCCAGAAAATACATGGTGACCAGTCCAGGAAAGCCTCATAACTACCCCCATACTCTATCCATTCCGACCTTGACTCATTTATTCTTTACAATGATGAAAATATTGAGGAACAAGTAGCTGGAGAAGAAGAAGACCAGAAGAGAGAACAGTCAGACCAAATGGAAATTGTGCAACACAAGTTTGAACTTGAACCTTTTTGGAACATGAGTTTTGATGGTTTTTGTGGCAGAGCTGGCTCAGGAGCAGGAGTGTGAGTATGCAATATTGAAAATAACCATGCAAAAGGGCATTCTTACAAGCTAAACTTTCAGTGTACCAACAATATAGCCAAATATGAGGCACTCCTTTTGGGTTTGAAACTACTAGAGAAATTAGGAGCCAAAAGGATATCTGTTCATGGGGATTCTGAGCTGGTCATTAAAAAAATCAACGGAGAATATTTAGCTAAGCATCCTAGATTGAGAGCATACAAAAATGCTTCCCTGGACCTCCTGAAAACATTTGAAAAATATGACCTTGTCGCAGTTCCAAGAAATCAGAATATCCTGGCTAATAGGCTAGAAATTTCAACCAACACTTGTCAATTACCTCATCCTAACAAAAAATATATAGTGCAGGTCAAACACCACCCAACAGTTCCTGATAATATGAGGCATTGGAAAGTCTTTGGAGATGAAAAGCAGATTGAAAATTTCCTATGATCCAAGGGCGAGTTTGAAGATTCCAATTTGGACCTGGACTATGAAGAAGATTGCTCCATTGAAGAACAAATATACAGGGGGGAACCTCCTCCTAATTCTGATATTAAATTTTCAGCAAATGAATACCTACATAGGACAGAGATGCACGATGATACATAAAAGGAGGAATTTGAAGTACTGCAATTCAGAGACAACACCTTGCCTAGAGGACTTGTCCCTCTGGAGGAACTATTTTATTTCAATGATGTGGCTAGGAAACCAAAAATGGACTCTACAGAATCAAGTATCAAGGAGTATAATCTGGGCAGTGAGCAGGGGCCCAAAATGATAAAGCTATCAAAAACAATGCCCGCATCCATGAAGCGGAAATTCATTGCTTTGTTCAAAGAGTTTATTGATGTGTTTGCATGGAGTTATGAAGACCTGAAATCTTATGATACTGATATTATCTAGAAAAAAATTCTAGTCAAGGAGAAATAGAAGCCTTTCAAATAGAAACTGTGTAGGAAAAATCTTGTCCTAATGCCTCTGGTCAAGAAGGAGGTCCAGAAAATGTATGATGCCAAGATAATAGTCCTAATCAGGTACTCCGAATGGGTTTCCAATATTGTACCTACGAGAAAGAAGACAAGTGAGATCAGTCTCTGCATTGACTTTAAAAATTTGAATAAGGCATCACTTAAGGACAACTACTCTTTACCAAAGATGGACCTTATATTGCAAAAGGTGGTGGGTTCCAAGAGAATATCTCTGTTGGATGGATTTCCAGGGTACAATCAAGTGTTGGTGCATCCAGATGATCAACCTAAAATAGCTTTTACTACTCCTTGGGGCACCTTCATGTATGTAAAAATTCCTTTTGAATTAATAAATGTTGGTGCCACTTTTCAAAGAGAAATGGATATTGCTTTTTTAGAAGAAATTGGTCTTTTCATTGTGATCTACCTTGATGATATTACAGTGTACTAAAAATTGATGGAAAACATTTGCTCATTTGAGAAGAGTTTTTGAAAAATGCAGAAAGTACGGTGTATCTCTGAATCCTAAGAAGTCATTATTTGGTCTTGAGGAAGGAAATCTCCTAGGCCACATCATTTATGAAGAAGGGATCAAGATTGACCCCAGAAGAACTGAGGGCATACTACAAATCAGTCATCCCAGAAACATCAAGGAGATGCAATATTTCATTGGAAAGATAATTTTTTTAAGAAGGTTTTACCAAACCTTACAGAACTCCTGAGGAATATCACTAACATGCTCAAGAGAGAATCAGGAGTCAAGTGGACCAAGGAGGCTAAACAATATTTTGACCTGGTAAAGCAGGCACTCACTAAAGCACTAGTCCTGATCAACCCTGATTTCACCAAGGATTTCATCATTTTCTCCTTTGCATCAGTGCACACAATTGCTATTGTATTGCTGCAGAAAAATAAGGATGGATAAGAGAAGCCCATAGCATTTTTCAGCCAAGCTTTAAGAGATGCACCTTTGAAGTACAATATCATGGAAAAGCAGGCTTATGCCATGATCAAAGCACTGAAGGATTTCAGAGTTTACATTCTGCATTCACACATCATTGAATTTGTGCCTAACACAGTTGTCAAAGACATCCTAACAGAGGATCCTGATGGAAAAAGAGGCAAGTGGATCACTATCATCTTGGAGTATGATTTAGAGATTAGACCCACCATACTTATCAAGGGAAAAGGATTAGCCAAATTGATGGCTGAAACAAATTTTCAAGCTCTAGATATTAACATGATTCATTCACTGGATGAGAAAAAGGAGCTGGAAACTCCACCTATTGAGGAAGCATTCCTAAATTCTCCCTGGTACACAGATATATTATATGTTCTATTTAATTTAAATGCTCCTCCTGGTTTGTCCAAAACAAAAGCTAAATTCTTGAAATTGAAAGCTGTAAAATTCTGAATCCTAGAAAATTTTTTGTACTGGAAAGATTTTGGGGGCATATTGCTTAAATGTTTGCTTCAAGAAGATGCAAATAGGGTTACAAAAGAATTCCATGAAGGGGATTGTGGAGGTCATCTCTACTGGAAAACCACTGCTAATAATATCCTTAGAGTTGGTTTCTATTGGCCTAATCTTTTCCCAGACACCCACAAAATGGTAGCCACCTGTCATAAATGCCAAATCTTTGAGGGAAAAAGAAAGTTGTTGCCTATGCCTCTACAACCAATCTATGTTGAAGCTCCTTTATAGCAATGGGGTTTAGAATTCATTGGAGAAATCCACCCTTCCTCCTCTGGCCAACATAAATGGATTCTTACGACTACAGACTATTTTACCGAGTGGATAGAGGCCACTCCTTCCAGAATTTCTACTGACTCAGTGATCATCAAATTCCTTGAAGCCAACATCCTGTCGAGATTTGGTTGTCCTAGGAAAATCATTATAGATAATGTTGTTGCTTTTAAATCCAAGAAGATGGTGGATTTTTTCCACAGATATCACAATTATTTGGGGCATTCAAAAACTTATTACCCTCAAGGTAATGGACTAGCTGAGTCCTCCAACAAGAGCCTGGTCAACATCATCAAGAAGTTGCTGGAAGACAATAAGAAATCTTGGCATAAAAAATTGGTGCATGCATTGTGGGCTGACAGATTGACAACTAAGAAATCAATTGGCATGTCACCATACCAGTTAGTCTATGGAATGGATGCATTTTTCCCAACATCCTTATGAGTGCATTCAAGAAGTGCAGGCTGAAGAAAATAATGTACAAAGAAGAATAAGCCAGACCATTCAGCTGCAACAGTCCATAGAAGAGGTGTACAACAGAACTTGGGTGGTGCAAGTGAATATGAAGAATATTTTTAACAAAAGGACAAAAGCAAATTATTTCAATATTTGAGATAAAGTGCTGAAATGGGATTCTAGAAGAGAAGATAAAGGTAAGCATGGCAAGTTTGAAAACCTGTGGAAAGGCCCATACATTATTCATGCTTTAAGAGGAGATAATGCATTTTTCTTGCAAGAGATGGATGGGGCAGAGCTGTTTGGGGGTCCTGTCAATGGCAGGATGCTAAAACATTACTTCTGCTGAAAACTCAGATGAAACTTTCACCATTGGAAATACCATAGCCTTACAATTTTCAATAATCCGTTGGACAAGGTTGAAGCTCGAAGTGAAGGCCATAAGCCTAGTCTGATAAGAAAATATGTTAAAATTTGTGAAAGTGATGCAAATCAAAATGCCACCACTATTGAAAAGAGTTTTGTGCAGTCATATAGTTTAAGCATGATTGTACAATTTTGAATTTTCTGCTGATAGGTTAGAAAATGAGGATTTTCCAAACCATTTAATCTTTGTTTATCAGTAGGTAGGTAGAAAATGATATTGGTTCAACAGCCTAATATGAACCAATAGGAGAAATAAGGGATAGGTGACAGGTTATAAATTCAAAAGAAAAATGATGTTAGGGTCTACAAGTCTAAATGCACCCCAAAAGAAAAAAAAATGATTAGAATCATAGATTGGGTAGGTAGGTGTGCAATTGAGCTCTCAGTGTTTTGAGCATTTTTCCAGTTTTCACTTTCAGGTTACTTTTCAGTTTCAGGGTCAAGTGTGTTCTAGAATTAAGTGTTTAGAGAGTGTTGACTTCAGCTTGAAAGTGTTCAGCCACAAAAGTTGTAGAAGATAAGGTTATAGCAAATTAGGTTACAGAGTTGGGATTAGCCCAATGGATCAGGCCAATAATCTACGGTGTTCTTGACACCTCCTGAAGGAGCTGCCGTCCCCAGCTAGAGCCACTGTTAGGCCCCTTTATTTCACAGTATCACTAGGTGACCGATTATTGGTTATATTTTTCTCACTGAAAAGAATATTCCATGGTTATAATTTATTTTTAGAGAAAGAAAGGGAGAGCGTGTGTTGTAGAGGTGAATCCCCTCTGCGGACAGAGGCGATCCCTACTAGCCCAGATCAGGTCTAGCAACAATCATAACACGCTATGGCGCAAGTTCCTAATTTCAATAAACCAAATCGCGAAGAAGGCCTACCTCAAATCCAACGCTGTCGTTTGTAGAGAAGATGACGCTCCCGTTTCCTTGCTCCAGCAAATCATAATCCTCTCGCTCATTGCGATCGAACACCTGCACACACAAGAAACACGACAAACACAAGTGTAAAACCCGATATATGCAATTATGTATCAGTCAGAGAAGACACAACTCATGATCATAATGAAAAATATGAGTGGAACCATAACCAATAGTCGCTTATCATTAATTCATACAAAGGAAAATACAACCTGGCTCTGACGCTGAATCTTCCTTCGGCGGGTTGTCAGTAGAATACGTCTCGTTAAAGCTCGTCGGGAATGGGGACAAGCCTCTCTCTTCGATCGTCAATATCCTTGCTATTGATTTGGCTCTATGAGGACTATTGCAGCATTCTTCAGGCTATGAAGGCTCTTGGAGACTCAAGCATTCAACCCTTCAGCTATTCAACCCCTTCATCAATGGATGAAGGCTATATTTATAGAGGAGAGGAGGAGGTTGGGATCCCTAAAATAGTGGAAGGGAGGCCTTATCCCTTGGGAGGTTCCCCATAAGGTGGAAACAAGAGGCCAAAGGGGGAAGGTCATGGTTATTCAGTCGAAACCACTCCTGATGACTCATCCACGAAGTTGTTGTAATTGAAACTTCGCCTCCTTTTTTAAAAAACTTTCCTTAAGCAGATTGGCACGGGTGCTCAACTGGGACAGAGCACCATTTGGCGTGGGCTCAGTGTTAATTTTCCTCATTGGCACGAGGACATAACGGGCTGCCAGCGCCAAGGCAAAAACAAGTGTTTTTAGGGGTCTGCTCGGGAAATGATCAACAGAAGGAATGTTGTCCTCATGGAAAGGGATGCAATGATGGTATTTGCAAGGCATGACACTACTTATTCATCACAGAAATGACCCTCCAATGGTGGAGATGGGGATTGCAGGGACGGTGACAAATTACTGTGTAACAGCGTGACTGCCAAGAGCTTCAAAAGAATTCATCTGCCATTCTCAATTCAAGGAAAAAGGAAAGGGTTTTTGAGTAAGTGTAATAGTGAGAAAAAGTCTATACTTCCGTCATTCAGTCCATCTGCCTTCATTTGACCTTCATTTGCCTAAAAATACTTTGTACTCCAATGATCTAAATCCTCGGTTGACCCTAAAACCCACACCCACCTAACCATTCTCAGGCTTATTTTTGTATAAAACCCACTTTTTATCTAAGTCCGAAGTTCTATACCATAGCTCCGCCGGCCCACCAAACAGCTATTGGTATGCAACATAAACCTTACCAGTTGCCCCCACTTCACCGTCGTTTCCAATACATATCACATATCATAATCCCACTGATTGCAGTGGGCTCCATTTCCCCCTGACACATCGTCCTCCAATCAGCGCAAATCGCACTTTGCGGATTTAAGAGTTTACCTCCGAGCTTATAAACTAAAACTTAAAGTTTGCGATTTGTGATGTACTCTGTTCCCACCTTCCCTCCACGTCACCTCCTTCCTCCTCGCGCTTCACACATCACACATCTTAGAGTTTACCTCTACTACTTCATGGTAAATATTTGCGATCGCGACGCGGTTTTGGCCCCACCATAATACTCCGCTCACTGCGAATACGTCTTTCCTTCGATATCTTTCCCATTCCACTACTCCACGTCCTCATCCTCTCGCCACGTCACCTCCCACCTTGTATCGCATCGTCGATTCCTTTCCTTATATCGTAAATTGCAAAACTTGCAAAATACGATGTTGCCGCGGATGCGATGCGGTTCCAAGATAAAATCCATAGATTTTCAAGTCTAGGTAAATGGGTATTTTACAATGTTTTGTGTAAAAAGGGTCAAGTCAAGCATATGAGTTTTGAAACTCATTTAATGAAGAAATAAGGTGGAACACGGTAGAAAGGCTCGGGTAGGAAAAATATAGAAAAGGATGAGTCAGGCATTTATGCAGAGATATTACAGTAGATACAGGAAGGGCAGCAAAGCACATCAGCGTCGACATCAATAAATGAAAGTAGCCAGCGTTGCACCAAACTTAATCAGCCAACGTCGATCTTTTGAAAAGCAGGGCCAGATGTTAGAACCATCATTCGCTGCCTCTTCAGGATCATCACATACCACTTCCAAGACTACCTTACGAAGAGCCATTGAAGCTTTTAGATACATGAAGAGCTGCTCAAAATTAATTTACAGGCGATGTTGTCAGAGATTTTCTTTGTTCAAGCCTTGCATGACCATACCTGTTTAATTTTCAGTTTTTTGTAATAAATGAAGTTTTCCAAAGTAGATTATGGCAACCAACTTAAGTGGTTAGTTAAATACTCCTTGAAATTCTAGTTTGAGGGGTTGGATATTGTTAGCCCCTGCGTTGTAAGAACTAATCTGTTGGAACACTGTAATTTTGGAGTTGGAAATCAATAATCAAAGACCGTTACAGGATTCTTGAGCTGTGTCAAAATGGTGAAGTGCCTCTTCTCTATTTTAAATGTTTCCACTATTCTACCTGCTGTGTATATGTTCATCTAATTGTAAATAAAAAAAATTAGATTAAAATTTGTTGTCCGAGCACCTTAATTCTACCTGCATTTACAGTCTAAATGTTTTCTGCTGAAGTTTGATTAAATAATTCTTAACTGCTCTTTAGTAATTACTGAACCTCACTATTTCTTTCACCTCATAATTCATACAGCTCTTAAGATCCATTTAGCATAGTTAGCTTGCCCTGTGATGCCCTTGAATGTTGATGTGCCATTCCAGCCTTTTGACCCCATAGCCCAATGCAATAGTCCCTGCAAACCTGTTTTCCAACCACCCAATCAATAAAAAAAACAACCCCCATCACTGTAACTAACCTAATATCAACACTTATAATTATTAAGTTAAATCATAAAAACAAAGAGAGCCCTCTCTGAGTCTAGGAAGGCTAGGTCCTGGACTCCAAAGTGGTTTGATGTTGTTCTTTATAGTTTAGCCTTTCCAATCTCCTAAATTATAGAGTGATAACAGTATGCATGTTGACCACTTCTGATGGCAATCATTCTGCAACTTTGCATATGTATAAACTCCAAGGGTTGGTGGTCTGTGTGGATGACCGTTGCCTTCCCCAAAATGTATTGATTCCATTTTCGGGAGGCCTACACAATGGAATACATATCTTTGTCATAAGTGGGATACTTCCAGACTATGTCTACAAGTGTGTCACTGTGATATGCCACTAGATGCCCCTATTGAGTAAGGAATGCCACAATAGCATAGTCAAAGGCATCTGTCTCGATCTCAAATGGTCGTTGCAAGTCTGGTAATGTGAGAACTGGTGCATATCATAGGCGATGTTTCAACTCTGTGAATGCATTCTATTGAGATTCAAACCAAAATAATTTCACTTTCGCTCCTCCCTTGGTGACTCGACTCAAGGGTCAAGTGATATGAGAGAATCCTTACATGAACGTGCGGTAGAAATTGACAAGGCCTAGAAATTTGCGGAGCTCTGTCAGAGTGGTTGGGGCTGGACAATCCCAAATGACTTGGATCTTGGTTGGATACACATGCACCCCTCATTCATCAATAATGTATCCCATATATTGAACCTGTGTCATGCCAAAAGTGCATTTCTCCAAATTGGCACACAACTTGTGTTGCCGCAGTGTTTGGAGAAGCTATTGAATGTGGTGGATGTTCTCTTCCAAACTCTGGCTGAAGATCAGGATGTAATCCAAGTATGCCACTACAAATCATGAAAAATTCCGAGCACATAAAACCTACTGCAGTATATTGATTTACTTCTCCTACTTGTTTTATTTTATTAACAAGTTATTTAACTGAAGTATTCATAAAAACAATGAAGTAAACACAACTAGGAGCCTACACATTTATGGATCATTTACTTAAACATAGTGCACATATGACAAAGGACAAACATATTTTTCAAACAAATGTCCCCGGAAAAACCCAATGAGGGAAAATCGGTGCAATAGTTCTCTCGAAATTTTTAAAACCCTAATTTCCCAAATTGGGTCCCACTGGTAAAAATGGTCCTCTAAGCTTATTCCTCAACTTTTTCCACTCTAAAAGTATTAATATAGATGAAAAAATATATAATGATCCAATTGGGATCACACTCATCCATTTTGGGAGGATTTTTGCCCCCAAAAGATTCTATTGAATGAGGTGATGAAAATTTTCCTCCACCTTCTCTCTAGTGTACCATTTAGCCTTTCTTGGAAGTTGTCCTTTCAAACCAATCTACCAAAGGCCATGCTACCCTTGTCTTTTAGTTTTGTACCTCTTCTAAAAAATGGTATCTTTTATCAACTCCGCCTGAGCATCTGGCGCCAATTCCTTTACAAAATTCATGACATGTTCCTCATCCTATTCTAGCGTGGAAGGCTCATAGAGTTTCAGATTATTTACATTCAAAATTGAGTAAATGTGCATGTATGTGGGTAAGATGAGTCTATAGGAATTATCTCCCACCTTTTCCATTATCTCAAAGGGACCACGTGCAAAGCTTTTATTTTGTAACCAAGAACATGTAGTCGTTCCTTGTTACTTGAAGGACTTATTTGTTTTGTGATAATCATGGCTGGCATTATATTTTTCCTGTGACTTATGCAGTGTCTCTTGTACCTACATATGGATTGTCATAATATTTTCTACAAACCTTTATACCCTTGAGGCATCCCTTTTAAGATCCTCCGTCAGTCCTTGTATCCCATATGCAATATCCAAAAGTGAAGGTGAAAAATATCTAACACAAGTTTCAAATAGGCACTTACTAGTAAAAGTATGGACTACTATGTTATAAGAGTGTTGTGTATATACAAAATTTTCATCCTAGGCATTCAAAATGCTCTAATTGTAACCACTTAAGAACTGCACCAAAGTCTGATTGACTACTTCTATTTTTGCATTTGTTTAAGGATGAAATGATGTAGACCTCTTTAACTTTGTGTCCATATTCTCCCTCAATGTAGTGCAAAGTGCACTGAGCAATCTTGTCTCCCTATTTGAACCAATGCTCCTCGGTATCCCAAAGTGCACCTACAAATTTCCGAAGAGGAATTTCATTACTTATTGTCCACTGATGGTATTTTTACAGGGCATCAGAACACACATATTGTTGAATTTGTCAACTACAATGAATAGGTAGTCATGTCCCTTCCAGGTTGTTGGTAAAACTCCCACAAAGTCCATGGAAATGATTTCCCATGGAAGAGTGGGTATAGGTAACAGATGATATGGAATTTGTTTCATGTTACAATGTGTGTTGGTACAACAAAGCATCTATCCTCTTATGAACCTAGCTATATGTTCTTTCATATTGGGCCAATACACATACCTCTGCAAGTTGGCCATTGTATTCTATGCACCAAATTTCCCTAAAACCCTGGAGGTGTGAGCCTATATAATTAGATGTAATTTCTCACCTTTAGGAACACATAACCTATCTATCTTGTAGAGTAACCTATCTTATATCTGGTAGTCATATGTGTTATCACCATTGTGTACATTACTCTACTTATTGAACTATTGAAGCAACTCCTTGAAGTCCTCATCTTCTGAATATGTGTTAGGTACCTATATTACTAGTGTAGCCCGTTATTGTTGGTAGTGTATCCACCTTATTGTTATCTTTGTATTGAAGAAACTCCTTGAAGTCCTCATCTTCTGAATATGTGTTAGGTACCTATATTACTAGTGTAGCCCGTTATTGTTGGTAGTGTATCCACCTTATTGTTATCTTTGTACCCCTATAGCCCCCATATTGTTATTATTGTTCCCCATAAACCCCATTATTGTTATTTTTGTGCCCTTACATTATTATTTTTAGGTCGGCTAGGATTATATTGTGACCCCATGGACTCCTATATATAGAAAGGAGGTTTTGTCATTTGAATCATCCAAGAATTGTTAATTTATGTAGTGTATTAGAGGTTGATCCCTCGAAGTGGCTTATTTATAAGGCGTTTATCTCTCTTTTCTTATATTTTTGGAGTTGGTTTCATAACATTTGGTATTAGAGCTTTGGATTCTAGGGTTTCGCTGCTCCAAACAGGTCATCGTGGAATTTTCGCTATAATTTTTTTTATACTGAGGTTTAGAAGCTGAAATTTTTATAGAACGAAGCCGAAATCCTGAGGAACGTCTTGTAAATATTTCAGATCTTGGTTAGCAATATTTTTGAAGATATGATCTGTGCAAGTTAGGGTTTTTTCAGGCTCCCAAATTTCACCTAAACAGGCCATCGTGGAATTTTCACTATAACTTTTTTTCTACAAAGGTTCAGAAGCTGAAATGTTTACAGAGCGAAGCCAAAATCCTGAGGAGCGTCTTATACAAATTTCAGATCTTGGTTCATAATATTTGCAGAGATATTATCTGAGGAAGTTAAGGTTTTTTCAGGCTCTCGAATTTCATCTCAAAGGTGTGACCGTGGGAAAATCATCATAAATCTCTCTCTGACATCGGATTGGAATTCTGTAAAAATGGCCACAAGTACACAAATTGAAGTTTCCTATGTATCAATTTTAGATCCCAAGGATGAAACAGTGACACATGGCACGTCATACAAGTTCGCTCTACTGAACCAGTCCATAATTAGGTCATTGTGGGATATTGGGCATAACTTTTCCTTGAAGAATCCAAATCAGGTCAGACCTATGGGATTCGAAAGAAGCTTTAGAGGGCTAATACAGGGTCGAATTTTAGATATTAAAGATCTGGAATCACAGAGATAATTCAGTTTCAATATCGAACTCCTCAAAAGCAAGAAAAATGTGTGTATTTTTTTATTTTATTTTTTGTCGAATTGCATAAGTCTTGTGTGAAAAATTAGTTTGAAGTAATTCCAAGGGCATATTGAAGCATAGATATCAGTATTGGGTTCTAAAATTCGAACTAAAAATAATTCAACACCCATTAAGCCTTCATAAGGCTCTACTATGACTCATGAAGACGAAGAAATGCAACATGACATATCAAAATTACAAGAGCAAGTGAACCAATTTCTCTCTCACAAAGAGCAACAAAAAATGAAATGGAAGTTTTGAAGAAAGGTGTGGAAGCTAAGACGGATGGTTTGAAGAAAGGCATGGAAGCTAAGATGAATGGTTTGAAGAATGGAATGGATGTCATGGAAGATATTGGATGACATGGAAGCTAATATCGATGAAAAAATGAAAGTCAACATGGATGAGATGAAGAATGATTTAAAAGAAAACATGGATGGTTTGATGACAAGGTTGATACAAGAAATGGTTCCTACTGGTGGAAAGATAATAAAGGAAACTCATGATGAGAATAAAATAAATGTTAATCATGATTTCATAAACCACTCCTCAAATTCTTAAGATAGAAGGACATATCAAGAAGAAAAAGGTAACATTGTTGATTGATTCAGGTAGTACCCATCATTTTATTCATTGTCAGGTAGCCAAGGAATTGAATTGCTTGCTATACCCAGCACCATAATGTCAAGTGATGGTTGAAAATGGAGGAACTATAAGTTTCTATAGAAAATGCCATAATATAAAGCTAGCCATGGGGGAATATGTATTGAATAGTCCAATTCTTTCCATTCCAATGGGAGGTGTTGATGTTGTACTAGGAGTACAATGGTTACAATCTTTGGGGACGATAACTTTTAATTTTCAAGAACTTTTCTTGAAATTTTTTTGGAAGGAAAGGAAGTCGAATTACGGGGTATTGCAGAAAATTCGGGAAAGCTAATAAGCTCTAATGTCATGACAAAGCTTTTGAAGAAAGAAAAACGAGGCATAATTGCACAATTATGCTCACTAGAAGTTCCAACATCAAAATCATCTATTTCTCTAGATCTCCAAAAGGTCTTGGACAATCATTCCAAGGTGTTTGAAACTCCCAAAGGACTCACACCTATTCGTGATCGTGATCATGCTATTCATTTGATTCCAGGAAGTGTTCCTCCAAACATCAGGCCTTACAGATATCCTTATGTCCAAAAGAGCGAAATTGAACGTATGATTGCAGAAATGTTAGAGGTCAGTATAATTCAACCTAGTCAAATTTCTTTCTATGCTCCAGTAGTATTGGTGCACAAGAAGGATGGATCATGGTGCATGTGTCCGGATTATAGGGACCTCAATAATCTCACTATTAAAGTTAAATTTCGCATTCCTATGATTTATGAATTATTGGATGAATTACATGGAGAAATTTATTTTACCAAGTTGGATCTTCGTTCAAAATATCATCAAATTAGAATGAAGATTGAAGATATTCTAAAAACAACATTTCTAACTCATGAGGGTCATTATGAATTTTTGGTCATGCCTTTTGGCCTTACCAATGCACCTTCTACATATCAAGGGTTGATGAATTCCATTTTTAAACCCTTCCTTAGGAAATTTGTGTTAGTATTTTTTGATGATATACTAATCTACAACAGGTCTTGGAAATATCATGTTCAACATGTTTACAAGGTGCTCAAACTATTGGAGGAGAAACAATTATATGCAAAAACATCCAAATGTTTCTTTGGAGTTCAAGAGGTGGAATATCTGGGTCATATTGTATCTCACGAGGGTGTTAAGGTATACCCTAACAAAATTAAATCCATTAAGGAATGGAAAGTCCCCACAACCATAAAGCAGTTGCAAGGATTTCTCGAGTTAACAGGGTATTCTCCAAGTTTGTTAAGAATTATGGGAGAATAACAACACCTCTAACAACATTATTGAAGAAAGATGCATTTTCATGGACTCCTGAAGCAACTAAGGCCTTTGAACATCTTAAAGAGGCAATGTGCCTAGCACCAGTCTTAGTTATGCCAGACTTCACAAAAACCTTTATTTTTGAATGTTATGCCTCAGGAAATGGAATTGGTGCCGTTCTAATGCAAGAAGGAAGACCCATTGCTTTCAAAAGTCATCCAATAAAAGGAAAGTATTTACAGAAAGCTATTTATGAGAAGGAAATGTTGGAAATATTACATGCACTAAAAAAATGGCAGCCTTACCTAATGGGTGTTAGAAATTACGACAAAAATAATAAACAATTTACTGAGAGAAATAAACATAAAAGGCCAGCAACAAATCATTAACATAAACACATATGTTTAATATCCGGGAAAACCCCAAATGCGGGGCAAAACCCAACCAATGAAATCTCATTAATCATTGACCAAAATCCTGGCCAATCCGACCAAGTGAGCCTTCACCGCTCACCTCCAGGCCTACCTTACAATGAAGTCTTCCCAGCCTTTTATAGGCTCCATTACATGCAATACCATGGGCTGGAAACCATGGGTGCACAATACCATGTGACCCAAAACCACTACTATTTACCCTAGTCAACATTGAATCTATCCCGAGTCAAGTTTACCTAACAATTCCCCTCTTAAACTTGACTTGGGGTTTCTTGACTAAATCCAGCCAAAATTGTTAAGTGAGACAACCCCGCTCACACTAGCTCTTCCCCCTTTCAAATTTTTTACCCAGGATAATTGTTAACTTGACATCCCCCCCTATCACCTAGGTCTAACCCAGACTTTACCAGTGATTACCCAGGGGTATGCATGCCATACCAGGTCTTACAGTAGTATGCCCATTTACATGTAATAATTAACTCCATTATAATATTTTTTTTGTTTTGTTTCATTATTTCTGTGTTTGTACATATGAAATCAATGTCCAGATAAAAAGAACCCATCTACCGGATTACATGGGTCATCAGCCACTGTAACCGCTAGTCCTTTAGGAGTTCTCTTCAAATACATGGTTCATCAATTAATTAATCCACGTGCACATATCCTCTCTCATTTTGACAGACTTTGCTCTCCTAGCGCAGCAAAATTCGATGGATTCCCTTTTCAAAATGTGGTGACTTCATCTCTATCAGATTATCGTTGGCATATGTTTGCTGGGATCTAACTGTAAAATAATATAAGACTCCTGCCAGAACATCATTGTCATTGTCATTGACAATGATGTCCAAATATTTTCTGCACAACACTTAGATATCAACTGTAGAAATTTGAATAATAGTTGAATTATTCACCGAGATTATCCTGATTACACACTATTTAAGCTTCATGCATAATACATAACCTCTTCTACAATTGATCATCAATTTGCGGAAATAGAAGTAGTCGCATGCGCACATTAAAACATAATCAAGCACACATATAACATAGTATGTAATGGGGAAAGCTTACAGCTGAAAACCCCCAACTATCTGTATATTATAATGATAGAGAACATGTAACAATACATAGCACAAAGCTCCTCACAGCTCTCAGCACTATCTCACATGCTACACACAAACTAGCTCTGAGATGAACAAGTCACAAGTTCAAATCTCCTCCACAAGTCTGCCTGCCTCTACTGCGCAATCCAAGATGAATAATGATGAGATCCAAGTTCGAATCCCACTGGCTTGTACTGCGCAATCCTCATTGGCAATCTCAATCAATGTGTGTGCAAATCTCATGCACAGCTATAGTCACAACTGATAGTAGACTCATCCTTTCACCCACCTCTAACACTGGTCTCCACTGAACTGTCCATGCACTGCAGTTAACTGATGTATTCTTTAGTTGATTTATGAGTTAATAATTAGTGAATTAATTAATAATTAATTCACACCACTCATCACTAGTGTATTTATCAGCTAGACTAAATACAACTAGTTCAACTAAGTTAAACCGAACACAACTCCACCAACTGTCTCATCAACTCCACCAAACTCTGCCACATGAGTTCTAACTGAAGTCAACCATGCAATAGCTCAACTAACCCTTAGGAAAAGCGTATTTCTTCTGTCAGCTGCATGTGCCACATCCAAGCATCAAACTGAAGTGCTCCAAGAGGATAAGATAATGTTTATAGTCTAAATATTATTAAGGGTTAATAATATTTGACTGTTCTATTTTTAGCCCGGCAGTCTAAAAATAGAAACCGCCCAATGTCTAAAAATAGAGGTCCATGTATTTTTACCAACTTGACCAACCATCCATAAATAGCATCCCGCAACTCATAGACCATGATCCATATGTCTAAAAATAGACATAGTCTAAAAATAGACTTTGCGACAAAAATCACTTGTGTGGCCCCCACCTAGTTTAGGTGATCACTTTCCAACTAGGATCAGGAAAGATGTTTCAGGATGCCTCCTTCACTGTTTCTTGTTGCAATCTTCAACATCAACTTCGCCAACAACGCCTCATCGTAGGGCTCTACCTGCTCACAGTGCTTCATGGATTTTTCCATAACATGTCAGCTTCTACAGGTAAATACATAACTCATACACGCTTGTGACCCTTTCATTAGAGTAGCTGCTTGACCTGCAGGCCATCCCAGGATTTGAATCCTCTTGGATCTCACTGTAAAACGCATCTCCATGTCGCTGCCAACATTCATGCTGCAAGTCCCTTCACGACTTCCTCAACATGCAAAAAACTCTCTTACGCGACTCTGATCTCCATCTACTGTAGCGTCGACCCTTGCACCGTCCACGTTCTCTTCCGCGACTTTGATCTCCGCTTGTAGCAGGGTTATCCTCCACTGTGGATCCGTTTCATGGCGGTGACCCTGATTTGCTTCCATTACAACCTACTGGCATATCTTTGATCTATCATGATCTCTAACATAGATCTCGATACCTTTAACTCTTGCGCCTTTCGCATATCTAGCCCACATTGAATCCAACATGATGTGCTCTCACTGCCATTCATTTTGATCTCCTTAAACAGACCCAGCGGGACCTGGGCAGCGGAGGCGTTGATCTTGTAGGGTGGCACGTCCCATTGGATGGCAGTGTTTTTTTTGTGCAGTCGAGGCGGAACTTCGATGGCAAACCCATCCTCGAGCAGCTCCTATTGCATTTCTTCAGTGCTATGATCAGAAAGCACTGCTCTACTTTCTACTGCTCGATCTGCTATATCTGGCTGAAAACCATGGGTGCACAATACCATGTTCCCCAAAACCACTACTATTTACCCTAGTCAACATTAACTCTATCCCGAGCCAGTTTTACCTAAAAATGGGAAGACACTTCAAGGTAAAAAAATATTGTGATAGTCTTAAACAATTTTTGGAACAAAGACTATCTTCAGAAGAGCAACAAAAATGGGTCACAAAGATGTTGGGTTATGTTTTTGAAATCATCTACAAAAAATGGAAGCTAAATGTTGTTGTAGATGCACTCTCAAGAAAGGATGAAGAGGTGGAAGCATTGCTTTGTGCCATTTCTATCATCCAACCAGATTGGATAACCGAAGCAAGGGATGAATGGAAGAAGGACGAAGAAGTGTGGACACTAATTCAAAAGTTGCAACAAGATCCTAGTACATCTGATACATTTAGTTGGAAAATTTATTCCTTATGGTATAAAGATCGCTTATATCTTTGTAAGAATTCCCAACTAAAACAAAATATTCTTTTGGAATTGCACACTTCTCCTTTAGGAGGACACTCGGGATTTTTAAAAACATACCACAGGGTGAAGAAATATTTTTTTGGGATGGCCTTAAATCTGATATTCAAAAGTTTGTGGCGGAATGTTTGCTTTGCCAGCAAAATACAATTGAGACAATTAAGACCTCGGGTCTTCTACAACCTTTATCCATTCCAAGTCAATGTTGGGAGGAGATTTCAATGGATTTTATCACAGGTCTACCTAAGTCCAAAGGAAAGAGTGTCATCATAGTGGTAGTTGATAGACTTAACAAGTATGCACACTTTTGTGAATTATCTCATCCATTTAAAGCAAGTACAGTTGCTACTGCATTTATGGAAACAATTCAAAAGCTACATGGAAACCCAAGGATTATTGTAAGCGACAGAGATCCAATTTTTACTGGAAATTTTTGGACAGAATTATTTTCTTGTTTGGGTACTCAACTAGCTCATAGCTCATCTTATCATCCTCAATCTGATGGTCAAACTGAGATAGTGAAAAAATGTTTGGAAGAATATCTTCGTTGTTTTGTATCTGATAAACAAACACAATGGGTCAAGTGGTTACCTCTGGCTGAATGGTGGTATAACACTTCCTTCCATACTGCAGCAAAAATGACCCCATTTATGGCACTCGATGGATATCATCCACCGTCTATCACATCATCTTTAAGAGAAAATTCTAACTTTCAAGCAGTGGAAGATGACATCGAGCATCAACAAAAATTTCTCCAACTCTTAAAGGATAACCTAAATTTGGCGCAAAATCAAATGAAACAACAGGCATATCAACATCGCAGTGAGAGAAGTTTTGATGTAGGAGACTGGGTATTTTTACGGCTACAAACATACAAACAAATGTCCCTCAAGCAAGCTAAGAAGTATAATAAATTATCGCCAAAGTACTATGGTCCTTACAAGGTGTTGCAAAACATTGGTACTATGGCATAGAAATTGGAGCTTCATGCTTCTTCGCGATTGCATCCAGTTTTCCATGTTTCATGCTTAAAGAAGGTTATAGGTGACAAAGTTCCAGTTCAAACAATATTTCCAGAAGTTGATGAGGAAGGAAAAATCATATTCGAACTTGAAGCAGTCACGGAAACAAGAACTCGACAGCTATAAAATCGATCAATTTCAGAGTATCTCATCAAGTGGAAGAACTTACCCACTAAAAATTCTACATGGGAGGATGAGAATTTTATACAAAAGCATCGTGAGCTACTCAAGCATTGAGGAAAACACTTTTTTTGAAGGAGAGGGGCATGTTAGGTCCCTATATTACTAGTGTAGCCCCTTATTGTTGGTATTGTAGCGCCCTTATTGTTATTGTTGTACCCCTGTAGCCCCCATATTGTTATTATTGTGCCCCATAAACCCCATTATTGTTATGGTTGTGTCCTTACATTATTATTGTTAGGTCGGATAGGATTATATTGTGACCCCATGGACTCCTATATATAGAAATGAGGTTTTGTCATCTGAATCATCCAAGAATTGTTCATTTATGTAATGTATTGGAGGTTGCCCACTCGAAGTGGCTGATTTCTAAGGCGCTGATCTGTATTTTATTCTATTTTTGGAGTTGGTTTCATAACAATATGCCTCTTTGTATGCATCATGGGTGAAAGGATCCATGTGCATCAGAGTTCCTAAATCTATGATCTTTGATATGGGTGGCCTTGAAAGTATGTCAGCCAATTTGTTTGTGTTTCCCTTCTTATTGGTCACTAAATGAAACTACTACAAAAATCCCATCCATTTATAATGTTTAGTTTGTTGTAGCTTACTCTAGGCCTGCAAATATTGTAGTGGTTGGTGATCTGTGTGGATTACTATCTCATTTCCCATCAAATAGTGTTTCCAATTCTTCGTAGCTTGCACTAGGGCATAGATATCCTTGTCATAGGTATGGTAATTAATAACTACCCCATGAAATGCTTCAGAATGGTATCATATGAGCCTTCCTCCCCGAACTTTGTTTCAGATTGGCCCGATGACCCCTCCAAAGCCTATCAATGGTTAGGGTTTACCCATTAAACTCTTAAATGGAGATACAATATGACTTCCCTAGATTCTTATTCATCGTGATTACGTGGCTAGTCTCTTTTCCATTAAAATAATGGGGGAGGATGTGGCATCCTCTAGAATTATTCTGGCCAAAACATGAAGGTTAACTCCGAGTGGCATAACTTTTGGATACAGACTCTGATTGAGGCAATTCTTACACCATTGGAAATGTATATGTGTTTCAAATATAAAAATAATGTTTCATACTAAAGAAAAAAATTTTACCCCCAAGAAACTCCATTTTATGCTTCAAAATTCTGCCAGAAGGTTTCAAACCCCAATTTGCTAAATTTGGCCTCACTGGTAAAAATGGACCCGTGAACTAATTCATCCACTTTATCTACTATGAAAACATCGAGATGGATGACAAAAAATATAATGATATAATCTAGATCAACATAGTATAATCCAATGCACAATTACCATTCACATATGTACTTGGATTACAACCATCTCTTCATTACATTTGCATTCATATTTTGGAGAAAAATCAAGGATATGATACCAATGCTTATTTGAAGGGGTGGATCATGTTAATCCCCCTAAGTATTAAGGCATTTCAATGTTATTGTTATATTATTGATCTATAAATTCTTGTCGATATTCCATTTGTCATAATAGATATGATAAAATATTAAAATTCTTATTATAAATGTTAATTCCCTTTAGATATCATATTCTTCCTTTATTGTTATTATACTTAAATTCATAAATTAGCCAAAATACGAGAAATATAGAACATAAATAAATACACACAACATCCACAATAGATAGAAAATTTACCCTATGAAACCCTTACGTGAGAAAATCCAACTAAAAGGCGAGGCTTCTTTGTTCTCTTTTCTTTGGTATGGAAATATACAAGTACAAGGAAGAGGAATTCTTTATGGAGTTTCGTGAGACCTGCGATTTGTAAGGTTTCTACAAAAATTTAAACCCATATTTTTTCTCTATCAATTCCCTCTCCTAATTGATTTTCTCAACTATGGAATCCAATAACATAGAATGGAGCCCCCACTCCTAGCAGCTCGATATTTAACATTTCTTGATAGACAAGTAGGGATGAGGTTTGACTCTCTCAAATCGAAAGTAGAGTTACAAGTTTGGACCTTAGTATTCTTAAAATTCCACAGGTGGCCAAGCCCACATGCATGAGTAATGGGGGTTAACATGGCATCCTCTCACACCATGGTGGTCAACATGATAGATCAACCTACGAGAGGCATAACTTTTGCATACGAACTCCTGTTGATCTGATTCATGCATTGTTGGAAATGTATTTGAGTGTAATAGAGCTAAAGGATGTAGCACAAGCAAGAGTTTTTTTACTCCAAGAAAATATTATTTTAATGCCTCAAAATTCATATTGAAGGTTCTAGGCCTAAATTCTTCAAAATGGGACCCATAGTTAAAACAACCATGCAAGTCTATTCCTCTAGTTTTTTCTACTCTAAAAGCATCAAGATGGGTGAAAAATAACATAATGACACAAACTAAATCATAACTCCCCATTTAGGGAGGATTTTGGTCCCATAAGATTTATTGAACGAGCGAGGAAATTTTTCCTCTACCTTCTCCTTAGAGTACCATTTTTATTTGCTTAGAAGCTACCCTTTCAACCCAATCTACCAAATTTCATGTTGCCCTGTCTTTTATTCCTAAACCTCTTCTGCAAAAATTTTCCTCTACTAACTTTGCTTGAGCATCTCGTTTTAATTCCTTTATGAAAGGTAGGGCCTACCCTTTTTTTTGATCGAACATGGAAGCCTCATAGATTTTGAGATTCTCCACATTCATTACTAAGTGAAGGTGCATGTATGGGGCTAAACTAATTTTGCAGGTCTTAGCTCCCACCTTTTCAAATATCTCAAAAGGACCATATCATGGAGCCTTGATATTCTTACTAGGACCTTGTAGTCTCTCATTGTTCAAATATAACCATACTCCATATCTCACTATGAATGACTTATTTGTTCTCTATTTATCATGTATGGCCTTATATTTTTCTTGTGAATTCTTTAGTGTCTCATGTACTTGCAAATGGATCTACCTAGTATTCTCAACATTTTTTCTACTTTGAATGCATCTCATGTGAGGTCCTACCTCACTCCTCCTTTTTTGCCATATACAACACCCAAGGGTGAAGGTGGAAAATATCCAAAGTAAGTTTCAAAAGGTGACTTTCTAGTATAAGTGTGGACTATTATGTTATAAGACTGTTGTATAATATCATATTGTTGTGCTATGTGTTCAAATGATTTTTATTGTGACCCTTCAAAACCTACATCAAAGTCATATTGAATACTTTTGTCTGCCCATCTCTCTACAAAAGGAATGTTGCAAAACTCTTCAACTTCGAGTCGATCTTCTACGATAATGCAGTCCAAAATGCACAAACAAATATGGTGTCCATGTTTGAAATGAAGCTTCTTGGTATCCCAAAATTCATCCAAACTTGTGCAAATAAATTTTATTTTGCTTCTTGCCCTTTGATGGTATTTTTATAGGGCATGGAAAAGAATCTTGTTGAACTTTTAAACTACCACAAAAAGGTGGTCATGTCCCTTCTTAGTTTTTGGTAAACCTCCCACAAAATCCATGTAAATGATTTCCCAAGGATGAGCGGGTGTAGATAAGGGATGGTATATAGCTCGCTTCATGTTATTAAGCTTACTCATACAACAAATTATACATCCTACAATATACAACGCTACTTAATTTTGCATTCTAGGTTGATACAAACACCTCTATAAGTTAGCAATTGTCTTCTAAACACAAAAATCCCTACAAACTTGGAGGTGTGAGCCTCTCTGATAATTTGCAATTGATAAGTTTTAGGAACATAAATCTTGTCTAGGATGTAGAGTAACCCATTATGGAGATGATAATTAGCTTTTCTATCGCCATATTGTACATGAATTTGTCCCAATAGCTACTAAAACCACACCTCTCTAAAGTCGTCATCTTCTATGTATGCCTCTTTGTACGCATCATGGGTGAAAGGCTCCGTGTGCATTAGATTTTCCAAACTTGTAACTTTTCATGTGGGTGGCCTATAAATCATTTTTTTTCCAAGTTATTTGTGTTTCCCTTCTTTTACTTGATGCCTAGATGAGAATATTGTAAGAACCCCATCCACTTGTAGTGTTTGGTTTGTTGTACCTTACTCTCGGCTTGTATATATTGTAGCGATTAGTGATGTATTTGGATGATGCTCTCCTTTCCTATCAGATAATGTTTCCACTTTTTAACAGCTTGTGCTAGGGCATAGAGTTCCTTATCATTGGTAGTGTAGTTTAAAATTGTCCCCTGTGTTATCACTCTGCCAGATCTCTAACGCTGAAGAAGAAATCCCAACAGAGGTAACCACAGACCAATATTTTGGCTTGGTATCTAGCCCTACCAAACTGGAGAGGGATCTCTACACAAGGTCACAACTAAGAGGGCTGGATAAATTAGGGTTTTAGGCTAGTTATGAGTTCAGGGGTTTTGATTTGATTTGATTGGGTTGCTAGATGAGGATACTAGGTCAAAGAGGCTAGGTCAGGGAAAATAGGGTTAGGGTTACAATCAATTCAATGGGGAAATATAGGTAAGAAGGCTAGCACATTAGGGTTCTTGGGATGTGTTGAGATTCAACAAGATGATGATCCTAGTGAAAATTAAGCACCTACACTAGGTGGGGCCCGCAGACTATTTTTAGGTGTATGTCTATTTTTAGAATGTTGAGAAAATTATATTTATAGCAGGAGTCTATTTATATATGGTTGAAAAAATACTATATATATATGAGTTTCTATTTTTAGATGCATGTGCGAAGTCTATTTATAGATCACATGTCTAAAAATAGAATGCATGTCGATTATTATTATCTCTTAATAAAAATTAGACAATAAATGATAATATATTCTCTTTAAGCACTTGATTTCAGTTAATTGATGTGGAAAACCAGTTAGTAGAAGGAATTTCGAGTTTTAAGGTTGGTTTGTGGGACATGCAAGTGGACTTAGTTGTAACAGAGTTGGATGTGTAGTTATGTGAGTTGTAAATTAGTTTAACTCAGTTAAGTGAGTTAAACTCAGTTGTGCTAGTCGTAACTAAAGATACACTAGTGTGATATCAGTGAATTAATTATTTAAATAATTCAAAAGCAGTGGTCTCACATGCAACTGAAGAAATACTACTGTTAACTACATGCATGTCAGATCCAGTGGAGACCCAATTGAGAGATAGGTGAAAGGGACAGTTTGACTATCTGTTGTGACATTAGTGGGTGCACTCATGCAACCACACACACATTGGAGATGCCAATTAGGATTGCATAGTCAAGGCAAGGAAAGATCGAATTCATTTAGGGATTGTGATCAGCAGGGATTGCGTAGTGGAGGCAGGCTGTCAGGAGGCAGTAAATTGGCGCATGTATTTGCCAATTTTTGTATGACAATGTGAGATGATTGTATATTGTATTGAGAGATATTGGATTAGAGTTTTGTATGAGATTGTTTCATGATCCATGATATATACATAATATATGATAGTGGGGTTTTTAGCTTTATGCTTTCCCGGTAAAAACATCTGTGTTATGTGTGATTGATCTTTCTTCATGTGTTTGCAATTGGCAATTAAATTTCCGCAAATATTTAAGTAGAAGGATTTTTTATTTAAAAGTGGCATATAATTGTTAGATTAGGAGAATCTAGTCAATACATAATTATATTAAAATTTCTACATGGTATCGGAGCAAAGAAGATTGCAAAATTGAAGCAGTAGTAGAGTTTGTTGGTGGAAACAATTCGAATTTGCTGCAAGAATTTCTTGGTGTGACAATTGAGTAAACATCGAAATGGATTTCAATGGTTTGCAGCTAGAGTATGCACTCGAGGGTAGCTCGAACTACATTGCATGGAAGGACATGATGGAGGCGGTGCTTGAAGATAATGGCTTGAAGGAATTCATCGACAGTGACGTTCCTAACCCCACTTCGATGGATGTCGCATCACTTGACGCATGGCAAAAGAAAGTAGCGAAGACAAGAAGGATTATGTTGGAAGGTGTGCAAGACCATATTATCTCAAGCCTTCATGGGAAAGCCACTCCATTTGCTATGTGGAAGGGTTTGACAGATCTTTTCCAAAACAGCAATGACCATAGGAAATTGGTGTTGAAGTATAAAATCAGAAAGATCAAGATGGAGAAGGGAGACAATATTCCTAAGTATATCACAAAGTTTGTCCAATGTCAGGATGAACTGGGGAGTGTGGGAATCACGGTTGCTGATGATGATTTGGTGAGCTTGGCTCTCTTGGGAATTCCTAAGAGTTGGCACAATTATCAAGACTCTGTCAACGGATGGGAAAAATTGCCAGATTGGGAATGACTGTGGTCAAATCTAGTGCAGGAGGAGTTTAGGCGGAACACCAGAGATGGCTCTTCATCAAAGCATGATGATGAAGAGGATTGTGCTTTGGCTGCCAAGGCAAGGAAAGGGAAGGGGAAGAAATTGCACTCAAAATCTGAGGCTAAAGGCAAGAAGCTGAATTTTTCCAAGGTGAAGTGTTTTTACTATCATGAACATGGGCATCTCGCCACAAACTACCCACAAAAAATAAGAACACGAAGGTTTTTGGAGCTGTAGCTGGTGAGGCCCTTGCCTTGCAATTTGAACTTGATTTCTCTTTGATCTTGTTATCACAAAATCAGACTTGATAGGCTGCTCATCAAACTAATCTTGTGCAACTATTTCAAACCAAGCTTTTGGTTGAGGCTTAGCCTCCTCAACCTAAGAGGGCTCTCTCAAGGGTTACTAATTTTGATTAAAATTGAAGATGGCTAACTCTATGTGTGATCATAAATAGATAAATGATTGAATTTGGTTGTAAATCACATTAGAAAGAGTACATTGGGCTTATGGAGTCATGATAGCTTCAGTAAAACAATCAATCTACTTAGCATGGAAGTTGAGGCATGTTAGAGTTTTAGTCAAAAGATACACATGTGAAACAGTAGAGACACAGTCAATTTGCCTACATAGGAATTCAGAGCATCAAGGATGAATTTTGAGTAAACACAAGAAAATACCACTACAATAGATAGTAAAAGGATGCAGTAGAACAAACACACACTAAAAATCTGTATGAATCTCAAGTTGGCTAAGTAAACTTCTCTGTATTAAAGCTGAACACAGTCACTTACATTGAACATAGTCTTTTTGCTAAAAATGTTCAACCCCCTCTAATTCGACTCCTTGATCCTTTATAGATCATTTACATTATAAGATAAGCTTATCCCCAGCTTAGATACATCGAATTACTATCTTTGACACCTATCATAACCATATAATATGGTATTTATTACAAAGACAGTTGTAAACCTAATACAAAGTCCTATTACAAATAGAATTAGAACTCTTTAACTCTACTCATAAAAACTTTATCTAAACTTGATTACATCATTTGCCACCTATATCTCCATAAGGCCGAATCCTGATGATGAGCTCCAACCTGTTATGACCATAATGTTGATGATGTTGATCTCCTGCAAACTAGGAAACTGTTCCCCTGTTTTTAGGCTTTAGATTCTTTAAGTTTTTTAAACACTATGACCACTATGAACCCATAAATTTGAGGCTATCTATTGTTACGAACTAGAATAGCATATGTCCAAATCATCCCCATGTGCCAGCTGTACAAAATCCACTTTGAACTGCCCAAAATAGCCAAAACACACTTGTGCTACGAAAATAGCACAGTTTCGTAGCATCTATCTTGGTCTTCTTGAATGGGATATTAACATGGAAGAGTGTGGTCATCTGCTTCTTTTCCTATTGATTAAGGCTAACTAGATTCACATCCTTTTGCACCAATGTGGAGATAATCCTTTTGTACACATTGGAATTATTTTTGATTTGTTCACTTGAATCTATAATTAGAATATTATTTTTCTTTTAAAACTTCATGTGGTTCTTTAGGTTCAACTTTAGATGTATTTTCTAGCACTTTTCCTCAATATGACCATCAAGGTTGCAATGGTTACAGTGGTTGCTATAGTCCTTTCATTGATGTGCAATGATTGTTATCATCTTCTTCTTCCCCTCCTTCCCCTCCTTAGAAGCTCCCCAATGCTCTTACTATTTCAAACTGATTGGTTGTGCTTTATTTTGGCCTGTGATTTATACATATTGTGCCTATACACATTCCTCATATACTATTATTGGCTTGAAAAACATCACTTGTTTTCATAAATGGTTATGTACACCCCCTAAATATTTAAGGACTATGAACAACCTTAAAGTTAGACATGTAAATCAAAGAGTGCTTCTAACAAGAACACCTTTTTTTAGGTTAAAAGCATAACACATTTGAAATCCTAACTTAAAACAACTTGAACCCATTTTCAGCGAGGTATTAAAATTGCAACATTTTTTTAACTATGATCTATTGTGGTTGGATTGGTCTTCTTCCATCCAATAAACAGGTTAGCCCCAACCTAGGCTCACCTTAGTCACAAAAAAAAACACTATGATCTATAAAATCACCACGGATGTAAACAAAATCATAAAAACACATTTTTTAATAGAAAAACACAATATAGCATAGATTTTTTTAATAAATATGTGTGTGTGTTTTGAAAAAAAAATCTTCTTACAAATAAAAAATATTTAAACACAAAAATTTAAAATGATTTAGTATATATGTGTGTGCCTATGTGTATATGTATAAAAAACACTAAAATACTTGAAAAGAAAAATAAAAATTTAAAAACTTATATGTTAAAGAATAATAAAAATAAAAAACAAAAAACAAAAAATCTTCCCAAAAAACATAAATAAATAAAAAGCATATAACCCCCCCGCCCAAAAAATAAAAAATGCAAAACAAAAATTATAATAAAATAAAAAATAAAAAAATAAAAAATTGGAGTGGTACATTTCCCACCCATCCCGCTACTCCCATCACAATTTCCCTAGGTACCTTGCGTGGCAACCAAGGTTATCAACATCCCCTCCAATCCACCAGCTCTTTTCGTAGTCGCTTGAAGTAACTAGTGTGGAAGCCAAGGAAATTGGCATCACCACCCGATCCCCCTATAGGCACCCTAGGCATTACACATTGAAGTTAAGGTTTCCATGCGGATTTTCTAGGGCATTTGCAACGAGAGTGGGGTGATCAGGGGCATTGCCCCCACTATGTAATGAGTCTAAAATTGATGCCCCGATTTGCTTCCACGTGGACTACCTAAGGCATCTGTGAAGGATTACATCTTCATCATGTCCAATATATCACCCCAATCAGGGTGGGGAATTGAACTAGTGACTTCACATCAATGAGTGCCTTAATAGAGCACCTTATCACCGTCTATCCAAGAACTCGTGGACTTGTTTTTTTTTTAAAGCTTGGTTGGACTACATCTTCATCATGTCCAATATATCACCCCAATCTGGGTGGGGAATTGAACCAACGACTTCACATCAAGGAGTGTCTTAACAGAGCACCCGATCACCATCTATCAAAGACCCCATGGAAAAAATATAACTACATTTTTAATTCATTTTTTTTTTAAATATATATAAAATAAATAAAAATAAAAATAATGTAATACTACTTGTAGATTTATAGTTGATTTTATGCTTTTAGTTTTCAAGGACATCAATCGTCAAGGCCATAATGTCAATTAATTCATAATTTCAATCTTAAAAATAAAATTAAAATTAAACATAAAAATGCTTTAAAACAACAATTTGAAAAAAAAAGAAAAATATGAAGCCAAAATTTATGTGGTGATTTTTAAATTTTTTTTTTTTTTTTTTAATTGTCATGCTATTTGATCTTTAATGCTATCATTGAAAAATGATGGAATTTCAACCCTAAAACAGATGATGTTGAGTCCTACTTTTGCATTTTGGTGTTTTTTTTCCATGTCTTTCATAGTCATGATATTTGGTTTTTAATGCCACAATTACAAATTGTTGGAATTTTAACCCCAAAATGAAAAAAGGTGATGTGCATTACCACTCTTCAAAACAAAAATAAAAATAAACATATACTGTGACCTCTAATAAAAAGAGAAATCAATCAAGTTCTTATTAAATTGGTAACCTTGTTTATGATTCACATGATTCTTGCATTGTTGGAAAGGTCTCTAAGTGTAAAACAATGCAAGGGGATTTGGTGTAAGCAAGAGTTTTTTGGCCCCAAAAAACATCATTTAATGCGACAAAATGGCTCTGGTTTTTCCTCAGTGACCCTGCAAGTTTACTTCTCCAACATTTTCCACTCAAAAAACACTGAAGTATATGAAAAATAATTTAATGATCCAATCTTGACCAATTATTATTATCATTATGGATTGATCAGACTCATTATTTATAATTATACCCTTCCTCTACTAAATATATCGATGAGATCTAGTTTTATAGGTCATTAATAATTTCTAAAACATAAAGTGTAAATGAGGTTTATCCCTCAAAGTGGGATTGTTATTCATTCACTTTTTATCATTCTCAAGTCACGACATTACTTATTTTTTGTATTTTTATGTTATTTGGGGTATTTATTCCATAGCGCCTACCCATCTATCTTTTACTAATGTTAAATGCTTGGCCTGTAAGCATAATTGTTTGACATAAGGACATTTTATAAGCAAATGGGAGAATGTTTCATCGACTTATTTTCATAAAATATAGATCCAAACCGACATTAAGTTTGTTTTTTCATATTCTTCCATGTTGGTTCTTTATTCTTAATGGTTATCCACATAAAGATGCATCTCTTTCTAGCGAATTTTAGCTTCCATAACACTGTCCACCACCAATCTTGTTCTCGTATCACTGATGAAATCATTTCTTAATACTCCAAGTATGACACGTACTCTCCAAAACATATTTTAACCAACTCATGGAGTCTTCTTCCTCCCTTGATAATACATGGCTCCGGTGAAAACTATCCACACGAAACTACCATAATTCTACATTTTCACCTTCTAATTTGAACCTTTATGCACTCATATAACCTCGTTGTCATAAACCTTTTAACTTTATGTCACTAAATTAAGGGCATATAAACACTTATTGTCAATAATATTTACCAACCCCTCTAGTAGTATAAACAAATTACTACACCCTATATGGGGATTTGCACCATTCTTGACTTCCTTACCATTTCCCACCTTCTCTAAAAAAAACATTATTAATCACATGAAAAACCATGACAAGTGGCTTCCAATGGGTAGAAACATTTTTTCTAGCTTTCTTTGGGTTCTTAATCCAATCCGTTAAATACCATTATTTGCATATTTCTATATTATAATTTGTTTCCATAACATCTCATGTTTTATTACTTCCCACAAGCTCTTGGATACCAATGATTTCTAGAATAAGTGGATATTCTTTAAACCCAAATGTTGGCGAGTGATCAGGTCTCGCGGGCAAGACCCAGGTTCAGGAGTTGTGGCCAACACAGGAATCCGATGTAGTCTAGGATCACGCCGGCATTATCACCGTACTCTGGAGAGTAGAGAGTCTCACCCAAGGCGTGCCGCGACCACATGCAGGAGGGGAATAGACCAGTGGAAAGGAACGGATCCGCAATTCATTCTTATTAGTGATTAGATTGCATAAATAGAATCACATACGCAACAACATTCAGAGAGCATACAGGTATTAGACAAATGAAATTTTAAAGCATCTCAACCAACACACATGCATGTGAATCACACAAATAGACAGTAACCTGCAATTATATTAAGCTCTTGGCCAAATCCCTAGTTACATAGCTTTGTAATGGGCTTACAAATCTGATACATATGTCTTGCGGAGCAGAGATGTACATCAATAGAACCCTAGGAACTATAGAGACCTCATCCATAATCTGGGTTCCTGCTGTAGCATGCGTTTCTTCTCCTTCAGTCGCTCTCTCCTCCTTGCTTTCTTCCTGGTGACAACTATTTATTCACCCACTGTCGTGATTGTTAGTTCTTCTTATGTCCTTCTTCATTTGCTTCTGGCTTTTCTCTGATTATCTGTGTGTTCCGCTTGCGTTCTTCTGCTGTATCTTCTGCTTATCTGTACTTATGCGTCTAGTTTCCTCCGCTATGTGCCTGTTCCTTCACAACCTTGGTAGCTCTGCCGTTTGATGTGGTTGCGACTTGGTTGCGGCTGCCATGTGCCCTCGTTTCGCAACCCCAAAATCTGGCCGTTGTTTCAATTCAAAACGTTCAAAACAAGGGCCCCAACAGGCCCCGACCACAGTTCCTTGACTCATCCCCGAGTCAATCAAAAATTACGGTTTCTACCTCCATTTCCCTGCTTGATCCCGTGCCCCATTTGCCTTGTGTGCCTTCATCCTATGCTCGTTCCTGCTGTGCATCTTCAGGTGGCTGTTCAAACAAGGGCCCCAACTCCAGAACCCTTTGGAACGCTGTAGCTCAAAGCTCAGTAAAAGATGACACAGCTTGCTACCACCCCTGGATGAGCGAGCCTGTTTCCTCAGCGAGCTTGGTGACAACAGCCTCCTCGATGTGCGTTGGGACAGCTCCGAACATTGTGCTGATCTGGGTCTCGGCTGCCACTGCGAGCTGTTGTATGGTCCGGGCGCTAGATTGAAGGGGAGGCAGGAGCTCATGAACGACGCGTTTGGCCTCCACCGAGCAAGCCTCTGTGTGGACCTGTGCCTCAAGTTCATCAGCCGGGCGTATAATTCATCCAGCCTTGCGGGGTCCGTAGCCTCTTGAATTTCCCTTGAAACCTGCTGGAGTTGGGCTGAAATCGGCTGGGTCTTGACGGTGAGTGCCAGGAAGCATTCCTGAAGATCCTTCAGGAGGTCACGAGCCTCTCGTGCCGTGGAATGAAGTGTTTCCTACATCTGAGCTGTCTGGCCCTGCTTGGCGGCCACCTGGGCTGAATAGTCGACCTCGGGCTCGGGCGGCACGGGACGGGTCGCTAACGCCGCACGAAGCTCGTGGTTCTCCCTGTATAAGTCCTGAATGGCGATGCGGAGGTGGATAGCTTGCTCGGAGAGGCTGGTTGCAGCGATTTCGGGAGGCATCAGGGGGTAATGAGGCTCTAGGGAGGGCCAGAACTCGGAGAACATCTGGGTGACATTGGTGATCATTGCTTCAATCTGCTCCTGTGATGTTCGGAGCTGGTCGCGTTGTTCAGTAAGCGCGGAAATTTGGTGTTGCTGCTCGGTATACTGCTGCTGGAGTCCCAAATGTAATATTTCGGCCTTCTGGGCCGCCCTTTGAATCAGTAGGTACAACTGAGCTGGATTATCAGGCTGAAAGGTAGCGGTCCCAGAAGCGCTCTGTGCCGGCATTCGCTCCGGCAACGGTTGCCCACCGGCAACTGTTCGAGTGACATGCTCAGGAGGTGAGAAGGGCATGGCCTCTGGATGTGCAGAGTCAACCATATTCAGATCCGGTGGTTCTTGCTGATCAATGTTGACCGGTTGTGGAGGGACTGTGGCCTCAGGTGGAACGTCGGCAGAATCAGACCCGGTGCGCAGCTGTTGTGGGAATATATCAGTGAAAGGAGGGTGGGGTTCGACCGCTGGGTCGATCGGTGGTATGATTGTGGCAGCACCAGAGTCAACCTTAGCCCCGCGGTCCCCACCCATGAGTTCCTGGATAATGGGGTTAGACACCGTAGCCGAGGAATTAGACGGGGCAGATGAAGTGGCAGGCGGATGAACGGTGGATGGAGCGATGGACAGTGTGGTGGGGGTACGTGGCAAGCGAATGTTGACGAATTCAGATGGGTCGATGAGGGGTTCCTCTTGAATCAGTACCCCTGTGCTTGGGGGCAGTGGTGGATCATCAGCAGTGAGGTCCACCAGCGGATTTGCCTCGGTGGTGCGGGCCCTCTTAGCTTGAGGGGCCTCGGGTGGATCCCTAGGCCCGCTCGTCTCGCCCATCGGGGTCGTGAGTGGATCAGCAGAGGTAAATAGGATAGTGGGGATGGGGGAGGTGAGTGGAGCGGTACGGGGGTGCGAAGTGGAGTGAGTGAGCTGAAATTCAGAAAATAAAGGAAATGGGGTAGCACCGCTAGAAATAACCTGGGCCGCCACATTGAAATTTTGTACTCGGTTGTTGAAGTGGCGGACGACGGGAATGAGCGGTTCGGGGATTTCTTGTGATGGCACTGCCACCTCTGTCTCGGCAGGCTGTTGCACTGGTGCCATCCTGTCAAAATTGTATCTGGGGAGCCCGTCCCGCATGTGCTTCGTGACCCCCGGCCATGAACAGACTTCACGATGGAAGGTAGCATCGTCCAACTGAAATTTCAGCGGCGTCATTCGGAAGGTGTCTGCCGGAACGCAAGCGGGTCGAAGGTAAGTATGCTTGTGACTTACCCCGAACCACACTTGCTCGCTATATTCATCCAACAGGTTCCTGGGCACCTGTTGCTGGCATGCCACCACATCCGTCATTAGCCGGTACCACGACCGAAACGCATCTGCATTCACCAGTTTGGTACTGGGGTCATTTGAGACCTGCCATGGAGTGAATTTCATCGCGAGGGGCTGGCCCTCGGGGATCTCTGCTGGGAACCGGATGTGTGGAGTGTGCCATTTCCACATGGAAAAATCAATAATCAAATAGCCATAAATAAAAGTAGTTGCGTGCTTATAATTCTCCTCGCACGCATCGAACAACTCTTTTAACAAGAAGGAACACCAATTCATTTTGGTGCCTTGGACACAATGTTCAACAATAGAAATAGTATCAAGAGTGCATTCGCCCTTGGTTTAATGCCTCATTGTCTTGCTGGCAATGAGGTAACAGGCGAATCGAATCTCGGGCTTGTTAATGAGGTCGATCTTGGCTCCTTTCCCCCCCCTGCGAGTGCCATATTTCGCATAGAGGTCCGCATCACTCGAATTTCGTGCGCGCTTGGAGGAGTTCTGGCAGGCCGTTGAGACGTCTGCGCCCGTCTATGAAAGCCCTGTGAGGCGATGAATATCTTCGGCGTGAATGGGAATTTCTTGGGTCAGCCACAAGGACCCATTCTGAATTCGGCTGAGGAGGAAGCGTGTACACTACAGAACTGGTCCGGTGGTGCCAAAGACCGGAAGATTTCTCAAGTTCATCAGGGAGGAGTTCTAAAGGCCCCTGAACTCTGGTAACAGGCGGCTGGCGGGGTTGCCGGCTGCAGTGCAGTAGTGCTCCATATATGCCTGCCGCTGGAGGGACGAAAATTCGGCAGCATTTGAGAGGTTGGCATCAATAAAGGCTGCATTATCATATTTGCCCACAAGGGACTCGATCTTGTGAATTCGAGTGTCAAACTCTGGTTCAATGATGGCTGGGAAGGCCTTCGGCATTTTGGCCCGGCACTGATAGACCTGTAGAATCTGCCTTGGTCGCCTTTCCTGGTGCAATGCATTCTGAGAATTAAACGGCTCTGGTGCAGCTGCAATTGCTAATTCGAACGGGTTCGGCATTCTCGTGCTTTTGGTGTCCATGCAAGTTATGTCAGCACCTGGCACGAGTGGAGTTGATGAGACCCCCTAACGAGTTAATTCCTGCTGGCATTCTTTCTGCGATAATCATGCGATCAATTGCATGCCAATGAGTGTTGTGACAGTTGTTGACGGTGGCATGGGGAAGTGGGCGGACGCGACGGCTGAGGTTACTACGGGTGATGGCCAAATGATGACGGCGCAGTTACTGCCAATTATGGTAATTAATGATGCAGATCTACGCGATCCTACGGACTGACACAAGTACGTGGGTGGACTGAGCTGGACTGACGTGGAGACTGGTACGGATCCTACAGGGATGACACGCTGGACCGGCGCCGCCCCGACCACAGTCGGTTGCGGTGCGACCCCCGCAACTGAGCGGTTATTGACACACCACTTATGAACAGAGAATACCTCCTACGCTCATCCCGGTTGCGGGAGAGTTATTCAACTATGTTACGCTACGGGTGCTCTCGGGTGCGAGAGTTATTGATGCGAAATGAAAGGTACTTACTCCTGGTAGGGTTTCAGGCGTGCGCCATTCACCCACCCAGGAAGAACCGTACCGTCCAGTTGTGCCAACCGAACGGCTCTGGAATCGCGAATCTCGATAACGAAGTAGGGTCCCAACCAGTGCATCTGTAGCTTTCCTGGGAACTTCTGGAACCTGCTGTCGTATAAAAGAACTTTGCCGCCAACCTGTAAGATTTTGTGCTTAATGTGGCGGTCGTGCCACGCTTTCTGCCGGTCCTTCTGAACCTTCTGGTGGAATTCGGCCAGGAAGCGGGCCTCATCCAGTTCCTGTAATTCATGGAGGCGCTCCTGGAGGGAGGCCTCTTCCGAAACCCCCCGCAGACGTGGCGACCGGGCCGGTGTCGCGCGAACAAACTCGGCGGGGATCACAGCCTCCCGGCCGTACATGAGCTGGAACGACGTTTGATTGGTCAAGCGCTTCACCGTAGTCCGATAGGCCCATAAGGCCGCTGATAGTCGCTCATCCCAATCATCACGTTGGGCATTGCAAATCTTAGTCAAGCCTTTCTCAAGAATCTTATTGAAGGCTTCCACCGTACCATTAGCCTGCGGGTGATACGGGCTACTCTTGTGATGCTGAACCATGAAGGTGTCCAGTAGTGTCTTGACCGTGTCATTAATGAAGTGCGTACCCTGATCACTGGTTAAACTTCGCGGGCAGCCAAACCGGCAAATGATGTGCTCAAAAATGAACTGGGTGGCGGTATCCGCTGTGCAGTCGCATACCGCAGCTGCCTCAGCCCACCTGGTGAGGTAATCCATGGCGGTAATGATGTACCGAGCCTTGGAGTGTCTGGCGACCGGGGCTATGGGGCCCACAAAATCGACAGCCCACTTCTCGAACGGCCGCAACACATGCACTGGGTGTAACAGAAGCTCATCCCGGTGAGAGGGCCTTCCCATCCGCTGGCAGACGTCACATCATTTCACATAGGCCTTACAATCGGTATGTACTGTCGGCCACCAAAGGCCAGCTTGGAGCACCTTTCTTGCGGTGGGTTTTGCACCCACATGCCCTCCCGCAACACCACTATGACATTCCCACATTACTGCTTCCCGTTCGTGGTCAAGGACGCATCTGCACAAAACCTCATCAAGGCCTAGTTTGTATAGTTTCCCCGCGATCAATTGGTAGTCGGCGGCACGGACGACCAAATGCCGTTTCTGGAGCGGGGTGTATTCCTGAGGGCATTGCCCCGTGGTCAGATAGGCGACAATGTCGGTAGAAGAGGTCAAAGTCTGGTAGCTGATCATCGAGGGAGCCATCATTCTCCCCCGTCTCCAACCTGGATAGGTGATCGGCCTCGACATTCAACCTTCCGGGCTTGACGATTACTTCGAACGTGAATTCTTGAAATAGCAGAAGCCAACGGCAAATTCGTCCTTCCAGAATAGGCTTATTGACCAGGTAATTCAGGGCAGAGTGGTCTGTGAAGAACTTGAACTTGCCCCCTAGAAGATAGTGGTGGAACTTCTGAAGAGAGTACACCATCGCCAGCGCCTCCCTCTCAGTCGTGGCGTAGTTCTTCTCCGCATTGGACAGTTTGCGACTGGAGAAGTAGACCGGGTGGTCAACTGTTGTATTGCCGGGTTGTGCCAAGACAGCCCCAAGTGCAATACTGGAAGCGTCGATATGCACATGGAACTGCTTATCCCAGTCTGGATGAACTAGAATAGGCGCCGACGCCAGCTTTTCCTTCAAGGTGTCCAGGGCTACCCGACACTCCTCCGTCCACTGAAAGACTGTGGACTTTCGCAGAAGTTGTTCTAACGGAGCAGTGATCTTAGCATAGCTGCGGATAAACCTCCTGTAGTATCCCGTGTGCCCGAGCAATGCCCGCAACTATTTCACCATCTCGGGGTCTTCCATGTGTACGATCACCGCAACCTTGGCGGGGTCGACGCAGACCCCTTGCTTGCATACCACATGTCCCAACAACGTGCCGAACGGAACGGAAAAAATACATTTCTTTAAGTTCAAGGAAATCTGCAACTGGCGACACCGATCAAACATGACCTGCAACAGGGTAGCATGTTTCTTTAATAAACTGTAGATAGTCCATTCGTCCATGTAGACTTCCAGGAACTTGTGAATGTACTCCCGGAAGGCGGCGATGAAAATCCAGGAAAACACGGCCAGAGCGTTCTTCAAGCCAAACGGCATGATGTGGTAGGCGAACGACCCCCATTCGGTGGTGAATGTTGTCTTTGACTTATCTTCTTCTGAAATACGCACCTGATGGTAGCCCGAAAAGCCATCCCTGAAAGAGTAGGCTTCGTTCCCCGCAACATGGTCCAACACTTCGTCGCTGAAAGGGGTGGGAAACGGATCATGAATGCAGGCATTGTTCAGACTACGATAATCGACACAAACCCGTATCTCCACCTTGTCCTTCTTATTCTGGATGACGATAGGTCTCACCCACTCTGCTTCCTCCACAGGAAAGATTAGACCCGCGGCTAGCATCTTATCGATTTCCGTCTTAACCTTCTCTTTAACCCGCGGGTTCAACCGGTAGGGTCGGTGCTTCACAGGCCTGGCACCCGGTTTCAGCATGATGCGCATTTCGCCAAGGTCGCCTTTGATGCCCTTCAGATCTGCTACCGACGAAGGGAACAAGTCCTCATATTCCTGGAGGAGGCTGAAAATCTCCTTGGTCGTCTCTTCGTCCCAGTAATCACCCACTGTAGCCAACTTAGGCTTCTCCTCCGTACCGATGTTTAGCTTCTTTGTCTTCAGCGGCCGTAAATGGACCCCTTCGGTGGTCGGCTCTTCGTTAATGTTCCGCTCGCCTTCCTTCTCTTCGAAATACAGGTGCCTCAGGTCCTCCAGACCATCGTCCTCCGGATCGCCATCAATCCTTTGGCAAACCAACTCTCGCACGGCCTTAGGACGGGCGGCCAGCGTGCAGCGGTCGGTCTGCGGATCGCAGAAAAATAGTACCGCCCTGATAGCGTGCAATGCCTGAGATTCCAACTCTGTGTCTCCCGCGAAAGAGAAGCACCGCACAAATTTGCGCGCGACTTCCGTCCAAGAACTAGTCCCTCGTTTATGTTCTTCCTCCAAGTACCATGCATGGGGGATGGTGTCTAAAGAGTGGAAAAACCGATGACCCCATAGCTCTTCCGGGTATCCTATACTTCGCCACTGCTCCTCACAGGTCCGCAAGTGGTCCTGCGGATTGGAAGTCCCAGAGTACCGCTGCCTGCTTCGAGGGCCTTCATCTTCTTTAAACCACGCCTGCAACGCGTCCGCCACACTACTCCACCGCGACAAGGTATTGCGGTGATTTTTCCACAACCGGGCTGCTGTAGACTGTAGTGTGACGTCCAAAAGGGGTAGTCTACTCCCTTCCGGTACGATGTCCTCAACCTTGGTAATAAAGGTATTGACAGTTTGCATGTTTGACAGGGTGGGGTATTCTCTGAACTCAGCACCAATCCAACTGACGCGGCCAACATGAGCACATCTCCGCGTGCTGGTCTCGTACCCCCCCTGCTGCCAGTCTTCCCACGCGAGTTCGGATCCCAGCTCCAAGCTTTGGACACTCTGCCAACTGACAGAGCCAGTTGCGGTCGGGTTAATATAGTCTTCCCGCTTTCCTATAGTCATCTGGTAGAGGTGGTCCATCATCTGAGCATCCTCCTGGTTATCCACCATCTCGGTATACCTCGGGCCTTGATATGGGTCGAGAGGCTGAGTGACCCGGACCTCCCCATCTTCAAATATCATCAGCTCCTTTTTGAGGTCGATGATAGCATAATTCTCAAAAGCCCAATCAATGCCTAACAGGGTGGGGTAAGGATCCTTGTCTCCCATAATATCAATAACCTCAAAATCGGTGTAAGTCTTTACCCCCGCAATGTCAACCTTGACACCTTTGAGTCGCCCAATCGGCAGAATGCAGTACTGGTTTTCCATTCTGAGTTGGATGGGCGAGTAGGCCAACCGTGGCTTTCCGAGAGCCTCCCACGTCTTGCGCGGCAGGATGTTGACGTTAGACCCTAAATCAAGCATGGTGTCGCTGATTTGGAATCCCCCAACCTGCGTATTGAGCCGGAACTCTTTACCCGTTCGTCGCTTATTTCTCTTGATGCGCTGCACCGATTGGGGGGCTGTGTCCACCGGTTCCCCCAATCCTGTCCTCCCCTGCAGTGCCCCTTCCAAAGTACACTTGAGCTGTTGCTGCAGAGCAGCACTGTCAACAATCTTGAGGAATAGTTGGAGCCACTCTTCAATCAGGGTTCCTGGGGCATGCTGTGGCCCAGGATCTGTTGGCAGAGGTGCCTCCAGGCCTCCCGCTTCACGCAGCTGAGCAAATGCCTCAACCGCCTCCTGAAAATACTTCTTCTGTGCCTCGGGTCTGATTACCCGGTGCGGGGATGCTGGCCTGACAACTGGTGCCGGTTCCTTTCCGCGAGCGTCCTCCCCCGTTTTGTTACTTCCCCTCATCACAATAGCGATGTTCTTCATGGCCGGAGTCGCGGCTGCCCGCGGCTTGGCGTTTACCAAATTCGTGCCCCTCTGCCGTGCACGTTCTTCCCACTTTTTGATGAGCTCGGGACAGTCTTCTGTCGCATGGGTGTTTACGCGGCACTGGGAACACCACGGATGGCGAGGGAGGGGACATTCGCGAGCCACATGGCCCTCCTGGTCATATTTATAGCATCTCACCGGCCTGCAACCCCCAGCGCAGCCTCCGCGCGCCCCGCCCCCTCTTCCTCTAGGAGCCTCATTCACCCTATAGGAGGGTCGATCCAACCGGTCCGCGAGTGCGTCGAGAGCCCAGCATTGCTCAGCGTTGTGAGTCATGGAAGCGCAAAAATCACAATATACATTGTTTGGCACGTTGGAATAATTCTGTAGGATCGGGCACATCCGAGGTGGATGTCCCACCGTCTGGAAAATCTCACAATACTCTGTGGCGGCTGGGTTGAGTTGGGAGGGGAACCCCGCATAAGGCTGTTGCGGTTGGTATACCCCCTGGGGTTCAGCGCCGTGCCACCCCCCGTGGGTGGCCCCCCCTTGAATTGCCGCGACCGAGGGTCCCATCCCCGCGCCACGCAACCGAGGACACTCAGTTGCGACATGGCCTTCGACCAGGCAATGAGTGCACCAAACGTTAGGCCTGGCTGGTCTGACCAGCTGTATCTCCTTGAGATTTTCGGTCAAGCTAGCTATCTGATGCTGCAATCCCACCAAGGAGGGATCCTGCGGGCCCGGCCCTCCTCGATATTCCTGAGGGTAGCCTGCCATGGCCTCGATCTTCATGGCCTGCTCCAAAGCGTCCTGCAGATTGTCGATCTTCTGTTGGGTGAGGGGGGTTCACGTCAAGGGAAGCAAAGCCTTGATGAACCAATCCCTCTGATGGTTCGGATCGATCGGGTAATTGAGTTTCCCGATCGCGTCCTTGAATCGCCCCATTAGCTCCCATGCGGTTTCTCCTTCCTTATGTTTAATTTCCCAAAGCTCGGACAGACCCTGTTGGTCCGTCTGGGGAAGCTTAAATTCCCAGACAAAATCCCGCTTCACGTCCGCAATGACGGGATTCAGGTGGGCCTCGGACCACTTGATGAACCATCGCAGAGCCCTCTCTCTGAGCGTGGTTTGGAACTCTATTAGTTTCCCTGCGTCCGACGTCTGCCCAGCCCTCCAAATGGCTTCGCACAAGTACCAGTGTTGCTCTACATCATCATTACCCTGGCCCGAGAACTCGGGATACCGGGTAAAAGACCCAGCCATGTTCACTTGCGGCGGGTTGACCAGGATAAATCCTCCGGGTCCTGGTTGCGTGACTATTCCACTCGGGAATGCAATACTACTAGTGCTGCTGCTACTAACGGGTGTCGCCGTCGACACTGAACTACTGTGCAATTGACTCAATGCTTGGAGTTTAACGAAAATATTACTCAAAGGTTGATAAAGTACCAGGGGAAGGTAGGGATATTGGCCATGCAGATTGGGGGGAGTATGGCAGCCTGGAGAACTGAATTTTGTCCACTCTTGAAACAACTGTTGCATCACAACGTACCACTCACCATCGAAACTCTCCTCGGGCTGCATACCTTCATCATCTTCGGTAGTCACCGTCTCCCTTGCTCGCTTAGCTGGGCTCCCATGCACCCATCGTACTCCCACAACGGTCCCTTCTCGTCCCTGGGTATCTGCATCCATAATTCCTACCCTCTGAGGTGCCTCCTTCTGATTCTTCCTGTCAATCTCTCGTCTTTTCAAATCTCGCATCACCCTTCTTCGCCACCTATCGGCAATCTGTGCCCGCCGATGTGCACGTCGCTCCCTCAACGTCCTTGCGGCCTCAGCATTCATTCCCCACTCCCCGTGTCACACTCTACATGGCATCGATCCCTTCAACCCTTCCCCTAGCACCGGTGGTTTACGCTTCCATACTCGTCTTGTGGAATTCTATCAACCCTTCATCCACCATCAGAGCTTTAATCCACAGCGGAATCTCCTTAAGCAGCTTCCCTCTGAACCCAGAGCGGAAGATAGCCTCAACCTTCGATAAGGATTGATAGCACTCAGTAGCAAACTCCACGATGTATCCTTCCAACGTGGTTTCTACCCAAAAATCCACCGCGTGTGTCAACTCGGTGTTCAACCGATGTAGAGCCACCAGATCTCCGTGTGCCCACCTGCGGTTTATCTTCCATGAGCCATCTCGAGGCACCTTCATCTGTAACCTCTGCAACCAATTGTAAAGGTCAGTATGGAACTTTCCCCAGAAAATTTCGTACGTATCACCGGCTAAATCTGAGAAAAGGACGAGTTCCTTGATCGCTGCCTCCCCTTTCTTAGTCAACTCCGCTTGCTGAGCAATGAAATGGTCTAAATGATTATCCCACCATCTCCGTGTCTCCCCTTCGAAGATCTGCGATAACATGGTCTAGATCCCCTTATATCATGCAGGTCCCGGCAACGGAACCATTGTTGGCGAGTGATCAGGTCTCGCGGGCAAGACCCAGGTTCAGGAGTTGTGGCCAACACAGGAATCCGCTGTAGTCTAGGTTCACGCCGGCATTATCACCGTACTCTGGAGAGTAGAGAGTCTCACCTGAGGCGTGTCGCGACCACATGCAGGAGGGGAATAGACCAGTGGCAAGGAACAGATCTGCAATTCATTCTTATCAGTGATTAGATTGCATAAATATAATCACATACGCAACAACATTCAGAGAGCATACATGTATTAGACAAATGAAATTTTAAAGCATCTCAACCAACACACATGCATGTGAATCACACAAATAGACAGTAACCTGCAATTATATTAAGCTCTTGGCCAAATCCCCAGTTACATAGCTTTGCAATGGGCTTACAAATCTGATACATATGCCTTGCGGAGTGGAGATGTACATCAATAGAACCCTAGGAACTACAGAGACCTCATCGATAATCTGGGTTCCTGCTGCAGCATGCGTTTCTTCTCCTTCAGTCGCTCTCTCCTCCTTGCTTTCTTCCCTGTGACGGCTATTTATTCACCTGCTGTCGCGACTGTTAGTTCTTCTTATGTCCTTCTTCAGCTGCTTCTGGCTTTTCTCTGATTATCTGTGTGTTCCGCTTGCATTCTTCTGCTGTATCTTCTCCTTATCTGTACTTATGCGTCTAGTTTCCTCCGCTATGTGCCTGTTCCTTCGCAACCTTGGTAGCTCCGCCGTTTGATGTGGTTGCGACTACCATGTGCCCTCGTTCCACAAACCCAAAATCTGGCCGTTGTTTCAATTCAAAACGTTCAAAAAAAGGTTTTTCAAAACAAGGGCCCCAACACCAAACCTCCTCCTTTTGACCTGGGTATGTGCTTCTGCTTAACTAAGAGGATAATCACATTGTCATTCTTGTCTATCCACATGAATTTAAAGCATTTATTTTCGATATTTTCCAATAATTCTTTGGCATGTATGCCAAACAATGCCAAAATACTAGAATTTCTTCTTTAACTAACTTTATTGGAGTTAATATTCCCATAGCTGATAACGATCTATTGCACCAATGATTTATTCTAGCCTATACATTTTTTAATAACCAAGCAAAATCTTCATTCCATCACCAATTAGATTTAATAAAACGCCTAGGTATTTGGAACCTACCTGAAAACAAACATGATCGAAAGGAAGAATGTGTAATATATTACTCTATTCTTTGATTTCCAAAGCATTATAAGATAGCATGGATTTTTGAATATTGGTTTCCATTTCTATAGTAGTGTTGTATAGGTTTAGAATATCACAGATTTTGTTCGCTTCTCTTAGAATTTACTATTGAATGAAAGACACCATCTACAGAAAAAACATGAGAGAAGAATAGTGACCTTCCCATCATAATCCTTGATATAAATTCCACTCTCATACCTTTCAAAACTACCTTATTGAGGCATTAAATAATCATTGAGATCAATATATTGGACAGGTGACATCGTTTTCTTAATCTTTGTCACACCCATGTTCAACCCTGGGAATGTAAATAACATGTATATGCAAAATTAGGCTAGTAAGTTGGAATACACTAAGTAGGTTGGTGAGTTAGAACACACTAAATAGGTTTGTGAGTTGAGGAAATATTTTGAGGCCCATTCTGCCTAGGTGCATATGTGAAAATGTGTTATGGGTGTCGTTGTGTCTGTATGCATGAGCATTATGTGTTTTGGGACTGGTATTCTTGTGTGCACATGTTTTATATTTTGAGGCTAAACAATGTGATATTGTAATCAAGATAACAAATGCATACTAATAAAATATAATGGTTGTATACCGAAAATATGAAATGAGAATGGGGGGTTGAGACTCCAAGGATGAGAAAATGGGCTCACATGATTTAAATAATCATTAAAAGGATCCCATGCATATAGGCCCATTGGGTGGCTTGGGTGAATGCCAAGTGGTGAAAAAGAGGCACGTATATATAAAAGGGCATTCTTGGCACTGTGAAGGGGGACACATGAGGGAATTATGCGGAGGAATCCTACGTTGTGAGAGGAGTACAAATGATTCTTGTGAAGTATTCTAGAAATTTGGCCATGGAAGTATGGTGACAGAGACAAAATGAAAGCTTGGAAGGCCTATGAGAATAGTGGAACTCCTAGAAGCCACAAGACTATTTATTGGAGGCTACCGGGCTTTGTACCTTGGCTATGTGAGCCTTGGAAGACCTGTAAAGGTAGTGGAAGTCCTGAAAGACATAGTACTATTGGTTGAAGTCCATCAAGCTTGGTACCTTGGATGGTGGTTTTTGTACTGGTTGTGTACTAGGTTTTATGTGTGCTGATGCTCAAGGAGTCAAAGCCCCATCTAGGGGGTGATCCGCTTTTGAAACAAATGAACCACATGATCTTTGGCTAGGCGTAACATCAAAGGTTTGTAGCCAGTTGGCCATAATTATAAATGACAATTATTTCACTCTAATGTTTATTTTATTTTACAAGTCTTTTTATGTATTTATGAAAAATATCTCAATTCTAATTAAGAAGAATATAAATGTTAAAATATGCCTATAGATACACATTGCATCATGCATTTCATTAGACAAAAAATTCCTAGAGGAAGGGAAATTTGTATGACATGGATTTCCAAGATCAAATGTTCATGGAATTGGGCCTCAATAGGGGTTGGAATATTCGGTTGGTGGTTGCGATATGTTACAATCCCCTTGAAGGATTGAAAAAATTAGAAGCTAACAATTTAATTAAAATCACAAAAGAGAATGAAGTCAACTTGTAGGAATTTATAGGGTAAGTACCTTAGATCAAACACCAAAGGTCACCGCTCACAAACATTTCACAGATCAGTATACCAATATTTGACGTGGTTAAAACCCTCAAAGAGGGAAACAGTCCATGACCTGAACCAACGCGGCCACTTCAGGAAATTTATTAATATAAAGAATTTTTTTTTACATAATCTTATCTCACAAACGGTTACCGAACAAATGACCCTCCATGCTATTTAAATAGATATCATGGACCAATTGGGTGTTAAGCCATGGATCAAGTTTCGGTAAGACAAAGGAGAGAGTGAACTGTTAGATCACTACATATCGTGACTGTCGGATTATAATTTACAAATGTACATAGTAAAGAAACACACTTTACCTAACTCTATGCTAGACAAAGTTATACTTAACTATTTCCTATGTGTTAGAATATCCTAACATCCCCACTTAAGGACAACTTGCGATAGGATTGAATGATTTACAAAGGCGACACAATAGGATACTATTTCCTATGTGTCGGAATATCCTAACATCCCCCCTTAATAACAACTTGGGATAGGATTGAAGGATTTACAAAGGTGACACAATATGATAAGGAAGGAGGCATTAGAGCCTATCCCCCCTTAATGATAACTTTCCTGAACTCCAATCATAGATCTAAGTTTGGTAAACTTCGCTTCTGCGAGATTATTTGTAAAGATATCAACAACTTGATCATTGGTTGAACAATACTACACTTCAAGAACATGATCATGAATGAGCTTTCTTATGAAGTGTATGTGTAGCTCAATGTGTATTATGCACTGATGTTGAACTGGATCTTTACATAGTTGAATCACACTCAGATTATCACATCAAAGTGTATTTGGATGTTGCTGATGAAGACCAAATTCAGACAGAATCTGATGAATCCACAGGGCTTCCTTGTTGGCTTCAACAGCACCACGATACTCTGCTTCTGCCAAATAAAGAGAAATGGAACTTTGTTTCTTAGAAGACCATGTAATAGGTCTTGAACCAAGAGTGAATACATAACCTGCAGTAGACTTTCGATCATCACAGTCACCAACCCAATTAGAATCAGTGAAACCAATCAACAATGGAGATTCTCCTGCACTGTAATCAATCCCAACTAAATTGTACCTCGAATATATCAAAGTATTATTTTAGCTGCTTTCCAGTGACTTTCATGAGTTTTGTGCATAAACCAAGCAACATGACTGTCAAACCAGGAGGTAACTCCTCAAATCAGAATGTGCTATTGAATGAAGAATGAACATGCATTTATACATGGAGGTGAGGCTATTGGGATTCATCTCCCAATGACTCTTGGCCTTCCTTATTTCTCAATATTATTTATTATACAAAATTAAATATCCACACCCATCCCATAGGATTAGGTGTCAACATTCCCCCCTTTAATCCGAAGGGATGTTGGTGAGTCCAAGCATCGATCTGAACTTTTCAAACTTTTCTCTTCCAAGTGCTTTTGTGAAGATGTCAGCAGTTTGCTCATTTGTGGAACAATGATGTAGATGGATGGTTTTGGCCTGAACATGATGTCGAATTAGATGGTACTTTGTATTGATGTGCTTTGTTCGATCATGGAACTTTGGGTTCTTGGCCAACTTTATTGCAGAAGTGTTGTCGATCATGAGTGGTGTGGAGTACATTTGTTTCATCTGCAAATCTTCCAAGATTTTCTGGAGCCACACAATTTCCTTTGTTGCTTCAGCTGCTGCCACATATTCTGCCTCGGTCGTGGAATCTGCTGGAACTGACTGTTTGCGTGATCTCCATGAGACAGCTCCTGATCCAAGACTCATGGTGTAACCTGTAGTAGACACCCATGTTTCTTTGTCGCCATCAAAGTCTGAATCAGAGTATCCGATCAAGCTGAAGTCGCCTACCTGTGTATATTTGAGTCCAAAGTCTTGAGTCCCCTTCAAGTACCTTAACACTCTTTTCACAGTAGACCAATGTCCTTCACAAGGTTTTTGCATGAACCTTGAGAGGATTCCAACAGCAAATGAAATGTCAGGTCTGGTGGTGGTCAGGTAGATAAGACTTCCTACAAGCTGTTTATACTTAGTTGCATCCTCAAATTCCTTCCCTTCAATAGATGTAAGCTTCAAGTTTTGTTCCATTGGAGTGGTTAAGGGATTACAATCATCCATGCCTCCATTGGAGTGGTTAAGGGATTACAGTCATCCATGCCAAATTTGTTCAAGAGATCTCCAATGTACTTCTTTTGAGAAAGAAATATGAATTTAGGATGTTGAATTACTTCAATACCCAAATAGTAATGAACATGACCCAAATCAGTCATTTCAAAACCTTTCTTCAACTCTTTCTTCATGGATGCAATATAGCTCTCACTGTTTCCTGTTATCAAAAGATCATCTACATATACCACAAGATATACAACTGTTTTTCCAACTTTCTTAACAAACAAAGTTGCATCATCAAGATCAAAATGTTTGAAGTCAAGTTTCAGAAGATGCTCGGTTAACTTCTCATACCAGGCTCGTGGTGCTTGATTGAGGCCGTACAAGGATTTTATAAGCTTGCAAACTTTGTGTTCTTGACCCTTTACCACAAATCCTTCTGGCTGGGACATATAAAATTTCTCCTTTAGATCTCCATTCAAGAAGGCTGTTTTTACATCCATCTGATGGACTTTCCATCCATTCTGAGCTGCTAAGGCAAAGAGAGTCCGGATGGTGGTCCATTTTGCTGTGGGAGCAAAAGTTTCTTCATAATCGACTCCTTCTTTCTGTGCGAATCCTTTTGCCACAAGCCTAGCCTTGTGCTTGTCAAGTGAGTCGTCTGCTTTGTACTTGTTCTTGTAGACCCACTTGCAGCCAATTGGTTTCGTTCCCAAAGGCGGATCAACCAGCTTCCAAGTGCCATTCTTTATCAAGGCATCATACTCCTTCTGCATCGCTTTTTTCCATTCATCATGAGAAGCGGCTTCTTTGAAGGAAGTTGGTTCATGATCTGTAGACAAACTCAATTCACAGTTATAAGCAATATCCATATCAACAGGAGAATCAGAATTATCTACATCACCTTCGATTTGTTGAGTGTAACTTCTTGTTCCTGTTTTTCCAACCTCATCAGGATGAACATTCTCCAGTGCCTTTGTCAGCCATTTGGGAGGACCTTCCTGAGATGGCCTAGGCTGGTCATTTGACTGAGTTGGGATTGATTCAAGATTCAATCTCCTAATTCTATCAATCACATCATCCAATGTGTCATCCGTGGTTGTTTCTTCATGTGGGGGAGAGAGTGCTTCAGGACATGATTCCACAGTTTGATTCAATATCGGAATCCCCCCTTCAAGATGTGGAATCACATTATCAAATTCTTGGAAAGACTTTGCATGTGTGAATCTATCCAAGCGATCAAGTTGCCGCTCAACAACCTTGTCACTCTTGGAAGATTCAAGAAATATGACATCTCTTGCTATCACAAACTTCTTATTTGCTTCATCATAGAGACGACATCCTTTGGAGGTATTGGAGTACCCCAAGAAGATACATTTGCGACTTCTAGCACCAAGTTTGTTCCTTTGACCCTTGGGTATCAAGGCATAACAGGTGGACCCAAAGACCCTGAAATGCTTTACCGAATGAATGTGGCCATGCCACATTTCAAAAGGAGTTTTATTTCTAATTGAACTTGAAGGACACCTATTCTTTATGTAAACAGCACATAGAACTGCATCAGCCCAAAACATCAATTTTACATTCTTGAAAAATAACATGGAGCGGACCATATTTAAAATAGTTCTGTTCATTCTTTCAGCTACACCATTCTGTTATGGATTATATGGCACAGTTGTTTGATGTTTGATTCCATGTTGACGAAGATAATTTTCAAATTCGTTTGAAGTGTATTCTTTTCCATTATCAGTACGTAGAGAGCCAATATGTGTTTGTGCATCATTTTCAGTCCATGCATGAAAATTCTTGAAAGTTTGAAAAGCATCAGACTTATTCTTCAGTAAGTAAATCCAACACATTCTGGTGTAGTCATCAATAAATGTCATCATGTATTTGTTTCCATTTGCAGAAGTAATAGGCATAGGGCCACATAAATCTGAATGAACAAGTTCAAGTTTTCTATGTGCTCTGGAGTGTGAATCATGAAATGGTTGTTTGCTATGCTTTCCTAGAATACAAGCATCACATTCCTTAGGTTTTCTAGGAATTGTAGGCAGTCCATCAACACCATTTTTCTTCAACAAATGAAGGCTGTCATAGTTTAAGTGTCCAAATCTAGCATGCCATAAAAGACTTGATGGGAATGTACCTTCATCATGATGTGAACTGAATGCAAAGTTTTGAGCATGAGCAGATGAACCTTTCAGCTTCAAGAGTCTCCCTTTTTCTATTCCCTCCATGACAAGTGAGTGATCCGATGCTTTTCTGACCTCTGCCTTGCCATCAAACAAGTGGGACTGAGTGTCCTTGGTCGGATTTCAACCAGGACACCAAGTAACGATAACAAATAATATGAACCTCATGTAGGATATGATCCGGAAGACCAGCAATTTAAGCCTGGGATCGTGCCAAGCCTCGATGGCTTGAGTTTGGATTTATCCTGCGAAATATACCGCTCCATCAATTTTGTCAAGAATTCTTCAAAAAATCTTCAATGTCATGACATGTTGCTCCCCGAATCTACAACCAATTTATCTCTCCATGGAAGTACAAATGAAACATCAAATAGGTTTTCAGTTACTCCATTGTTACAATGTGCTAGAACAGAATGAGCTGATTCAGCTGGTTTACCTTTGTCTTTGTCATTAGTTTTACCTTTGTCTTGATCTCTTTGCTGCTGAGTTTTAGATTGTCTGCCCCCCTTTTCTCTAAAGTTTCTTCTTCGTCTCCTGCCATCTCTTCCTCTGGATGAATCTGAAGCATGTCTCTTTTCTCTCTGTGCCAAATATGCATCTTCTTTAGAAGATGAAGGGACTGTCATCTTCTTTTGAGGGAGGAGAGAAAAAAAACTTTGCTGGAGAATCTCTTTTGAAGGAGAGAAAACAAAAACACTCTTTGTTGGAAAATATACTCAGTTTAAAAGGACAGAAACTATTTTGCTAAAAGACACTGAATTTAAAAAGACAAAACACTCTTTTGCTAAAAACTGAATTCTGCACCAAAAAAAAATATATGTATTTTTTTTTTTTTTTTTTGGAGAAAAAATTTGTATGGGAGGTCGATATGGAATGTTATGGGAGGGTGGTATTGTGAAATGGGAGGGACGGTATTATGAATATGAATGGGGAGGTATTATGAATGTGGGAAGGGGAATGGTATTGTAGATAGAATGAAGGGTGGTATTGGATATGGGAGAGGGCAGTATTAAAAATGGAATTGTAATATGGACAGCGCTTTTGTTATATGGAAGGGCGGTGTTAAGGGCGGTGTAGAATAATGAATGGGGATGGAGTAATGTGGTGGGGGGTATAATACAAAGTGGAGGTTGTATATAAAAGGAGTGGTATTGAATGATAATGGTGGTGACGTTGTATTAAAGATTGGACAGCGTATTATATGAGCGCGTTTTGTATTGAGAGAGGGCAGTATTGTAAGCTGGTGGAGGGGCGGTGTTATAATAACACAGTCAATATACAGTGTATTAAATATATACAATGGACAGAGCTGCGTATTACATATGGACAGAACGTTATATGACAGAGTGTATTACAAATGACAGAGCTGCGTTTTATATATATCGACAGCGTTTGAGCAGTCAACGGAGGGGCGGAATGAAACGCTGGAACAATGTGTATTTAAACAGTGACCACGAACTGTATGCGTTAAACGCAGGTGGAGAGGCGGTGGTATTAAATGAGACAGCTATAACAGATAATGTGATAGTGCAGGCGCGTAGGGGAGTGTGTTGTCTGCGTGAGGGGAGGCGTTATGTATGCAGCGTGGAGGGCGTGATACAATGGTGGTGACGCTGTAAAAGAGGTCGTATGACTGTGTGTTAAATGGACAGGGCTGCATAAACTAAAAAAAACCGCCAGATAGAGCTGTGTATGAGCGATATGTATTGAATGGTGGAGGGCGTGAAGAAACTGAATGAGAAATATGTATTAAAAACACCGCCAAACAGAGCTGTTATGAGAGGCGTAGATTGTAAGAGTCGTGGGCCATGAGTGTGAGGTGAGGATTCTAGGGTATGCACAGATGAAAGTGTGTAGGGAGGAGCGTTTAGAGAAGAGGGAGCTCGAGCGATCGGGGAGAGTGATGGGTTGGTCGACTGTTGAGCAGCGAGTGTTGTGAGGGGGCAGGTCTGCGTAGAGGGTTAGGGAGAGAGTGGAATTTGGAGTGGAAGGATTATGCGCAGAGAGGAGGGAGATAATGTAGTGGAGTGAGGGGCCGAGGGAAGAAATGGGTAGGGGGAACGAGCAGAAGGGAGGGCGCAGTCGAATGGGGAGTGGAGTTGAGTGAAAAGGCGTTGGGAAAGGAGAGTGTTGGAGAGAGGGAGGCCAAGAGGCCGTTACAAAAAACTGGAATGGCAGTTGCAGGTGATGAGTTGTAGGAACTGTAGAAATTGCAAGGGCTACAAAATACTCAGATATTGTAGGAGATGAACCTGCAGAAGTCAGAGACTGTAGAATTTGCAGAAATAGAAAAAAAATGCAGAATAACAGTCTAGCAATAAGTAGGAGCAGCAAAAACTATTAATAAAAACTGACTAAGCAAAGGAGAGGGAGTTACACCACAGGCAGAAATGCCAATAGTGGGACTGGCTCTTATACTATGTCAAACCAGGAGGTAACTCCTCAAATCAGAATGTGTTATTGAATGAAGAATGAACATGCATTTATACATGGAGGTGAGGCTATTGGGATTCATCTCCCAATGACTCTTGGCCTTCCTTATTTCCCAATATTATTTATTATACAAAATTAAATATCCACACCCATCCCATAGGATTAGGTGTCAACATAACGACAAAGGAAAGGTCAGGACGGGTATGGGTTAGATACAAAATTTTACCAACAAGTTGGCAGTATAAGGTAGCATCAAATTCAGGGGAAGTACAAGTGATTGAAAGCTTGACTCTAAACTCAAAGGGAGAAGGGGTTGGCTTACAATATTCCATGTGAAAGTAGCGTATAATATCACAGGAATACTTGGACTGAGAAAGGGTAATACCTTCTTTGGATTGCAAGACTTGAAGACCAAGGAAATAATGCAAGTGTCCCAAGTCTATCATTTCAAAATTCTTTTTGAGGCTAGACTTCACATGGTTTATATGGTTGGGATCACTACCAGTAAGGATAAGATCATAAACATAAAGAACAAGGATGATTAAGGACTTACCCATGTTCTTGGTGTAAACAGTGTTGTCGGAATGACATCTAGAAAAGCCATTATCTAAGAGAAAGTTATCCATTTTTGCATACCAAGACTAAGGGGCTTGTTTGAGACCATAGAGAGATTTCCTAAGGTGACAAAAAAGGCTAGATTCGTTTTGGATAAAATCAGGGAGTTGTTCCATGTAGATTTCTTCATGCAAATCCCCATGTAAGAAGGTGGATTTAACATCCATCTGATGGAATTCCCATTTAAAGGAGGAAGCAAGGGAAAGAACAAGGCAGATAGAATTAATTTTGGAAACAGGGGAGAAGGTTTCAGTATAGTCAATGCCTTCAACTTTTGAAAATCCTTTAGCAACAAGATGGGCTTTATGTTTATCCACTTTTCCATCTGGTTCAAACTTTGTTGTGTAAACCCATTTGCATCTGACAAGTGTTCTTCCCTTTGGAAGAGGAACAAGATCCCAAGTATCGTTTTCCAATAAGGAATGATATTATTCATTCATAGTTGCATCCAAATTTGGATGACCTGAAGCTTCTTCAAAGGTGTTTGGATCAAGATTTTCTGGAACTTGAGTCGATAAGGAAGAGTCTTTGTCGAAATGAGAACGTGTATGACGTTGATCTTAGCGTTGGAATAAGAAATTGGACTACTTCAAGTGCTGGACCAGTCACATCCTAAGCTCTAGGGAAATTTAATGATTTGAATTATATAATTGGTAGGTGGTTAAATCTCTTAATCACTGAAAATGGTTTCCAACAAATTCACTGTCACACCAATGAGGGTATTTAGACCTGATATGGTAGCAAAAGATAAGTTTGTAGCCTATGGCAGGAAGAAAGTATGAAATAACAGAAGAGAGAGTGGGTCTGCAAGGCAGAAATCCACTGCTTTAATGAAAAACATCACAAGAACCAGTCTAATAATATATTAAATAAAAGAAGGCTATCATAAGACTTACAATAATCTTATTGGACATCATTAAAAGTCACTATCATAAGGAATGCTCTTTAACCAATTATTATGCACATCTCATCAAGAAAGCTTACTAAGTAAGAATGATAAAAGTTGATAAGGTACATAAACACATCAAGAGGCTCATAAAAACATATAACAACATTTGAAATTACAAACTGGAAATGAAGAGATTTAGGTATGGAAACACATAAGAAGGATCAAAAATACACATATCAAGATAGTAATAAGTCCTCAATAGTGTTCTACAATATCATTATCTGAAAGAGTACACAGATCATATGAGTATAAGATTTAAAAACCACGAACCCTTTCTCTATTGAGTTTCATCATATATATACAAGAGATATTATGTTGATATTTCCAAAAAAAGTGTGAATCTGTTCTAGAGTTATCATATTTTTATACATAAGGTGAAGCTTATCCTTAACCATAATACAAAGTAGTGTAACGTAATAAAGACAAAAAACATGATGGCATATAGTTCGAAGTGGCTGGAGTGATGTGGGAAACTGCTCCTCTTTTCTGGTATAACCACTTCCTCAAAAAGTGCAACTAACAACTGAAGATGACATCTGGCTCTTTCCCCCAAAAGTGCAAAAAATGTTAAGTGAATCTAACATCTGGAAGAGAACTTTATTAATTGACACTTGGCAACAACTTCTTCTATTGATATCTCATGTATTTAATTACCCCTCAGTATCATCCTTCGAGATTTGAACAAAAAATCCCTCCACATCCTTTATACAAAAATTTAGGAAATAATAGCTACCTTTCAGAAACAGGTAGCTATTATTGGAAACCTTGTAAATAACTGCATTTGTTTATTAAGCCAAAAATGTGTGTTTCTTCTTCTTTGATTTTCCTTAAATATTTAAATAAAATCAAGTATAGAAGCAAATATTTTGAGGGACTCAACGTTAGAGAGTATTTTAGCTTTTCCTTTTCCTGCATGTTTATGTTTCTGGGCTCCGGTTTTATTGGCTTCCTTCCTTGGACTTTCATCAACATTTATACTTTCATCTTTCAGCCTAGGATTAGCAATGAGTTTGTTGTTCAATCTTAGCTTGTTTTTAGGCCTAGTGTGAGGCCTTTTGAGGCATGGGTTGGGAATATAAGAAATCCCTCTTGTTCTCTACATCATACTGCTAGACTGACCTGCCTCATACTTTGCCTCTAAGAAATCCTCTTCAGTATTGTCTTCTTCGAAAGATAAATAGGAATGAATGATGTTCTTATCCTTTCTTCTGGTATATGTCTTGGATGTCTTAAGAGAATAAAATAATTGAGCTAATGTTGGTTCTCCTTTTGAAGGGGTGTCACTGTTTTCTTCCTGCTCTCCCGCAACTTCTAGAATAGAGTGTTGAACTGGTACTTCAGGGCTGACTTCCTCTGAAGTTTCTTCTGCTAGGATCAATATCCTTTTGCCTTTATGTCTTGAGGAAGAGGCTATGTTTTCCTCACCTGTAGATTTAACCTCCTTATTAGGCTGATTTTTACCTTGCTTGAATCAAATTGCATGTTCTCTTCTGAATGATGCTAAAGTTTGGGGTTCCTTTGAAGTTTTCCTTGTATAAACCTTTTCTACTGGCTATACTATTGGTATGGGAGTGACAGATTCAATTCTGGCTCTTTTAGTTGAACTTCTAGTTTGTCTACTTGTTGATGGAATAGACTGAGCTGCTTGTGAAATATTTGGCACAGGTGTTGAGCCATTTTGTTCTTGGACATTTTGTTTCTTAGGTTTCCATTCCCTCCTCCTAAAATTGATGCTACCAAATGCTTCATCTGTTAGAAATTTTTCCCAGGTAGTTCTTTTTTTCTTAAGGTGATAGACCACCAACATCTTGATTAAGCCTCTATGATAGAGGTTATGCAGGGAATAATTAGGGATATTTTGTAACTTCAAAGACATTTTTAACAAGGATTTGTAGAGAAAGAAAGGAAAATTCATAGGTCTGACACCTGAGATGTGAGAGAGAAATCTCACTTGATATTGATGAATAGTGGAGAATCTACCCTCACAAGTGATATAGCATTGCACAATGGTTATGACATGCTGCCATTCTGGCCTAAAACAAGAAATATGCATAGTAGGAGTCCAATTGACATTTACATGCTCAGGTTTGAGGAAAGAACTTACATCTTCTTGCAAGATTTTCTTTTTGAACCAACATTCTCCAGTAGTTGAAGTCTGAGTAGCCATGGCTATAATGGTCTTGGTGATTTTGAAGGTTTTTCTTTCGAGCTTAACTTTCTCCCCATAAAAAATTTCAGTGAATGCCTGTGCAACAGCTACATTTTCCCCTGATAATTTCTGTAGAAACCTATACCAGCCTGTTGTTTAAAATTGGGGCTTTCCTATGGAATCAACAAATCTGGTATTTGTTGGCTCAGAGCAGTTAACCTTTCTGCCTTTACCCATCCTGCTTAACACCCAAGCTCCTCCTTTATGCATAGTTTTTCAAAATAGAGACAAAAACCCTACACACAACCCTAGTTTCTTGCTTGAGATGACAAGATGTTTGTTGGAACGTGTAACACTATTAGTTGTAACCTTCTTGGAGAACTCGATCATGAAAAACAACAAACCTAATCCTCTGGAGTCTGCGCACCTTTAATCACAGTGTGGTTTAATTGACACGATTTGAAATGATTCAAATCTGAGCGCCAAGTCACCTCATAAAACATAACACTCCTCCGCATCATTAATAAATTGATACTTTGTACCTCATTTTCTGCTTCAGCCATAATGAGTAGCTTTAGGTTAGTTCTACCAACAATATAATCATTTCCTTGTAATATTTCTTCTAATTTAGAAATTATTACCCTTTTAAAAAAGAATAATATCTCATAACATAGAAGACCTTCAATTGATTTCAAAGGAGAATGATCTTTTCTCTGAAAAATGCTCCTTGTAGCTCCTTATGCAGTTTCGTGGAAATAACTACTTGTATCTCTGTGTCACCAATGAAATCAAGCTCCTAAAGAAATAGCTTCCCTTTCAAAAAGAGTAGTTGTTAATCCAGAAAGAGTAGCTATTATTTTATTATGACTAAAATGGCCAATAACTTTGACCCCAACCTAAGTTAAAACAATGGTTTTAACTTTCTATGAATCTATGACACAATACCACCTATAAAACTGAAAATATTTTTGGTTTTGAGACTCTTTTTGGATTTTATTGAAGATGATTAGAACTTTGACATAGGCTAGGGAACAAACAAAAATTAAAAAAACAGTAATATAATGGTGGTCAGACTATTAACATTTATAATGCTAATAGTGGCTCCTATTGGGGATGAAGTCCTCCCCATGAGGCTGCAAGGACTATAGACTCAGTGCCTTAAAACTTTCAGGACTTAGAAAAATTTAGGAACTTATGACTAGAATTGACCTTTCATTGACTGGACTCAAGGATGACTATATTTACAGACACAAGTACCATTGGGCATGGAGTTTTATTGACACATCACTCCGGATATTTACAATGGAATGACTAAATAACTTATCAAACATGGAAATTTTTAAGGAAATGACCCTTAACCAGACCTCCAATCAACTAATCACCATCTATATGATTGAGCGGAAATGTGTTGTTTTCCAAAACTTGAGCAATTCATAATGGCCCAAACCATAAATTATCGAACTTACCATGCTTTCCATGGTCTTCCCTTCTGAGATCCTGCGCAACACCAAATCATTTTCCTGGAATAACTGTTGATTTTCTATTTTGTCAAAAACATATTTGAATTGGTCTGGTATTTATGTACTTTGTCTATCAGTGATTCCCGGATTTGATGAGCTTCTATCAGTTGCAGCATTCTCCTTTGAATTGGGTTTGCATCATCAATTTCATCTTGCAGAAACTTCACAATAGGAAGTGCTAATTGTAATGGAATTACAACATCAGTACCATAAACAAGTTGAAAGGGAGACATTCCAATTGATATTTTTCTACTTACCCTGTCTGCCCAAAGAGCATGAACTAGCTGAGTGTCCTAATTTCTCTTATTTTCAGGCAACATCTTCTTAATGATTCTCACCAAGATTTTATGGGATGACTCAACTAACCCATTACCTTGAGGCTAATAAGGTGTAGAATGAGTCAAATCAATACCATATTTCTGAAAGAAAATATTCATCTTAGTATATTTAAAAGCCATTGCATTGTCAGTCACCAATTTCCGAGGACAACCAAATCTAGACATAATATTTTCCAACAGAAATTTGATTATTACCATGCAGTTTCATTCCTGGTTGGAACAGCTTCAATACACTTAGTAAAATAGTTTGTAGCTGTAAGAATCCATCTATGGTGTCTTGATGAAGGCGGATGAATTTTGCCAATGAAGTCTAACCCCCACTGTTGGAAAGGAACATCTGCTGAGATAGGAATGAGAGGTAATGGAAGTAGCTTTTGCTTACCAACAAACTTTTGACATTCAACACAAGTCCTGACTTTGGAAAAAACATCAGAGAAAAGTGTTGGCCAATAATAGCCAGCTCTTAAAAATTTGTTTGCAGTAGCTTTCCAATACAAATGTTCACCACACACCCCTGCATGTATCTCTGACATAATTTTATGTGACTCAGCTTCATCTACACATCTTAATAAGACCCCTAAAGGGTATTTCTAGTAAATATGATCTTCCAATATGAAATACTTAACAACTTTCAATTTAAAAGCCCTTATTTTTTACTTCTCGATTTCTGCGGGACAACTGAAGTTTAACAAAAACTACACCATATCCTTATACCAATTTGAATGAAAAATTTCAGGAAAATCATATATACCTTCTCCATCTTTTTCTTCAACTACCTCCATGTTCAGATCTAGAGCTTTTCAATTAGATTCAACCATCAAGCAAGCTAAGCCTTGTCCTTTTATCAATTTAGTAGGTTTGATCTCAATATCAAATTCTAGAATCTTGGTTAAACATCTTCCCCTCTTTCCAATTGTGTATGGATGCAACAATACATCTTTGACAGTAATATTTGGTACAAAAGAAACAATTTTTTAATGTAACACATAAACTCGGAAAGACTTTAAAGCCTTAACTAGTGCATATGCTTGTTTTTCAATCAAGTTGTACTTTAACTTAGCATCTCTTTTTTTTTTTTAACTAGAACGGTTATATTTTATTGAAGAAAAGCGTTGTTAGGCCCGGGCCTAAACTGCGAGTACAATCAGAATCGCTGCCATAGCAGACATTACAACGGTCATTACATCTAAACCTCCATTAACCTTTTAAGGAATAGTGGACAGATTCGGGTCTTCTGCATTTAAGCTTATCATCCCTTCTTGAAGTGTACAGCCTATGTTGGCCAAATTATCAGCTTCCTTGTTGAGAGCTCTGAGGATGTGAAAGACATTTGCTGAGGGGAAGATCTTCAGCATTCTGTTTACTCTTCCTAATTGTTTGTTGAGCACCGGGTTCATGAATCCCTTCTTGCTGACAATAGCTTTTATCAACACCTCTGAGTCTCCAAAGATCATGATTCCACTTGGATTTTCCTTTCTGACGGTTTGACATGCTTTCCATAAACTTAGAATTTCTGCTTGGTTATTTGATTTCACCCCCAATCCCCAACTGAAAACCTCTTTGGTCCCATTTGGATAGTAAATCACCCCTCCAGCTCCGGATCTACCCGGGTTGCCTTTTGAGGCTCCGTCAAAGAACACTGTAGTCTTTCCTTGAGCTTTCCACCATTGGTGAAATTTGTCCTCCGACATTCGGATCTGCCAATGTTCCACACACACCGGGCGGAGCATTGCAGGAGTAATGATCGGACTGGTAAAAGGAGCCAACCACGACCTTTCCTCAGGTCTGAGAGTGTTGTCTTCTTTGTTCTGGGAATGAGTCAAGGTCTCAATTAGATGGGATTTGGCCTGATTTGCCACTTTATCTGCCGTAGTTTCTTTGTTGCTGAATATGATTTCGTTACGGGCTAGCCATAACTTCCAGCACACGTATTTGGGAGCTGCTGTCCACACCTTGTGCCATATGGTGTTGCTGGAGATTTTTTGAGGGTAGGCAGTGATCCAAGAGAGAAACATGGAGTTGATTTCTCTTTGGGTCGGTGGTTGCACATTCAGTCCTACCAGAAAGTAGGACCAAACTTCCTTCGCGAAGTCACATTCCAAGAACAAATGCCCTGAGGTTTCAAGCGCAGCTTTGCATAGAGCACAGCGATGAGGTCCAACGATGTTCCTCTTGCTCAGATTGTCTCCCGTCAAAATTTTGTTTTGGAACAAGATCCAGAAGAAAAAATTGACTTTGGGAATACTGAATCTGTCCCAAATTAGCTTCCAGACTGTCGCTGGGTATGTCAGATCTTTTTTACTTTGGATTTGGAGATATCCCTGCTTTGCTGTGTAGGTCCCTGTTTTCCCCCATCCCCAGTGATCAGCCTCATCTTTATGCACCGGTGCGAAGTCTGAGATAGCTCTTTTAAAAGCTGCGAGCTGAATCTCAAGATGCTCCGGTGGCTTGGGAATTTTCCAATGCTGCCAATTGCCATTGACGTCCCATTCTGATATGTCTTCAATTCTCTTTATTCCTTGCGCTTTAAACCATTCTCTTAGTTCTTTAATGTCGTTGGAGTCCTCAAGCGGTGGATGACCCATTATGCAGTCCCTCCAGATCCTTGTATTTTTCCCATTCCCTGGAACTCTATACAAATGCGTTTTGAAAAAAGTTATACCTTTGCTGCAGAGTTTCCAAACATTCGTGCCCTTTGGTGCGTTTTCAGCTGTGAAAGAAGTGAGAGGCCGGTTCTCTAAGTATTTGGCCTTGAAGATTCGGCTGACAGGGTGAAGTGGGTTGTCGATTAATTGCCACAGTAGCTTACAGCCCAACGCTAGATTAGCATTCTGTGGATCCCGAATTTGCAACCCTCCTTCCATAAGGGGGCGTTTCACTGTTTCCCAATTGATCAAATGAAACTTGCTTTGATTGCCTCGACCACCCTTCCACATGAAATTTCGCATTAGTCTGGTTATCTGATCTGAGATAGCTTTAGGAGCTAACATCAGAGCTGCCTGGTATGTGGGCAAAGCCGAGAGGACAGCCTTGATAAGAATGAGTTTTCCCCCGGTGGTAAGCCAGAACCCTCCCCACCCACTGATCTTCTTCTTAAATTTTGAGATGACTTCCTCCCATAGATGATTCCTGTTGGTTCTTATCGTGATTGGTAGCCCCAGGTATTTCAATTTATCCCACTCTGCATAACCGATGAAGCCCAATTCGTTGGCTATTTTCTCAATGGTATGTTTGTCAGTGTTCCAGCCGTAAACATCACTCTTTTTTTCACTAATTAGCGCTCCTGAAACACTGCAATACTTCTGAAGAGTGATTTTGAATGAATTTGCCATTCTAGCAGAGGCGCCCCCAAGCAGAATCGAATCATCGGCGAAGAAGGCGTGGTTCACTGAGTCGATGCCATTTGCTATTCTGATGCCAGGGATATTTCCATCGTTCTTTTCCTTGGTGAGCTTTCTGCTCAAGGAATCTGCCATGATAATGTAAAGGAATGGGGAGAGGGGGCAGCCCTGCCTCAACCCTCTGGTAGCCTGGAAGAAGTTCGCCGGTCTGCCATTAACCAATGGGGCTATCCAAGTCCTTTCTATACAGGCTCTGATCAGTTTTATAAAGTCTTGACAGAACCCAAAAGAGGAGAGGACCCTGTACAAAAATGATCTATTAACTCTATCGAAAGCATTACACATGTCTAGTTTAATGAGCATACCTTGTTCTTTCCGGGCCTGGCTGGAGTGCAGAGCTTCCTGGACTTGAATAACATTGTCCAGTATGTGACGGCCTTTCACGAATCCTCCTTGTGCTGGAGAGATCAGTTTTTGCAGAAGGGGTTTTAGTCTATTTGCCAGCAGTTTGGCCATAATCTTGTAGGAGGCGTTACAAAGAGAGATTGGCCTATATCTGTCGAACGACCCCGGGTTTGCTTCCTTTGGTATTAGTGCAAGAAAAGTGGAGTTAATTCCACCGCCCACCTTGGCCTTTCTCATGATGCCTTGGATCATTTTTAGAAGGTCAGATTTGATTAGCGCCCATCATATTTTGTAGAAATGGATTGAAAATCCATCTGGGCCTGGTGCTTTATCCGGCTCCATCGACCACACAATCCTAAAGATTTCTTCCTCCGAGGCCAGCTCCAAGAGGGAGTTATTGTCATCAGCATTAACTAGCTTTGGAATATTTGATAGAAAAGCATTAGTATCCTCCTCACTTCCATTCCTATCTGCGGTGAGAAGACCATGGAAGTGATCCTCGGCAGCAGTCTTGACATGTTCGAAACCTTTACATACCTGTCCATTGGCTAAAGTGATTTCTGCAATGTGATTTTTTGATAATCTTGCCCTGTACTGTTTATGAAAGTAAGCAGTGTTACGATCTCCAGCCTTAAGCCAAAGGCTACGTGACTTCAATCTCCAATGCTCCTCTTCATTTCTGAAAGAATTGTATGATCTCCTTTGAGCATCGTTTTCTTCTGTTAGGTCTGTTGGAGAGATTTCTTTTTTTTCCATGTCAAATTGAAGATCTGCCAGCTTTTGAACAGCCTCTTTTCTCTGACTGGTGGGAGTCTTGATGGCTTTCTTGATCCAGTCTTTTAAAGCTTTTTTTGTGCTTTTTATCTTTTGCTCCCATACGTAACTTGGAGAGCCCGTGACCTCAATACTCCAAGCAGATTGCACTGTTTCTTGGAACCCTTCAATTCCTGCCCAGAGAGGATTAAATCGGAATGGTAAAGGCCCTAAATCTTCTTCATCCTTGATGCATAGCATGATTTGTTTATGGTCTGAGGTGAGTTTAGGGAGGATCTTTGTCAGAACTATTCTATTGTCCAGCATAATGGAGTTGTTGATGAGGAACCTGTCCAGCCTTGCTGCAATATGATCTCCTCCAGTTCTGTTATTGGACCAGGTATATTCTCCTTTGGCTGGTTTGAAATCTACAAGATCCCAATGAAGAATGAGGTCTTCCACGATATGGAGAAAGGGGTCCCTCGAGGAACTCCCACCTTTTTTCTCTTTTGGATCCAATACTATATTCAAATCTCCTCCTAAAATTACATTCTGAGGTTTATGCAGCTCTAGATAGTCTGAGAGATTTTTCCAACACTCTTTCTTTTCATCATAATGTACAGGAACATATAAGTTAAACAGTGCCAGCACTAGATTGCTTGCTTTATGACGGAGTTCAGTGAAAATCCAGTGTTGAGATTCATGGAATCTTTCTAATGAAAAGAGTTTTTGAGACCAGAAAGTACCTATTCCTCCTGCAGTGCCTCTTGCGCTGATTGCCTTACCTTCATCAAATTTCCACTTGGTATTGCTGGTGTTTAGAAGGAGCTCCCCATCTATTTTTGTTTCTTGGAGCATTAGAATGTCTGCGGGTTCAGATTTCAAAAGATCTTTGATTGCTTCTGCCTTATTTGGATTCCCCAGACCCCTGCAGTTCCAAGAGATCATCTGCATCATTTAAAACTAGAAGGGGTAGGTCCACCTCCCTTGGGGGTCCTTAATCTGGTGTTTCTGCCTAGTGCCATTTCAATAGTGGCTTGGCTGCCTAGGGTTTTTTGTCTTTCTGACTCTTCTTCCCTAGTTTCTCTGTTTGACTTTCTACCAGCTTTCTTTGATGGCCTCTCGAAGGTCTCATCATCCGAGGATCCATTGGTTTCTGCATTCTTCTTTTTAGACTTAATGATGTCTGCATACGAGGGGGAAGAGGTATTACCTTGAGAGGGGATTGGAATGATGCCCGGGTCTGGAGCGGGTATGTTGTCCTTTGGGATTGAACCATCTGCCTCGACTTCTGAAGGGTCTTGCTGTAGATCTAGTGCTTCAAAGGGATTTTTGTCCACTTCTAGGCTGCCTTTATCCTTGCTTCCTGAAGTTTGAGTGTTTGAGTTTTCTTGCCCTGCTTTGTTCTCCACTCCTTTGCCTTTGTTTTTGTTGTTCTGTCTGCTGTTTGATGGCTTCTTGACTTGATTCCACTGTTCCCCTTTTTCTTTTTCTGTTTGCTCCTCGTTTTTTCTCTTGCAGTACCTTGCGAAGTGTCCGTATTCGTGACAATGGCGGCATTTCAAGGGGAGCTGTTCGTAATCAAGTTCCTGGACATGTGACCAATCTGCTACTGTGAGATTGATTTCTTCAGGCAGCCCAATTTCAAGGTCCACCTCAACGCAAATGCGGGCACAGGAAAACTGATCCTTCCTCGGTGCTTGATCGATATATCTTCCTAGGGCATTTCCAATGGCCTGCATTGATCTTTGATTCCAGCAGTGGAGGGGAAGGTGGGGCAGTCGCACCCATACTGGCACCGCCGTGGGCACGTCCTGAGCAGGGTCGAAGTCTGGCGACCATTTATTCAGATAGAGACCTTGAGGGCCCATGAAATATGGCCCATTTCGAAATATCAAGCTTCTATCTTCCACATTGTCGAAGACGAATACAAAATAACCTTTCCCCACAAAGTGGCTCTTGATGCTTTCCTTCACCAGCGGTATCCAGTTCCTTTTTACCCATTCATCGACTGCCTTCGGGGAAGGCCATAACCCTGTGAACTGGCCTATAAGGCCCCTTTCAGCCAAGTTCAGCGCGGATTTGCACGTCTCTTCCACTGGCAAGGAAACCGAGGGAATGTTAGCCAGTTTTTTTACGAATTTCTGCTGAATACCAGATGGGGGCCGGGTACCCGAAGCTGCAACGAGTGAGTTGAACGCCGCCAGCTCCGGAGGCAAAGGGGAAGAATCCGCAGGGCCCCCTCCAGAATCCATGGAGGAGACCGCTCGAAGAGGGCTGCCAAACAGGCGCGGCTAGGTCAGTTGCAGAACCCAGGGCGCGCGCGCAGCGATCGTTGATCCAAAGGGAATTTGTTTAGTAAAAAAAAAATTGATCCTTCTTAATGCTTAATAAATCAAGAGTTAAAAATTAACTTAGCATCTCTTAAAGCATGATTGAAAAATTAAATAGGTTGTTCTCAGCCTTCTTTGTTCTTTTGTAAAAAAACAGCTGCAATTTTTTATTCCAAAGCATATGAAAAAGTTAGAAAATCTTTTTCAAAATCGGGGCTGATTAAAACTGGAGCTTCAGTGAAGGCAGATTTGATTGCTGAAAAAAGATTTTTTTGCTTCATCTTGCCACATGAATTTTGCATCTTTCTTCAGCAAGCCATTTATGTGTTTAATTAGCTCTGCAAAATTTGGGACAAAATGCCTTAGAAAATTAATTTTCCCCAAAAATGACTGTAATTATTTTTTATTCATTGGTAAACCAATCTTCTAAATAGCCTCAACTCTCCCTGGGTCAATACAGATACCACTTTGTGTCACTATGTGTCCCAATAATTTCCTTCTTGAACAACAAAGCATGACTTCTTTCGGTTCAAGGACAAACCAAATTTTCTGCATTCATCAAAAATTTGTTTCAAATGTTTCAAATGATCTTCATCAGAGTTTGAAAAGACTGTATGTCATCCAACTAAATGACTACAAATTTTTATTTTTCTCCTGCAAAGGCAATATCCATTGCCCGTTGAAATGTTGCGCTTGCATTCATTAGACCAAATGGCATCTTGTTGTACATGAATGTTCCCCAGGGTGTAGTAAATGTTGTCTTCTCTCTATCTTGTTTGTCAACTGAGACTTGATTATACCCTAAAAAGCCATCTATCATTGATAATATCTTAGAGCCTACAACTTTCTGCAAAATATAATCCATCTTAGGTAATCGATAGTTATCCTTTAATGAACATTGGTTCCAATTGCGAAAAGCAACACAAATTCTAATTTCGCCACTCTTTTTTCGAACTGGAACTATATATAGCTACCCAATTGGAAAATCTTAAAGGAAGAATTATTTTTTCTTCCCCTAATTTTCTGATCTCTTTTTCAATAATAGGGAGCAACATGGGATTGATATGCCTTATCTTCTGTGCTACAGGATTTGCTTATGCTTTCAGAGGGATTTTATGTTCCATTATACCTCTATCATAGGTCTTCAAATCACTGTAGGACCATGAAAAAATGTTTGCATATTGTTTCAACAACTTAACATATTTAGTTCTAGTTTCTTGAGAAAGAAATTTAGAAACCTTAACTAATTTAGGCTGATATTTTGTACCAATATTGCAGTCAATTGTACTCTCTCCATCTGCTTTACTTTCAGTATTTAAAAAGACATCATTATTGTCAAACAACCTTTCTAAAGGAACTAGGCCTTTAGGAATGTAGTTAGTTTTCAAATCAATAATGTCTTTCCCAACCATGGTCTTTTTGAGTGACTTACTGTTTTGATTTTCAACAATGTCCTGCTCATTATCAATTTGGATATCTGCAAACTCTTCTACACATTCCAGAAATTTATGAATTTCTTTGTCATCTTCAAATATTTCCCAGTATTTGATATTTTCAGGAATGGAAGTTCTGTTTTTTATTTGAACATCATATGTCACCTTGACATCAAGAGGAACTTTAAAGTTACTAGCAACTATAGCTAGTGAATATTCCATTTGATTTTCCTATCTACTGACAAAATTTGAATTGAATGCTGAAAAATAATGCTCAATCAAGTCCCACACTTCATTCCTATAATTTTTCAATTTGTAATTTTTCACTTGATAGTTATTTCTCACCTGCCTTATCACCAATTCTGAATCACCAAAAGCAATTAACTGTTGAGCTCCCAAATATTTTGTTGCCTTCATTCCCAAAACAAGCACCTCATATTCAAGAGTGTTATTAGTGGTAGAAAATTGCAGTTTATATGATAAATTTACCATTTACTGAGTGGGAGTAATGAGAACTACACCAGCTCCCGATCCTTCTCTTGATGAGGCTCCATCAAAGTATAATTTCCAGATTTGTCCTCCTAAAAGCTGCTTATTTGTATCTTTCCAATGTTGTTTTTCATTGTTTTCGGGCTGGAAACTGTATCATCAGCAGCAAGGTGTAATATGGATGACCCTAATTCCTTCTCCTCTGCATATATAGGATGATTTGAGGGATTATGCTGATCATTTATGATATAGGCCATTTGGGTTTCCCTATACAACCTCCTGAATTCTCCTCCAAACACTGGGATTGTGGCATATGACATATCCATTTGAAGGGTGCCTCCCAATTTTTTGGACCAGGATCTGGAAAGAAGCATCCCAAATCTAGAAGGTATATTTGCAACTACTATGTCCATCACTAAACTTTTCATAGGAAGCTGGGTAAGAGAAACAACCAAGTCTTTAATCACTCCTAAACACTTGACTTCTTTAGAATCAAAAGTGTATAGGTCATGGTATTTCTTAGTGATTTCTAATCCTAATTCATACATCACTTTCATTGGCATTAGATTGTGAGAGGCCCCAGAATCAAATAAATAGTTATGCAGCAATTTGTCATGTATATTGAGTGAAAGAGAGAAAGGTGGTGAATTATCATCATTTTGTTCTTGGACATGGCTGCCTATGTAGGTAGTAGGATGTTCATCTTCAATATTGATTGAATCAGGAGCGAGAGGTGGTTGTAACAGACTTTTAAATGACTCTTTGTATGCTGGATTTTTCAACAATTCAAGAAGTGGAACTGGGATCTTGATTTTATTTAGCTCTGACTTGAAACTGAAATAAAGAGGAGTAAATTCTTTATTTTCTGTAGAAATTTTGATGATTGGGGAAGAATTAGGAGGTGGAGAGACATCGTTGACTTTTGTCTTTTGTTTAGCAGCTTGTTTGTCAAAATATGATTTTTGTTGAGGTCATTGGACAAGACCTTTCGACCTTTGAGGATAGTTTTTGGTTTGAGTTTCTTCATGTTTTTTCTCATTCTACACATGAATTTGAGCATTCTCATCATCTGAAAAGAGATTTATCGTTGATTGATCTTCATATTCTTGCAAAGTCAAACAAGTTGACTGTGATGTTTCTCCTACAAGATTTATGTCTTCATTTTCTTCCTCATGTTCTTGCTGCTCTTCTTCAACAAAATTATTCAATGGAGGCTGAACAATTTGATCATCAGCATTCCTCCTTGGGCATTGTAAGATTTGTTGAGGCTAAAAAGGTCTTATGAAGGGAGTCTAATTTCTATTGGCATCATTTTGATAGGCTCTAGCTGCAGGTTTGTTATCTAACTCTAGCTTCGTCATCTTAGAAGCAAGTTATTTAATCAAATTAGACATTTGATCAATCTTTTCTTCTGTTGTGAAATTTTTGGAGGAAGAAGGTTTTTATTCTTTCATTTTATTCTTGTCCTTTGCTACTTTCTCCTCTTCCATTTTCAATTTATTTGAGGCCATAATATTAGACTACACTCCAATTGTAGCCTCTTGCATATCCATCAATGTTTGTGTTTCTCAGCTCTTAACCACAAATCAAACTCAAAATCTAAGGCATTGGCAAAAGTTATCATAGTTATGGTTTTAGGAGGTTTGATTTCTTCAGGAATTTTTTGATAAATTTTATTAAATCTCTTTGTAAAATCTTCCAATGACTCATTAGTTTTCTTTTTTAGAGTTCCAAACTCTGTAAGGTAGTATACATAATATTTCCTATCACCCCATTGTTTCACAAATACTTCATCCAATTCATCTATTCCTGTTATTGAGTTTGGTGGCAGACTTTTAATCCATTTACGAGCTTCTCCATCCAAGCTCTGAACAAAGAATCTTGACAAGACATCTTCATGTTCAATGTTTTGGTTATCAACGTAACTACAAAAAGCAACCAAATGTTCCTCAGCAGAAACTCCTTCTCCCTCTCCTGTGTATTTTGGCATATATTTTAGATAATCCCCTTGTCAAGGAAGAGGATGCAAATATTGAGGAAAAGAAAGTGGTGCATATATTGCAACAAATATCTGTTGCATCCTTGTAAGGGCAGGTTGGTCCATGGCTTGCTGATGCACAATTGATGGATGAATAGTTGATGTAGTTGTTTGGTAACTAGGAATTACAATCTGTGCAATTTGAATATGATTTGGAATGGCAGAAAATTGGAATTCTTGGGCTAGGAATTACAATCTTTGGAATTTGAATCTGATTTGGAATAGCAGAAAATTGGAATTCTTGGCTGGTTCTTCAAGTTTTGGGATTAAAAACAGTGGCTTTTCAAAGAGATGAATGGAGGAGGCCTTTGTTTCACCTTTTATAGAAGAATCAGATTCAGATGTAGTCTTTTGAGGGGATGAGGTAACTTCAACTTTGTTTTGTTGAGCTAAAAATTCAGATAGATTGAAATTGAGGCCTTCAGGAACATTCCCTTCTAATTGATGAGAAGAAGATGAACCAACAGCTGGATTTAGAGACAAAGGAAAATACTCGTGTTGAGGGGTATAAGAGGACTAATATTCAGGATGAGTTTGAAGAAAATTTAGAATGGTTTTAAAATCTTCTTCAGTTAAAACAACCCTACCTAGAAAAGGTGCAATTTCCAATATTTGTTCTAATTCCCTTTATGTCAGGACAAATTCTTTTGATTCCTTATTTTCTGCATTGACACTTAAAACCTCTGTTTTTTATTCTTTCACTGGAATAGTACTTATCTCTAAGTTACTAAATGATGATTGAGAGATACTTTCATCTGAACTTAGGTTAACATCATCTACTTTATTTTTTAGGGAAGCAATTTCAACTTGAGATATTCCAGCAGAATCTTTTGAAACTGAAACCTCTTTTGATTCTAAACTAGATGGGGGTACCTTTTGCTTTGGAACATACTTTGTATGTACCTTCTTCACCGACTGAGATGTAGCTTCAGCTGATTTTGGTTTCCCTTTTTCATTTTTTTATGATCTTTTATGGGTCAGCAATTGGAGTCACAGTAGGTGATCTTTGATTTCTTCTTGTAGTAGGAGGTCTTGAAACCCCTCATCCTCTTTGTGGAGTCGCCAGGTGAAACAATTTGCAGTCAATAAAATAGACTAGTTTCTATCCACCATTAAATCTAGTACTAGGCATTCATACAATAACTTCGGGAGAATACTAATTTAGAATCTTCGTCTCCCGGCAGACGTACCAAAAGATGTTAGTGCTGGAATCAAAACTTGGACTACTTCAAGTTCTTGACCAGTCACATCCTAAGCTCTAGGGAAATTTAATGATTTTAATTATATAATTGGTTGGTGGTTAAAGCTCTCAATCGATGAAAATGGTTTTAGACAAATTCATTGTCACACCAATGAGGGTATTTAGACCTGATATGGTAGAAAAAGATAAGTTTGTAGCCTATGGCAGGAAGAAAGTATGAAATAACAGAAGAGACAGTGGGTCTGCAAGGCAGAAATCCACTGCTTTGATGAAAAACATCACAAGAACCAGTTTGATAATATATTCAATAAAAGAAGGCTATCATAAGACTTACAATAATCTTATTGAACATCATTAAAAGTCATTGTCATAAGGAATTCTCTTTAACCAATTATTATGCACATCTCATCAAGAAATCTTACTAATCAAGACTGATAAAAGTTGATAAGGTACATAAACACATCAAGAGGCTCATAAAAACATATAACAACATATGAAATTACAAACTGGAACTGAAGATATTTAGGTATGGAAACACATAAGAAGGATCAACAATACACATATCAAGATATTAATGAGTCCTCAAAAGTGTTCTTCAATATCATTATCTGAAAGAGTACATTGATCATATGAGTATAAGATTCACAAACCACGAACCCTTTCTCTATTGAGTTTCATCATATATATACAAGAGATATTATGCTGGTATTTCCAAACAAAGAGTGAATTTGTTATAAAGGAGTTATCATATTCCTATACATAAGGTGAAGCTTATCCTTAACCATAATACAAAGTAGTGCAACATAATAAAGACAAACAACATGATGGCATATAGTTTGAAGTGGCTGGAGTGATGTGGAAAACTGCTCCTCTTTTCTAGTATAACCACTTCCTCAAAAAGTGCAACTAACAACTGAAGATGACATCTGGGTCTTTCCCCCAAAAGTGAAAAAATTGTTAACTAAATCTAACATCTGGAAGAGAACTTGACTAATTGACACTTGTCAACAACTTCTTCTATTGATATTTCATGTATGTAATTATCCCTCAGTATCATCCTTCGATATTTGAACAAAAAATCCCTCCACATCCTTTATACAAAAATTTAGGAAATAATAGCTACCTTTCAGAAATAGGTAGCTATTATTGGAAACCCTGTAAATAGCTGCATTTGTTGATTAATCCAAAAATGTGTGCTTCTTCTTCTTTGATTTGCCTTAAATATTTAAATAAAATCAAGTATAGAAGTAAAGATTTTGATGGACTCTGCCTTAGAGAGTCTTTTAGATTTTTCTTTTCCTCCATGTTTCGAAAACTGGGCTCTGGTTTTCTTGGCTTCCTTTCTTGGGATTTCATCAACATTTATAATTTCATCTTTCAGCCTAGGATTAGCAATGAGTTTGTTGTTCAGTCTTAGCTTGTTTTTAGGCCTAGTGTGAGGCCTTTTGAGGTATGGTTTGGGAATATAAGGAATCCATATTCTTCTCTACATCATACTACTAGACTAACTTGCCTCATACTTTGTCTCTGAGAAATCCTCTTCAATATTGTCTTCTTTGAAAGATGAACAGGAGTAAATTTGGTTATTGTCCTTTCTTCTGGTAGATGTCTTGGATGTCTTAAGAGAAGAAAATAATTGAGCTAATGTTGGTTCTCCTTTTGAAGGGGTTTCACTATTTTCTTCGTGCTCTCCTGCAACTTCTGGAACAATGTGTTGAACTGGTACTTCAGGGATGACTTCCTCTGAAGTATCTTATGCTAGGATAAATTTCCTTTTGCCTTTTTGTCTTGAGAAAGAGGCTATGTTTTCCTCACCTATAGATTTAACCTCCTTATTAGGCTAAGTTTTGCCTTGCTTGAATCTAATTGCACGTTCTCTTCTAAAAGATGCTAAAGTTTGGGGTTCCTTCGAAGTTTTCCTTGTATAAACCTTTTCTGTTGGATGTACCATTGGTATGGAAGTGACAGATTCAGTTCTTGCTCTTTTAGCTGAACTTTTATTTTGTCTATAGGTTGATGGAATAAAATGAGCTTCTTGTGAACTATTTGACACAGGTGTTGAGCCAGTTTGTTCTTGGACATTTTGTTTCTTAGTTATCCCTACCCTCCTATAATTGATGCTACCAAATCCTTCATCTGTTAGAAATTTTTCCTAGGTAGTTCTCTTTCTCTTAAGGTGATAGACCACCAACATTTTGATTAACCCTCTATGATAGAGGTTATGCAGAGAATAATTAGGGATCTTCTGTAACTTCAAATACATTTTTAACAAAGATTTGTAGAGAAAGAAAGGCAAATTCATAGGTCTGACACCTAAGATGTGAGAGAGAAATCTCACTAGATATTGATGAACAATGGAGAATCTACCTTCACAAGTGATATAGTATTGCACAATGGTTATGACATGCTGTCATTCTGGCCTAAAACAATAAATATGCACAGTAGGAGTCCAATTGACATTTACATGCTCAGGTTTGAGGAAAAAAATTACATTTGCTTGCATCATTTTCTTTTTGAACCAACATTCTCTAGTAGCTAAAGTTTGAGTAGCCCTGGCTATAATGGTCTCGGTGATTTTGAAGGTTTTTCTTCTGAGCTTAACTTTCTCCCCATAAAAACTTTCAGCGAATGCCTGTGCAATAACTACATTTTCCCCTGATAATTTCTGTAGAAACATGTACCAATCTGTTGTTTGAAATTGGGGCTTTTCTCTGGAATCAAAAAATCTGGCATTTGCTAGCTCAGAGTAGTTAAATTTTTCACCTTTACCCATCCTTATTAACACCTAAGCTCCTCCTTTACGCACATTTGTTAAAACTAGAGACATAAACCCTACACACAACCCTAGTTTCTTGCTTGAGATGACAAGATGCTTGCTGGAACATGTAATACTATTAATTAGTTGTAACCTTCTTGGAGAACTCGGTCATGTAAAATAGAAAACCTAATCCTCTGGAGTCTTCACGCCTTTAATCACAGTGTAGTTTAATTGAAACGATTTGAAATGATTCAAATCTGAGCGCCAATTCACCTCATAAAACATAACACTCCTCTACATCATTAATAAATTGATACTTTGTACCTCATTTTCTGCTTCATGCATAATGAGTAGCTATAGGTTAGCTCTACCAACAATATAATCATTTCCTTATAATATTTCTTGTAATTTAGAAATAATTACCCTTTTAAAAAAAGAATAATATCTCATAACATAGAATATCTTCAATTGATTTCAAGGAGAATGATATTTTCTTTGAAAAATGCTCCTTGCAGCTCCTTATGCAGTTTCGTGGAAACACCTACTTTTATCTCTATGTCACTAATGAAACCAAGCTCCTGAAGAAATAGTTGTATTTTCAAAAAGAGTAGCTATTATTCTAGAAAGAGTAGTTATTATTTTATTATGACTAAAATGACCAATAACTTTGACCCCAACCTAATTTAAAACAGTGGTTTTTACTTTTTATGAATCTATAACACAATACCACCTATAAAAATGAAAATATTTTTGGTTTTGAGACTCTTTTTGGATTTTATTGAATATGATTAGAACATTGACATAGGCTAGGGAACAAGAAAAAATTCAAAGAACAGTAATATAATGGTGGTCAAACAATTAACATTTATAGTGCTAACAGTTGATCTGCAGGGTTACCTGCAAGAGAGCCTGTTTCATCTCGAGTAGAGCAAACCCATTTTGGAAGCTGTGGAGCTGAAGGAAGATTTTGAGGAGGTGGAGGAGGATTTTCATCCTCACTGTCATCATCTGAACTAGAAGGAATGCTGTCAAAAGTAGAAGAGATAGAGAGAGGTGGCACATATGCCGAATCAGGCTCGTAGTACAAAGGTGGCACACCCGCCGAACTAGGCTCACAAGCCGATATATTTTCATCAAAATTTTACATCTCTTCTAATGATTACATTTTTGGATTTGGGTTGAAGTATTCTATATCCTTTGACATCTTCAGAATATCTAACAAAAATGCATTTTTAACTCTTAGGTTCTAAGGCTTTATGTTTCTCATTGGGAATATGGGCCCAAGCTTCACTTCCGAAAACACGAAAGTGACTTACATCTGGTCTGATTGATATCCAAGCTTCTTCTGGATTTGTATTCCTTAAAACCTTAGTAGGAGTGCGATTTAATATGTAATTTTCATAGTTAATTGCTTCTGCCCAAAAATTAAGTCTAATTCCTTTAGATTGAAGCATACAATTAGCCATTTCTTTTAGAGTGCGATTCTTCCTTTCAGCTACACCATTTTGTTGTGGAGTATATGGAACAATACGTTGAAATTGAATGCCATGCTAAATGAAAAAGTTGATAAATTTGTTGTTAACATATTCTCCTCCATTGTCATATCTTAACTTAAGAATTTGATGTCTAGAGTGTTTCTCAACAAAGGCCTTAAAGGCCAAGAACATGTTAAAAAATTCACTCTTGAGTTTTAAGAAGTATACCAAAGTGCATCTGGAAATATCATCAATGAAAGTTAAGTACTTGTAGCTAGAGAAAGAAACAACTGGAAGTGGACCACATAAATCATTGCTCACAAGCTGCAAAGGGGCTGAAGCATGCCAAGAGGCACGTTTTTCAAAACTATCCCGAGTACGTTATTTGAGTACACAACCGAAACAAACACCATCTCAGCAAGATACCATAGGAAGACCTGTCACCATATTTTATTTACATAGAGTTTGAAGAGAGCGATAGTTTAAGTGACCAAATTGCTCATGCCAATGTTTGCTCACTTCATCATTATGAGCAACAAAACCGAGGGAAGACACGGTGACCCAAAGTTTTCAAAATTATACAACCTTGTGGAATCATCAGCAATGTCAGTATATAAAATATGTCTACGATCTCTTAGGTCCTTAATTACAACATCATGAGGTGAGAATTCTACGGTTTTCCCTTCACCTAAATGAGTTATCTGATAAAAAAATATAAGGTTGCAGGATAAGGTAGGAACACATAATACATCATTAAACTGAACTTTATCTAGATGAATAGTTCCAAACCCTACAACACTAAGAGATCTATCATCACCAACATAAATATTTTTGGTGTTACAATCATTTAAATAAGAAAACATGGCTTTATTGTTGGCCATGTGGTAAGAGGCTCTAGAATAAATGAGCCGCTCATGAGAATGAGAAGAAGAAGATGCATTCAATGCATAACCAGATCTTGATGCTTGACAACCACAACTAGAAAGTGCCATTCCCAAAGACGAAGTTGAAGAGTTCTCCAAATTGATGTTGTGTTTTCTTCATTGCTGCTTCCAAGGCTTCCATCTTCTTAAAACATTTTGACTCTATGTGGCCATCACTATTACAAAAGTTGCAATGTCTATATGTCTTCTTCACTTTGTTTTTTTTGCCTTATCAATTTGTTGAGTTGCTTTTTTAGTTTGCGGCTGAAATTGCTTAAGACCCTTGTTTGGTTTAGGAGCATTATTTTTAGGATGTTGCTTCTTAGGATTCTTTGGATATGGTTGTTGTTGGGCTGCTAAGGCTTTCTTAGAAGAGTTTCCAGTATTAATAAGACCAAGGTGTAAGATTTTTTCTTGTTATCTCATTAAAGAATCGCAAAATGGATCAAAATAGTGAGACTTGTAGGTTGTTCCTTGAGAAATGAGGGCTTCTCTAGTCGAATGGATGGTGAAAAAAAATAAAGAGTATGCAGGGCCAAGCTTAGCAAGAATGCAATAGATAATACTACCATCTTCATTTTTTACTTTACAACCTTCTAAAAGAAGTCAAAGGGTCTTGAATTGGACAAAAAATCTTCAATAGAGGAGAAATTATTGGGGTCCAAAGTAAGCAATTCATTTTCAAGCTGGTGGGCTTTGATTTCATTTTGAATGCCAAAAACAATATTTAGCTTTTTCATAGCTTCATAAGGGGAGTCAATTTCTTGGATATGAAATCAAAGATCTTGAGAAATGGACATTCCAATCAACCCTCGTGTTTGATCTTGTTTATTTTCCCATTTATCCTTTTTATCTCCATCGGTAGGTTTAGATTCTTATCCTGTGGCTATTCTATAAAGCCCTTTTACTTCTAAGTAAGTCTACCATGTAGGATAACCATTAGAAATAATTGGTGCTGTTAAGAATAAACGGGCATGCACTTTCCATTTTTTTAAAACTTAAACTTAAAATGTTGAAACTAACTACTTCAATGGAAAGCTCTCGAAAAATTAGGCCGGTTAAAAAAAAACGGTTTTGAAAACAGCTTCCAGATGAAGAAGTTATGCCTTTTTGAAGAAAGGTTGGAGTATATGTCGAGTAGTTACGTGATAGGTTGAAAGTTGATGATGAAGTTGTAATTTTTCAGGTATGTTTGTTTTTTCCTACAAAAAAAACACAAACGTGCACACAACAACAACAAACAAATACAAGCCTTACCGTAGAATGTTAGATCCCGATTAGTCAGTCCGAAAACTATATATTTTCCTCGCTATTTCTGATTTCCCGAGATCGCACAAAGTCGCGGGGAAAGAGCATACGTAGCAGAAAAATCCCATCTTTATGTTTCTAATTTTCCGAGATCGCACACAACGTAGAGCAAAGAGCATTCTCGGAGAAGAGGGTATAGATCCGATAAATAAAAATAAAAAAGACTATAAACTGAAATAAACAGAGGGATTAATAAATATAACTACAAAAACAATGTTTTATATCTCCATATCTAAAATGAAATAACTTAAGCAACCGGAAACCTTTTCGCATGAAACGAAAGGAGTTCCTCACCGTAACAGAGGCTCCAGATACAACAGATCAGTTCTCCTGGCCTGAAAGTGGTCAGAAACAGTATATCTGGAAAATGATAGTCGCATGCAGTCAAATCGACTTCAGATTTGGATCAACAACGGATGTGACCCTAAAAAAAACTCTGATACCATGTACACCAATATTTGACGTGGTTAAAACCCTCAAAGAGGGAAATAGACCACAGCCTGAGCCAACGCGACCACTTCAGGCAATTTATTAATATAAGGAAAGAAAAATTACACAAGCTTCTCTCATAAACGGTTATCGGACAAATGGCCCTCCATGCTCTTTAAATAGAGATCATGGACCAATCGGGTGTTAAGCCATGGATCAAGTGTCATTAATACCAAGGAGAGAGTGAACCATCAGATCACTACATATCGTGACCTTCGAATTATAAGCTACAAATGTACATAGTAAAGAAACACACTTTACTTAACTCTACGCTAGACCAAGTTATACTTAACTATTTCCTATGTGTCAGGAATATCCTAACACAATCAATCCATGATTTGTTTGATAATATGAAGATTGAATCCCACAACGTGGAGGATAATCAACATGACATAGAGGCAAATTTTTGTAGAATATGCTTTTGACATATTTAACTTCATGACCATTGTTCGAAGATTTTTTTATTTATTGTATGCAACTACTCTTTAATAGTTCCAATAACATCATATATCTATCTCTGTACCATAAACAAAATCTTTGATTTTTTTAAACCCTTCCTACCATGATTTTTACCATAATTTTAAAGATATAGTTGAATAAGGGGATTGGCTTGAACTCATAAAAATTTTTTGACATATTCCCTTTTAGCATGAGAACTAAAAGTGGGTATTGAAAACTCCTAAAACTTTCTTTGTACTCCTTGACTCTCTTTTTTTCCGGTGAATTGAGGGTTTTCTATTAAGAAAAGGATCACATCATTGATGACACTTTTACAAAACTATACCAACCTCACTTTGACTAGATTTTTTGGCTGGTATGTGATAGATTTTAATTCTTGCATCCAACAAAAAATATTGCATTACATAAAACTTCACATCTCCAAATATCCACAAAAACAACATGAACCAACTGAAAAGGAGAGTCATTATGGGAATTAGATGAGGTCACAAGAGTTGGATTCTTTGGTCTTGTGCCCAGGGGCCCGACAAACTTAAATTCACACTGAAAATGATTTTCCACATGGGACATATGAGCTTCCTATATTTTTAGGCTATCTTGCATTCTCCATTGCTTCCACTGAAGGTCATTAAGAGATGGAATTATTTCATTTTTGTCATCATGTTTTTCCTTGAGAACTTTCCCGAGGAGAGTCTTCAACTCCAATTGAAGAGTAACAATGTGCATATATTGGTTTCTTTATCCCTTGGTGTGCCTAGGGTTTGGGATAAAGTGAGAAACTATATCAAGAAGTTTAGAATTTTAGAATTTATGTCTATTATCACTATGAAAATTCCTTTCCAACCATTGAATCTCAATCTCAGTGCTTGGCGAGGACGTTACATGGTAAACACCATCTTCCTCATACGCTAGAGTCTCCATATGGGACTAGCTAGTCTGAAATCTCTCCCAAACACCACATCAACGACAACCACGTTGACAGGGCATATTGACACAATCAGTCCATGGAAATCTATAGGCCTTACGAAGGTAAAAACAACAACTCCTCCCAGGCCAATGCTAGACAACATCCTTTGACACAAACAGATAAATCATACTACCAACCAGAGAAAAACTCACCCCCTTTCCCCCAGACCAAATGGTTGTAATAATTTGTACTTTACGAGTGATAAAATATATTAGAACTAGTGAGCAGTAGAAGAACAAACTCCAGGACCCTAAGATACCCACCAACTGACGAGAAGGATGAATGGAATTATCCGTAGGAGAAGAAGGTAAAGTAAAATACAATAAAGTCCTAAAAAACAAAACAACTAAATAAACATGGTAAACACCAACTTCCTCCTGGGCCAAAGTCTCCATACTGGACTTGTTGTTCTAACCTCTCTCTCCCCAACACCAAATGGACTATGATCACATTGATGGGGCATATTGACCCAGTCAATCCATGGAAATCTATAGGCCTTAAGAAGTTTAAAACCACAACTCCACCCACGTCAAATCTAGAAAACGTCTTTTGATGCGGACAGATAAATCCGACGACCAACCAGAGAAAAACTCACCCCCTTTCCCCCAGACCAAAAGGTTGAAATAAACTGTTCTTTACCAACAATTTCATATATTAGAACTAGAGAGTAGTGAAATAACCAACACCAAGGCTCCAAGAGACCCACAAACCAACAGAGAGGATGAATGACAGTCTCCTTGGAAGGATAAGGTCAAATAAAATACAATAGAGTCCTAAAAAGAAAAACAACCAGAGCAGCCATAAACCCTACCAAACAATGGAGAAAATGGCCCAAGAAAAACTAAAATCCAGCCTAGACATGAAAGCAAAATGGAATACACTAGCAGAATAGGGTAATATGTAATTGACGCCATGAGATATTTAATGTGTCGAGCAACAATTATTCACCGAAAGACTTCTTTGAACCCCGCCTTTCATATCTAGGAACGATATAATAAACAAATAATAACGTCGACCCATAATCCTCACCATTTCTGTCATACATCAACTAGGTACCATCGTCTTAAGCTACAAAAAACAATAAGTTATTGATTTTTCTAAGATTAACTAAGAGAAAGGTCTTGGAATTTCCTCGCAAGCTTATGTTACTAAATATGGTATCTCGGGATTTCAATCCCGCCCTAATAGAGTTTCTTAGGTCTAGGCTCGCAGTCTTTTTTGGAGTTCCCTCCCACATCCTACATAACTCGTTTACATAGTGCATTGTTCCATCAACCAATAGAAGAATTGAGATAATAAAAACAATAAATCCTAGTGCTCCATGAAATAAAAAAATAGGACCTAGTATGGTGGACTGCCCCGCCCAGCCCACCCCCCTCCCCCCCCCCCCCCAACTAGAGCTCCATACTCAATTGCTCCCCCATCCCCATTAGGGTACTATTGTCTTCTTCCAGAATTGATTATGTCTAATCTAACCAAATTATATTATTAGGCCCCAACAACTCGAAGATAAATTTCATCTTCTTGTCCTGAAATCCCATATTAGCTAATAGATCAGTAGCTTTTTTCTCAATCTTGCATGAATGAGAAGTAATGACAAATTGTATAGAAGAGAGTAGCTTTTGAATGCAAGAAATGAGAAGTTCCAATCTCCAACTCTTGGACAATTTAGAGACCAAGGTACCATATATTATTTTCAATGTTATAGAGATAGGAAACTAAGATTCCCCATCCACTTGAAGTTTTGTATATCCAACCTCCACTGTTATCTGCAAACCCCATTCCAGTGTGAAAAATTTGGCTATGTTATTACTAGTTGTGCCACAATTTTCAGCATATACTCTTCAATTCTGCATGTTCCAATCTTCTAAGACACCTCCAAATCATGTTAGGTGTGGGTTCCCTTTGAAATCCCCATTAAAGTTTTGTTTAATAAATCCCATGGGAGGGGGGTTAAAATATGAAGCGACATATCTTAAGGGAGGAGGGGGCTTGGGTGTTCCTGTGGAAGTCATAGCCTGAGCAATTTCTAAATAATTCAGAATTGCTGCCTCTTGTTGATTAACTTTCCAATCCTCTACAAACCATGACTCTATGAATATTGTCCCTGTTGTGTCTCTAAGATAATTCTAGGTTAGGTAATTATGCCAGAGCATCTAAAATATTGTGTTGTTTTAAAATTTTGGATGACCAATGTTTTAAACTTATTTGAGCAGGCACTCTACCTTAATTGATCTTAATATTAAGAAAGGGTTGATATCTAACCTCTTGACAGTAACTTGTATTTTTAAAAGGGTTGAAAGGTAGAAAAGTAAGAGGTTGTGATTCTCTAATATTAAAAAAGAATACGTATTTAATCATAAGGATAGATGCAAGAAAACTATATTCATAGCCCAAAAAAATGCATATAATTTCATGAAGAAGTGACAATTTATTAATGTAGAGGAGTTATTAGGACAGACAGTCCACTAAACTAATCTCTGTAGTAATTTATAACTTCACAAGGGATTTAAGGTAAGTTGATATTCAGCTATATATTACCCAAATTTCTTCATAAAGATTAAATACATGTAGAAACAACAAAATGAAATGAATAACTAAGAAGAACTCACAAGAAGACAAGTTGTTTTGAAGCAAATCCATGATCCTTCCATTAATAAGAAGCAACTTCAGATTGTTACAATTATGCTTTAGAAGCTCATCCCAAGGGTTCAACCCTTCGCAATTTTACTTTGGAAATATTTATACAACTTCTTTACAAAAATCTAGATTCAAATATCTATCTGTTTTGGAAAATATCTAGAACTGTTTTACAAAAATAATGCAAAATAATAGTAAAATTAAACTGCTAAAATTGTTGGCACTGCTTTTGAGGATTCTGGTGCTGATCTGGCCTGATTTTTTTGCTGCTTTGTTGCTAACTTTTTTGACCCATGGACTCATTAATTTACACAATTCTTCCCACCTTTCTTCATCTAGAATAGTATACTTGAGTAGTTTTCTGAATGTTTCATCTACCTCATTATATTTTTGGAAAGTAGGTTTAACAAAAAATAGATGATTTATCTCATGTTTGATAAGTAAATCATAACTAAGGTCCTCCATAAAATATTTTCCTGTAATCGAACCCTTTATCTTTGCAAATATAGATTTATCTTTAGCAATTGAATAAAGCTTCTGCTGATATTCATTCAAACTAATCAATTTATCTCCTATGGATTTTAATCCAAGCAACCCCTTTTTATGTAAAACAAAGAACTTTCTATGGAATTTATGAATTCCTACTTTTAGATTGTGGCACTTGTTTTCTAATTGCAGCATCAGATTTCTCTTAGTGAGAACCCTTCTCACTTACAGAATGCCTTATGTCATGTCTTCTATATCAATTTCTTCTAATTCTTCTTTGGTTTTAGAATTTATAATTCTAATGAGAGTTGTGGCTCTTCCTAGTTTCATACCCAATTCTTTCTTTACATCTGAAGTTAGCCCTTTAGACTTTTGGACCAGTTCACCTTGTTCAAAGATAATTTCGATTGAAGGCCAGATTTTTGTGATGGCCTCATTAATTTCTACCTAGATGTTCTCTTTGGCTTGTGATATTGTATCAACAATAAGAGAGTGATTCTCTAAGGCATCAATTTTTTGAGTTAGCTTGTGGGTTTTCTGCAATTCTACCAGATAGGCATTATTTTTTTTCAATTTCTGCTCTTAAATATTAGCAAGTTGAGCCTTCAGTTTTTCAATTTCTTATCCTTTAATGGAAAAATATTCCATTATCTTTATCAATTCTGGTTGTTGGATATGTTCTTGTCGATGTAGATGGACCTGTTGAAGTGGTTGTAGGCAGAGTTGTTGCTCGTGCAATCATTGTAACTGGAACTACTATTATGGCAGCATTTTGTTCAGGGCCTGTCTGCTCTTTTTCTTTCTGGAATCTTTCAATCTCTTTTTCCATTATGGCTATTTTTACATTTTGCTCAATTGTGATTTTAAACATGTCTTATTTTTCCTTTTCCATATCTCCTACTTCTTTAGTTTGTGGATATTCAGTTGTTGGCAGTTTGAGTTGTTTTCTCAAAGCAACTATGTCTACATTTTTTTTTTGATAATCTCTTCTCCTGCTTTCACATCAGTGGGATCCTATCCCAATCTTATTACTAATTCTTCTAATGATTTTATGTTTATATCCTTGTCTAGAAAATATATTTTCTCTATTTTCAACTGAGATTGGACATTTTCACTGAAACTTGTAGTCAAGATGTTGCCATAGTTGAGTTTGTGAGAAAAGAAAATATCATTTCACCACACCGTTTGTGGAGATCTATCTGGTCAATAAGATGAATCAAATCTATATCAAAAGAGAAAACGGATTTGGTATAATCATCTGCAGTTATGGGATGAGTAACCTTTGGCTCTAAGAAAGCAATTTTCATTTTTCCCTTTTCTGTATCAAAGGATGAAAGTAGCCTACGTTGTGAAGTGGTTATCTGCTTCCAAAACTGAGTATAATTAGAAGCTTTTAAAGCTTCATTCTTCTTTTTTATTTCTTTTTAGACTGCAAATATGTTTGGTTCCTTTTGACTTTCTGGAATTTCCCCTATATGTAATGATGATGCATCCTAAGAGGTTGAAGGAGATCCAACAATTATTCCTTGTTTTGTAGAGGATAAAGGTACAAATGGCCATGTAAAAACAATTGGATGTTGTTGTGTAGTATCTTCTTGTTGTTATTCATTTGTATTAGTTGTCTTTTTCCTTTTAGTGTATATTTTGAATTCTTTCCCTGAGATCTCTGTGATAGTAGGGGAATCACTTCCCTTTGTCTTTTGTCCTGCTTTTCTGTAGATATTGTTATCATCCTAGTAATTTCTCAAGATTGTGGGCTTTTGATTTTTAGTTTAAGAAAACTAGGGGTAACCACAAACCTACTTTGGAAATTTAGGATCTAGCCTTCCTAAATTTCAGAGAGGGCTCTCTCTTAATGATTTAACTTTGTTTTTGTTTAATATTTTAGGCTAGTTATGATAGTTCAATTTGGTTTTGGTTTTGAAATGTTTGGTGGAAAATAAGATTACTTAAAGACAAATTAAAGAGGGATCTACTAGTCCATTGGGCTATGGAGGCAAAATCTAGCAAGCAAAACTAGAAGGCAAGGCCAAAAGGATGCTAATGTATTCAAGGCAGGGTAGATAACCCTCAGAGATTTGGATAGATTGTTTTTATGAAATGGCTTGCTTCGGGATAAAGGGCAACGAAGAATCCTTTAATCCAGAAAAAGAGGAAGGAGGCAGGGGTCAAACGGGACTAGGAGCAATTAAGAATTCCTAAATCCGGAAATCAGCAGAAAACATTTAAATGATTAAGTAGTTAAGACAGAGAGTTCTTACACTAGTCCTGAAGTAATTCTCCTAATTAATCATTAAGATTGAACAACATATATGAAATTGTATGTAACTCATAATGGAAACAATGACAAGATAGATGCACTTTACTCTTCAAATTATCGCATGAATCCTAAATTATGAAGTCCAATTGGCTATTGTCTAGACTGCTACTTTGAAATCAACACATGTGAGCCTCCAACGTACCAGCAAAATGTCTATAATGTTCTTAGCAATTTTATTCCACCCTAAACACTTCATAAACTGAAGTATTTATACAAATGTTTATTACAAATATCCTAGAGAGATCTAGGAATAATTCTAGGAAATAAAAATATATTTACACATTAAGAGGGACAGCTGCTTAACAACTTTAGCAAGTTGTCCTCTTATCTAGAAAATATAGAGCTATCTTATCTAACAAAAACTGTTTGTTTGAATAGCTGTCCATGCTTGCTGGCATTTTGAAAATATCTGTTGGAAGATAACTTCACTGACAGTCTTTCACTTATACTCTTTGACATTGTACTTTATTCCTGATACTCTTTCACGTTGTTTATTTATAATGTTACTATTGTAAAAAGGGAAATTACAGCAGTCAAAATTAGCTGACTGCTGCTTTTATTTCTGATACACTTTGACTCTAGCCTTTCACTCTGATATCCTTTAACTTGATATTTTGACCTCTCACTGCTATAAAAAGAGACTTTTCAGCAGTAAAAAATCAAAATCAAATACTGTTTTATTTGTTTTCTTCTCAAACTGATTGCTTCATCTGCACTCCCTTTCATTGTTTGCTTCTTTGCTGCTATAATAAATCTGTAAAATTCTACCATTGTTCAACATCTGGTATTTTTACACTCTTGAGCTTCTTGTAATTCTCATCTGCATCAGTGTACTTGGAAAAATTTGGCTTAATTACAAACAAATGTTTGATTTCATTCTGAAGGAAGAATAAATCTTCAATGTATTGGAGAACAACTTTCCCTGTTGGAGATCCCTGTGGCAGTTGCTTATTCACTTGTTCTTTGCCATGGTCCCTTATCATTTAATCATATTCCTTTTGGTCCATCAATTTATCATTGAATACATGGATGTCTGGAATGCCTGCTTGTCTTAGCATAGTATACTTTGCTAAAAACTTGGTAATGGAAAAGGACATAGCATCACATTTTTCTTTCAAGTTATTCATCAGGGTTTTCTTTGTCAATACTTTCTTGATTTGCAATATAGTCTCTGTCCTGTCTTGTATCTTCAATTCTTCTAGCTCAGTCATGTTCTTATTGTTTAAGAAGGTAATTAGCTTTAGTGCATGTGCTGGTTTATCTGCTAACTCTTCTGTTGTCCTTTGTATTTCACCTTGAGCTGCTAGAAGGAGGTCTCTCTGTTCATATATTATCTGGATTGATGGCTATTGAAGATGTATGGCCTCAATAATATTGGTCCATAGGTGATTTCTTATGTAAGAAATCTGTGTAGTGAAACTCAAATCCTTTTGAAGGCTTTTGAGTTGTTCTTCAAGTCTTTTGGCTTTTTGTTCATAATTATTGGCATTGATCAATGCTGCTTTATTGGAAACTTCCATGTTCTGAATTATTTTCTTCAAACTGTTAATTTCATTGGTTTTCAACGTCATTTCTTTCATTGCTTTGAAAATTTTCCCTGCATCATTTGTCTGCTGCACCTGTGATGTTGAGGATTCAGTATTGGAAGTAGTAGTTGATTGCACTGACACTGCAGTTGCCAGTGGCTCTTTGGGTGCTAACTTTTCTCCTAATGTAGAAGGAATAACGGTTGTAATAATAGGTATAACTGTGGGAATGGTGGAAGTATCAATTTCCTTCACAGTTTCTTTTTATTTCATCAGTATATCCAATTGGCTTTCCATATCCTTGATTTGAGCAGTAAGCTTTATGATCAACTACATCATATCTTATTTCTCTTTATGTTCTTGAAGTATTTCCTAACTCTGTGGGTGCTCACTTTGAGGAAGTTTTAACTATTTCCTCAAAGCAGCAATATCATCATTTTTCTTTTTGATTAATACTTCAGTAGCTTGTACATTTGATGGGTCCACTCCTATTTGTAAAATCAAATCTTCTAAGGCCTTGATCCTTAGATATTTTGCATATAAGGAGCCTTTATCAAGTTTCATTTGATCTTGCAGGTTGATAATAGTATTTTGAAAATTTGTTAAACTCATGGCCTTTGTCACCATAGTGGAATATAGCATCTCAGAGCTATGTTTGTGGAATTCTATCTGATCCAACTCATGTACCTTTTTAGTATCTACTTCAAATTCCATTTTTTTGTAGTCAGCCACTGTTTTTGGAGTTGAAGTAGTAGGTTGTAAATAGGGCATGATCATTTTATTTGAAGAATAATCAAATGCTGTAAGCAATCTATCCTGATTCCTCACTTTTAATTTCCTCATTTCTTTGTTTAATCTGCTTATATCTATCCTTAATATCCAAATCTTTTTTTTTTGTTGTTTGAGAAGAAAAAGTTTCCATATTCACCTGTTTTTCAATCACTTGGGTCTCCTTTCCTTTGGATGTTGCTTGTTCTCTTTCAATATCTGTCAAAGTCTCCTTTATTATTGTAGTGGCTTCATCATTACTAACCTATGGTTCATCTTCAACTTTAATAAGTTTTTCTTTGCCTATGGAACCAAATCTTAGCCTTTTATTGTAGATGATTTTGAACTTAGTATCTGAAGTATTTTCTGCTATATAGGCTCCCTCATCTCTGCTTCTTTTGTTTGAAGACTTTGGCTATTTAGAAGTTACTACAGTAAGTGTGGTATCCATTTTTTCTGTTGTCTGTGTATTTGCAATTAAATCAAACAATGTATTTTCTTCCCATTCTGCTTGATTAGCAAACTTTTCAATATCAGGCTTTGACTCATGTACAAAAGGAGGTAGTTTAAACTTTACTCTTATGCTGCTTAAAAGACCTTGGGGTTCATAATTCCAAGGGAAACTCACTTGATATTTCAGCTCTGACAATCTCTTTTCTATCTCTTTCTCAACATCCCTGTTATTTACTATGAATGGACAAATCTAATTTTTTAGTTTGAACTATGTCTTCTTTTTGGATGCCATGAAATTTATGGCATCAGCATTCAAAACCTGTCTTAAATATTCTAGAGAAAAGACTCTGAGAGTCAAAAACTTAGGTAACTTATATGGAAGCAGATTGGTTCCAAAGATTCTTAATTCAGTCTGCTTCGCATACAAGTACCAATCTCCCATTTTACATTGCTCTGATAACAATAATATCCTTTTCATCTCCTCATTTATCCCAGGTTGTTCTGACTTATGAAGTAAATTCATAGCTGGCCTGATAAACAAATCTGTGAAATATGTCTAATTGTATTCATTTCCTTCCTTTCTCAATAATGATGTCCAAAAAACAACTGATAGAGGCTTGCCCTTTACATTCATTTTCTGCAATGCTATAGGAAAATGATCTGCTTGTGAAAATAAGAACAAATGGAATAAATAGGAAGAATACCTAAATACCCCTTCAGTGGGTAACTTTGTCAATTGATGGTGTATGGAATCAACAATAAATCTGGCAAAATCAAAGATCACAGCAGGAGGCTCACCAGGGGATAAAGTGGATAAAAATCCAAGGATTGACTCATTTGTAAACTCATCAGTGAAGTATCCTAATATAAAGGATAACATGGAAATGACATGCCTAGAGCCCTCTAGAAATTTAGAAGTGGAATAGAGAGGATTCAACTTTGGGATGTCCACATGAGCTGGCATAAAGTTCTGAAAAATCATAAATCTTTTAGGGAAATCTAACCCTAAATATAAATGAGTCAATGCTTCAATGGATAAGGGGACTGCCCTAGGGTCAAATGGTAAGTGAAACATTTCATTGATTGACTTTGCAGTGATAGAAAAAAGGATTTCCCTGTCATTATTCACAATTGATCTTTGGTATGGGACATAATACTTCTAGCATAGTCTTATCAAGTCCTGACCAGGATGTGTTATTGGGACTATATATTTGGGTAAAAAATTTTCCCAAAGAGGCATTTCTTCTTTGTCTAGGAACTTCTCATAACACCAGTTTTGAACTTCTAATAGATTGAATTCTACTATAGGGTCTACAATTTTGTAATCCAAGTCAACTAAAGGGATAACTTCTTCATTGGACACTAGAGGTTGAAGAGAATTAGAAGTCACAGTGGTCTTAGCAGTGATAGCAGGAGTAGACTTTGGGGCTTTTGCTGCTTCAGTCTTGGGAGGTTTGGATCCTCCAGGCTTAACAGGTTTGGATCCTCCAGCCTTAGGTGTGATTTGTTTTTTTGTCATTTTGAGTTAACTAAAGCAAGATTAGACTGTTTGCAATAATTAATTTGTTTGAAACAAAGGGTAATTGAGCAATTTTTGTAGGCAAAGATGATAGCAATGGGCAATTTAATGCTCAATTAGGAATTTTTAGGACACAGGAAATAGTTTAAGACAGAAAACGCAGGTTTTCTGAATGACTGGGATTGAAAAAAGGGGTTTTTAAGGTATTCTCTAGGTTAAAAAACTTTTTGAACCGTGGAATTTGTCTTTCAAGAGTCTTGGACTGAGAAATCGGCTTAAAAATGAGGTTTTCTGTAAATGGGAATTTCTGGGAAAAAATTGTGAGGGTTTGCCCTCTTTTTTCAAGGTTTTGGACAAAATGGATAGGCAATTTCAATCTTTAAATCTTAACTGGTTCGATTGGCGGTTCAAATTGTGAAATTGCAGGTGAAATTTTGGGAAAATACCTGATTTGCAGGTATCTTGATGCTTTTGAGAAGGGTTTCTGAAGCTTTGATGGTTCCTGCGAATCAGTCTGAATCACTGATGCATAAAATAGCTTTAAATAGTCTTCAAATAGTGGAACAGCGATTGAAATCTGGTTTTTTCTCTAGCTAAAGGTCAATAATTTGCACAAAAGGATATTTTGTACAGTCGGGCGGCTTTTCACAATCGGGAATGCACAAATACATCAATAAAACGTATAACAAAGGTTTTAATCCTTATTATAAATCTTAAAAACTACAATAACTGCAAGTCAAATCACTGGCGGAAGTGGTTTTTATTTTATGAACGCGGACAACCATTAGTGGGTTTCGCATTGTGTTTGGGCAGTAAACGGTATTGAACAAAATGAACGCGATCGTATCAAAAAGCGACATGTCATAGGAGGTGGTAATAGAAAAACCGTCCATTTCGCGCTCATTTTGACGTTTGGCAAACATTTAGTTTGGGAGCGCGAAGCGCATCATCTACCGTCGGATCTTTGGAAAGGGAGCGAACGATCCAGATTAAATGGGAAGTTGCGATCAAAGAAGCATGTGGGACCGGGCGGCTTTATGCGGGGTGGCGGTTAAAAATTATGTTCTAAACCTTTATAAAAAAATCAAAACAAAGGTTTTACATACGTAATTTGGGGTTTATGTATAGTTTAAAATATGTCGCGAGTTAATAATATGAGGCGTGAGGCTTCATATAGCATTGGCGAATATGAATAATGGCGGGCTTTAAAGTTTATTTAAAACAAAACCTTGGTCTTATTTTAATAAAACTTTAGGTTATGAATGTATGTGGGGAAGAGTGTAATAGGTTAAGTTTTTAGAATCTTATGTTTTAATTAGATTTAAAAATACTTAAGATAAGGCTAAGGGGCGGTGATGTATTTTTCTTTTTCAAAGGCATAGGATAAGCCCAAAGAAACATTTTTGCGCATTTTTCATTTTATTATATAGTTTTTTAAATCTGTTGAATGGTTTAATAAACCATAGGGGTGGGATATTTATGTAATGTTAATTTTATGCCAAAGGGGGTGTAATTGGGAGTTTTTTATTTAAACATGTGAATAATTAACTTTGGAAAAAAAGCTTATAATAGTGGGTTTTGGGGATAATTAAATAAAAAGAGTTTATATAATAGGACAAGGTTGTTTTTAGGGATTTAATAAATAAATTAGAAGTTAATATGACCAAGGACAATGAAAAACACCAAAATATATTTATACAACTAAGTAAAGTGATAATGTGAAAAGCAAAGCTTTATTATTTTATACTTTGACCACTTTGACCTAGAATATAACATTTTTGGAGGGTTTTTATGTTTTTATGAATGAAGGAGATTAATCAAAAAGGAGATTTTCTTTTTCATTAAGTAAAAAGGTCTTTACTTATGAACTTGAAGTGCAAATGGATGAATGTAGGGTAAATGATTATAATTAGGGATTAATATAGGAATTCAACACTTTTAACTTAACAGTCATTGAGCCTTGGGTCCGGTCCCAACAAAAGTCAGAGAAATGCTCTTAGCCTCTTTGACTGGAAGTTTAGAATGCATAATAACTATAGGGGAGGGGAAATTAGTGATTTTTCCCGGTGAAAAGTATTTACATGATTCTTGCCACTTCTTTCTACCTACCCAACTTTTAATCTAACATTTTTTCTTCCATTTTTAAGGTGCATTTGAGCTAGCAACCTTGAACATTTTATTCTTTTGAAAGCAATAAAAACTATCTAAATCTACCTTATATCATTCGAGGGCTCAGATTAAACTGATGAGCTCCTCTTTATTCTTTACCTATATACTAATTAGTCAGGATTAAACTATCTGACTAATCTTTATTCACTATTCTACAACAAATAAATTGAAACATGACAAGTCAAGATTAAACAATTCAACTCATCATAGATTATGGCATTTATTGACACTTTGCCATAATCATTAGTAACAAAGTAAAAAAGTAGTGGCATTTGGACTTGCACACTTTCATGTTTTATTTCTTTTTATTTGGGGTCTATTATTTTTTCTAAGTCCTTTAATCTTTCTTTTAGGACCTTTACCCTCTTTCTTATTTTCTATTTTTTTTTTTTTTTTTTTTTACAAAATATGGGAAAAGAACTTGCAGAAAGCAAGGTATGTACATATTTTTACAAGAATATCATAAGTCAATTCCAAATTATAGATCCTATACTTATAGGACCCTAATAGCGGCTTCACATGGGGATGGCATTTCCTGGTGAAATGTCAAGAACTCTAAGATCAGTAGCCTTCCATTTTGACCATGATGACCCTGTAACTGCCTTCTGATTTCTGCAAAAACTCATATTTATGACATTTTATTGTTCAAAGCTTAGGGCCTTCACTCCAGGCTTCAAATTTGGAAAGAAAACATCCAATCCAATCTACAAACTGCAATGGATATTTACAATGATATAAAAGGAAATTAGGACTAACTATTAGTTAACTCATAAGAATAGTAGTGTTTGAGCATTCTACCATTCACTGGTCCTTCTGGAATGTTTGTTCCATCCAAATTCCTGATAAAAAATTCATTGTTACCTCTATATCCATAAATGACATAAGACCCTTTCCATAGAAAGTCAAACTTTCCATGCTTTCCTTTTTCTTCTCTCTTGGAGTCTCATTTAACACTTTATCTCCTATGGCAAAGTCATCTTCTTTAGTTCTTTTATCAAAGGTTTTCTTGATTTTCTCTTGAATGACTTGAGATTTTTCATATACTTCTTCCCTAGTCTGTTGCAGATGAATAGTTTGATTTATCCTTCTCTGTATATCATTAAGTTCTACTTGTGATTCTTGGATAATTTTCATTACTGGAACACCTAAAGATGATGGGAAAACTGCATCCATCCCATATAAAATTTGGTAAGGAGATGTTCCAATTGACTTCTTGGTAGTAAGTCTATCTGCCCATAAGGCATAGACTAACTTCTTATTCCAAGTTTTCTTATTTTATTCAAGTAGTTTTTTTATGATACTCACAAGGCTTTTATTTGAAGATTTAGCTAGGCCATTACCTTGAGGGTCATAAGCAGTACAATGGCCTAGGGTAATATGGTACTTGTGAAAAAAGGCAATCATTTTCTTGGATTTAAATGCAGCTGCATTATCAGTAATAATTTTCTGTGGGCATCCAAATCTAGATAAAATGTTGTTTTCTAGGAAAGATATAATGACTAAGTCAATGGCTTGTCTGGTTGGAATGGCTTCAATCCACTTGGTGAAATAATCTGTGGCAGTCAAAATCCACTTGTGTTGGCTAGAGGATGGAGGGTGAATTTCTCCAATGAAGTCTAAACCCCATTGTTGAAAAGGCATCTCAGTAGAAATAGGTTTTAGGGGTAAAGGTAACAATTTCTTTTTTCCTTCAAAAATATGACATTTGTGACATGAAGTAACAATTTTTTTCACATCAGCAAATAAGGTAGGCCAGTAGAAACCAGCTCTAAGAATCTTATCTGCTGTACTTTTCCAATATAAGTGTCCTCCACAATCACCTGCATGAAATTCTCCAAGAATTTTGTCAGCTTTTGATTTTAGTAAACAGTTCAGTAATATCCCACTTTGTTCTTTCCAATAAAGCATATTATCTAGAATACAATATCTCATTGCTTTAAGTTTGATGAATCTAGCTTTAGTTCTAGTTAATCCAGGAGGAGCTTGTAAATTTGTAAGTACAAAGATAATATCTGAGTACCATGGTGAGTCTAGAAAGGCTTCACTGATCAATGGAGTCGCCATGTCTTCTTGGTCATTAATCTGGGCAATAAAATCTATATCCAAATCATTACAATTGGATTCAGCCATCAATCTGGATAAACCTTGTTCTTTTATGAGCTTGGTTGGTTTAATCTCTATGTCATATTCAAGGATAGTGGCAATCCACTTTATTCTTCTTCCATCTGGCCCATCCTGTGTTAAAATATCTTTGACTAAAGAATTAGGGACATAGGCAATAATGTGGGAGTAAAGAATATACACTCTGAAATATTTTATGGCTTTAACCAAGGCTAAAGCTTGTTTTTCCATTATGTTATATCTCAAATGTGCATCTCTAAGGGTTTTCATAAAAAAATGCTATGGGTTGTTCAAAACCTTGGTCATTTTTCTGCAATAAAACTGCAGCTATAGTATGTTCTGAGGCAAATGAAAATATTATTAAATCTTTCTTGAAGTCTGGACTGATTAGGACTGGTGTTTTTATCAAAGCATGTTTAATGGATTCGAATGACTGTTTTGCTTCAACTGTCCATTTTAATACAGAGTCCTTTTTTAACATGTTATTTAGTTCTTTGATAATTTCTGCTAGATTAGAAATAAATCTTCTTAAAAAGTTAATTTTACCTAAAAATGCTTGTAACTCCTTGATGTTTCTAGGTGGGTGAATGTTCAGTATGGCTTCTATCCTTGCTAGATCTATCCTAATACCTTTCTTTGAAATTATGTGTCCAAGTAATTTTCCTTCCTCTAGTCCAAAAAGGGTTTTCTTAGGATTTAATGATATACCAAATTTTCTACACTTAATGAAAACTTTTCTCAAATGATCCAAATGTTCATTATCTGACTTAGAAAAAACAGTAATATCATCTAAATATATAACCAAGAATTCATGTATTTATTTAACAAAGGCTATGTCCATAGCCCTCTGAAAGGTAGCTCCAGCATCCATCAAACCAAAAGGCATTTTCACATACATGAAAGTGCCCCATGGAGTGGTAAAAGTTGTTTTGGGTTGATATTATTTTTTAACTAGTATCTGGTTATATCCTGAGAAACCATCTAATAAAGAAATCCTAGAAGAACCAACTACCCTTTGTAAAATATGATCCATTTTGGGTAAAAGATAATTGTCCTTCAAAGATACTTTATTAGGATTCCTGAAATCTACACATAATCTAATTTCACTAGTTTTCTTTCTTGTAGGTACTAAGTTAGAAACCCAATTAGAATATCTGATTGGTGCAATGATTTGGGCATCATACATGCGTTTAACTTCTTTTTCAATCAAAGGTAATAAGACAGGATTAATCCTCCTCAATTTTTGTATAAATGATTTCTGATTATCTTTTATAGGAATCTTGTGTTGAATGATGTTTGTATCATATGCTTTTAAATCTTCGTAACTCCATGCAAACACATCTTGGCATTCCTTTAAAAGTTCCATATATTTTTATTTTTCTTGAGGGGGTAAAATGTTTGACAATTTTATCATTTTTGGTTTTGTGTCTGTTCCAATGTTACATTCTTCAATGTCAAACTTGACTGGTTCCATTTTAGGCTTTTTGGGCACATCATTGGAATCAAACAAGTCCTCCAAAGGAGTCAAACCCTTAGGTAAAAAATTATCTTTTAAATCTAACATTTCAATTTCATCTTCAATTATTTCCTCTATATCTACCTTCTCTAAGTTATCTATGTCAGATTGAGTAAATACAGTGGGTTTAGTAAGTTTATGTGCATCTATGTTACTTATTTCACAATTAACATCTAAATCTATGTTACATTCTGAATCTAAATTACCATCTGTGTCTATCATACAATTTTGAAATTCATCCTCACTATTCAAAAAATGGTAAATCTGTTCATCTTCAGAGAAAATCTACTAGTATTTGACATTATCAGGGATAATGGGTCTATATTTAACTTCAGCAGTATATCTATGTGTTGGTTGAAAAGGTAAGTTACATGTGCTAGCAAAAGTTGCTAGGCAATGTGCTTGTAAATTTTGTTTTCTTGGAATAGTAGCAAACTTACATTCTAGTAAATCATCACATAAATCAACTACTGCATCTCTATATCTGGCTAATCTAGGATTATGAACAGAATAATCTCCATTTACTTGTTTAATGATTAACTCCGAATCTCCCATAATTAAAATTCTTTGACCTCCTAAATTTCTGATGATTTGAAGGCCTAAGATAAGTGCCTCATACTCTGCCATGTTGTTGGCGCATTTAAAGTTGAGTCTAAAGGCATGTCCTTCCGAATGACTGGTCTCAATGTTTGTGATCCACACTCCAACTCCTGCTCCTGACTTATTCACCGAGCCATCAAAGTCTAAGTGCCAAAGGGCTTGATGGAAAATATTATCATTGTTTGGTTTAGGCTTTATATCAATTAATTTAGTTTGGATCTCATTATTATCAGAGTTACATAAAATGAAAGAGTCAAGATCAATTGGTGTTGAGTAAATTGGGTAATTTATTGATCTCTCAGCATTGCTAACCATGTATTTCATTAGAGTTTCTCTATAAAGTTTCTTAGGTTGTCCAAACACTATTATGGTGGCATAGCTCATGTCTAATTGTAGAGATCCCTGCAACTTAGCTCCCCATGCGCGAGAAAGAAGCATACCATACTTTGGTGGACTACAATATCCATGACCATACTTTTACCAGGATATTGAACCAAATTGACACATAAGTATTTTATCAATTCTATGCATTTGACCTTGCTTGAATCAAAAGAGAATAAATCTTTATAAGGCCTTGTTATTTCTAGATTCAAAGTTTCCATAATAGCTTTTGGCATTAAGTTGTGGGAAGCTCCTGAATCTAACATTGCATTATGTAAAATCTGATCATGAATAGTAAGACTAATATAGAAGGGAGGAACTGATCCATCTGAATGTTTACCATTATCATCAGGGCCAAAAATTAATTCAGGTTGATCATCATTTAGATTAATAGTATCTTCACCATTATTCATATTCAAAGTTTCAGTAATTGTTGATTTATACAAATCATTCTTTACCAATTTTGTCAAAGGAATTGGTATCTTTAACTTTGTTATTTTAGTTTGAATATTAAATTCTGGTTGAGATTTACTAATTTGAATTAGTTCATCTTTTGTGACAGTTATCTGAGTGGGTTTTTCAGGTATTTCAGCAGATGTACTCTTATCTTGAGTTGTCCTATTGTTATCTGTTTGAGTTTCTTGATTCTTGTTTTCTTTAGTTTTCTTTTCAGGGATAGATTCAGGGGTAGCAAAAGTTTTGTCAGATTTTGAACTTTCATCAGAAGCTTTAGTATTAACAGTTTTGGGATTTGCAGATTTAGAATTAGCAGGATTCTTCTTTGGATCAGAAATTGTTAATTTCATTAAATTAGGGGCTTTGGTAGTGTTAGCTTTTTGAGCATTATTGGAGGATTGGGCCACTTCTTCAGTTATATTAACAATTTTTTTATTTGGAAACTTTTTGGGACTGGGAGGATTGGAATTTTTCTTGTTTTCCCTTGGCAGAATTTGCAAAATCTTTGTTTTTGGTGCTTGTACATTCATTTTAGTTTGATTTTGAGAGTTTTTTTTTGTAGAAGTTGTTGAGCTCCAAAAATGTTCTTTCTTCCACCACATTCCACTCCATTTCTTTCATCCATTATTAATCCCAGGCTCAAATGATCAATGAAATTAGTTAAAATTGCTTTAAGAATGAATATCGTGGCTAACTTGCTATGTTTTTATGATTGTGTCATTGTAGTACTTTTTGAACTGAAACTAGCTACAGAATGCAGACATTCTGTAGCTAGTTGCCAATTCTGTAGCCAGCTTCATGTTTATACAGGTTCTGGATGTCATCTTGGAGAAAAGCACACATGGGTGTATTCCACGTCAAGTCCTCATCATTTGTTGCCCTCCATGGAGATTGAACAGAATTATGTACGTGGTTAAGCACGTGGAAACTCAAACTAGGAGGTAGACTCCTAACAGGATAAGGACAGTCCAGATTCTGTTATGTGATCATGATCAGAGTCCTAGTTTAGTTTCTATTAAGAAAGACAATAATCCCCGTATTATCTCAAGTTCTGTTATGTAAATTTGCTATAAATATGCTCGGGAAACCAAGAGAAAAGGATAGATTTTGGTTAGATTTTATGTTTGACTGTTAGATCTTTGAAGTCCGTGAATACTCTGTTTTGAGGTGATTCCTCTTTAATGAAAGAAGCAGCATTTCCTTGAACGTGTTGATTCGATTTTGAACTAGATTTCGTGCTACTCTGGTGGTAGAGGGCCCCTGCCTCCTGAGCGGCCTTGTTTATATAGTAGATAAGTATTTTAGTTTCGCTTTTATTTCAGATTATGTTCATATTTGTTTATATTTACTATCACAGCCAAACTTACTCTAATCAACTCTTCCAAAATATCATTATGAAGAATAAGGCACAACTGTGATAGTGTAGGTTTAGTTGCATTTACTTTCGTTAGTTATCACAGTTAAGACTTACTCTAATAAACTTTTCCAAAATATCATTATGATGGATAAGGCATAACTGTGGTATTGTAGGTTTTAGTTGTTAAGTTTAAACCAAGTAGCATAGCCAATCTTACTCTTACAAAGATCTTCCAAAATATCATAATAATGAGTAATAAGTAACTGTGGTGTCTTGGACTTTAGTTGTATTTGCTTCCAGTCTTGTGTTTATGTTCAATTGCTTTGAATGATACACCATACTCGTTCTCACCAACTCTTCCAAAACATCATTCATACTGAACGGGATGAACTGTAGAATTCCTTAGGTTAGTTGCATGATAACTTAGTTATAGCACTCCGGAGGTAGAATGCATGTGGTTCAGTTCTGTCATTTCATTTTCAGTTTGATAATGGCTTTTAATTTAACACTATTCACTGTAGACTAGTAGTACCCTAGTTTAGTCTTAACTTAGCTCACTGTGTTAACATTCCAGTATAGTTGCCATCCATTACATTTCAAATTGTATTAGTTGTTAAATTTAAACACCACGGTCTTCATTATTTACAAAACTTCTTTGGTTCCAAACTCATACTAACACATAATTATCTGGACAGAAGGTAGTATCAGTCTAAGGCCTGGAGTATTTTTGCAACCTTTTTACCATTTCACAAACAAGCCTTCTCTCAAAGACCATTCTAAAAATAAATCTATTACTTTTGTATGAGGCCTAGTGGTGCTGGATTGAGTTGCAGAACAAAGTTAGAAGCTAGTTTAGAATAGAAATCTTATGGTGCTACAAATGTTCTTTTCCAAATATATTTTAATAGACCTTTAATCAAGGATGAGATGTTGTAACATTGTAAGTTGATTGTTTGATTGTTTAGTTAGGAGAATTTCATTTACACTTAGCTGCCCATTTCTCAAGCTCTTCCAAAACATCTTTAATGAATGAATTGGACAAGTTAAGCTCATGTTGTGATTTATTTTCTTGAAGTCATTATCAAGCTTTGTAATTTTCTTGCCATAGTTTAGGCTTTGTTTTGTTTCAGTATTTGCATTTGTCATTTGTCATCCATAATTTAGGCTTCACTCTGTTTTTCAACCAGTAGCTTCTTTCCACCAGCATTTAGTTCTTTCCCTTGTGAACATAAAACCATAAAAAATCCAAAAACATCATAAAACACTAGACACAACGTAGTGAGAAAAAATTACCTAGGCACATATAGTGCACCACACTTCAGCAGTTTACCAACCCTGGTTGACAATTAATGAACTCAATTTAGGAGACTAGGTTGAGAACAAACATTTTGGTATGAATTCTTAAAATCAATTGTAACTAGTGGCCTTGTTTTCTTATCAAAAAAAAAGAAAAAAAAAAATTGTCTGCGTAGAGAGAGATTCAAAGGGTAGATTCACTTAAGTGGCAGGCGAAGCTTGATCCTAAGAACACCCCTTGTTTCATCTGAACCAAAGTCGATGCCTCAACTCAGACCCATAAATCGTCACTTTAAGTCTGGGACTCGGGGGACTTCGCAGATCGAGGGACAAAATCTGAAAGGCCTCCCATTTCATCCCGAACACACGCGGCAGAAAGGATTCAAGGGACCTCTGTTCGAACCTGGCTGCCTGCTTCCTTGAGAAGAATCGCTATCGCCGGAAAAGGAGGGAGGGAGGGTCTTTAATGGAGAGCCTGTCATCAGCATGGAGAGGTGAGGTGAGGGTAGAGAGAAGGAGGTAGGGGTGAAGGTGAGTGAGGTAGAGGAAGAGGTAGAAGAGAAATGGGAAGCTCTTTTGGGTTTCCTATAATAGATGAAGAAACCAATACAACCATGAAAAACATTTCACCCTCTGTCCTTCCAAACTTCTATGGACTTAAAACTGAAGATCCTGAAACCTTCCTATTTGAATTTTAAATCCTGTGTAGAACTTATGACTACTTACAAGATGCTCAAAAACTTAAACTATTTCCTTCAACATTGAAAGGAGCAGCATTGAAGTGGCATATGAGTTTGATTAACAGTTCTATTAGGACATGGGAAGATATGAAACAAGCATTTCTAGAGAGGTATTTGGATTATTGTATGCCGGTCAATCATAAGGAAGAAGTGTTTAAGATGTTACAAAATATGAAAACTTTGAGAGATTTTGTTTGGAGGATTTCATTACAACAAAAGAAGAAAAATGGAAAACTGAATCAAGACATAAAAACTCTCTTTGAAAACTTAATTAAGGGATGAATGGTTGAATATCACTTAACATGATGGGATTTCCTAGATATCTCTGCTACGTGCATCAAATAGGGTTATGTGTCAGCCTTTCAGAAATCTCGCTAAGGCCCAAAAATTTCTGCTCTTGCAAGGGTAAGTAAGTCTGCTTCTGGGACGGTAAGTAGGGCAGAGATAGGACATATGCTTGATGAATTCAAATCTGATATCTTAGGGAGTCTTAGTGAACAAATAGACACCCTTAAGTTACAAAACAAGCAAAAAGCTGAATCTGATGCTTTAACAATCTTTTGTCCCAGATGTAGAAAGAAGCATGCCTTAAGAGAGTGTCCTTTGGATGCAAAAGTTGTAGAGACCTGTGTCATTTGTTCAGAAAAACATGAGACCAAGAGTTGTCCTTCACTTCCTGGTCTTAAAGCTGTCTTTCAAGAAGAAATTCCTACAAGTGCCACAGAATCTCTCAATTTTGTCTCTAGAAGGCCTTGGAAAGGATCTCAAACACAAGGATTTCATGATCAAATGTATAATCAACCTCCATCAAATTGGAATTCTTGGCAGCAACCTTGGCCCCAATTTCAAAATCAATCTCAAGCTTGGGCACAAGGGGCACAAAATCCCTATGGAAGATACTCTCAGTACTATCAGTTTCCACCATCCTATCCACCCTATCCACATTTTCCTCAACAACAAAATCCTCAAAATTTACAACATCAAAATCAACCACTTCCATTACCATTTCCTCAAAAATCAAATCAGTTGCTTGCTCAACCCATACCAAACCCCAACAATAAAAATCTTCATAATACATATATGATAGAAGGCCAACAATTTCCAACTTATTTAATTACTCCTCTAGACCTTAGTGATGTTCAAATTAGGTCTGGAAGAATACTTGAAAAGAGGAAACCTTATGTGATTATACAAGAACAAGACAACTCTGAGGAAGATTCTCTACGAGAAAATAAAAGTCTTGAAGAAGACACATCTTTTCAGGACCCAAACATTGAAAAATCAAAACAAAAAGAACCAATAATTTCAACTTTTGTATTAGAGCAGCCATCAACATCCACTCTTACACCTCCCTTGCCAGAAAGATTACAAATTGATAGAGGTGTAGAAAAACAAATTATGGTGCCTAATTATGATTTCCTAGATGAGCTAAGAAATGTTTGCATTAAGATTCCATTATTACAAGCCATCAAGGAAATCCCAATTTTAGCAAAGACAATAACGGAGTTGAGCATGAAGAAAACAAGAAAAAGAATAAGAGAGACAAAGAAAATTCAACTGGCAGGAAAAATAGCAGACATTATGATGGGTAAGATTGCCATTCCAAAGTATCTAGACCCAGGAAATCCAGTTGTTAAAATTCACATCAATGGAATTGAGATCCAAAACACACTCATTGATTTAGGAGCATCAATCAATATCATGAGTAGACAAATCATGGATAAACTGAAACTTCCTAATCTTCTCTTTACACCCACATTATTACAATTAGCATACAGATCTGTGATCAAACCTGATGGGGTAATAGAAGACATTCCAGTGTCCCTAGATTCTTGGGAGTACCCTGTGGATTTTATGATCCTAACTCCTAAGAATAATCTAGGAGGACACCCTATTATATTAGGAAGACCTTGGTTAGCTACAGCTGATGCTTTCATTAGTTGTAGATCCGGTGATATGTACATCTCTAATGGTAGTTCAACTAAGAAATTCACTTTGTATCCTCTAGCAAGGACAATTACAGATTTAGATGATACTCAATGGATAGAGGATGAAGAAGACTTACAACCTCTCTTCACAATTTCAGAAATTAGTAAAGATAGTCAAATTCTGAATACTTTAGAAAACTTTGAATCCTCTTCGGAACATAAACATGAACCATTTCAAGAAGAATCCAACATTGAGTTTTTTTCATCAAGACAGATGTCTCTTCATTCCATGGATAAATTTGGCAGCTCTACAAATGAGATATTTCCAGGCAAATCTTTAAACATAAACAAGAACTTAGAAAAATCTCAACAAGAAGAGTTAGTCAAGATATTACAGAGACATTCTTCTGCATATGCATGGGAGTACACTGATATGAAAGGGATAAGTCCTAAGACTTGCACTCATCACATCTATATAGAGGAAAATTGTAAACCAATCAGACAACCTCAAAGAAGGATGAATCCAAATCTTAGGGAGATTGTTAAAGAAGAATTGCAGAAATTGTTGAATGTCAATTTCATTTATCCTATTTCAGATAGTCAGTGGGTTTCTCCTTTGGTAATTTTGCCAAAAAAAATGGTAAGTGGAGGGTATGTATTGACTACCGAGAATTAAATAAAGCTACTCTTAAAGACCATTTTCCCTTACCTTTCATAGATCAAGTGTTAGATACATTAGCTGGCAAAAAGTACTTCTCATTTCTAGATGGGTTTAGCGGTTACAATCGAATTCAAGTAGCACTTGAGGACCAAGACAAAATCACATTTACCTATCCTTGGGGTACTTATGCTTACTGAGTATTGCCATTTGGATTATGCAATGCACCTGCAACATTCCAAAGGGCAGTATTAGGAATTTGTTCAGATCTAATAAATGATTGTGTAGAGGTATATATGGATGATTTCACAGTTTATGGAAACACATTTGAAGAAGCTTTAGCAAACTTGGAAAAAGTTTTAAAGAGATGTCAAGAAGCAAATCTTTCACTTAGTCATGAGAAATGTTTCATGATGTTTACTGAAGGTATTGTTTTGGGGCATCATATTTCAGGGGATGGGATTAGAGTTGATGAGTCAAAAGTTGAAGTCATCTCTAACTTAGCTATTCCAAGTTGTCAAAAAGATGTTAGGAGTTTTCTAGGATTTAGAGGATATTATCGGAGGTTTATAGAAAACTTCACCAAGATAGCATCTCCACTCTTTAAATTTTTTACCAAAGACTGTGAATTCAAATGGAATTTTGATTGCCAGTTAGCCTTTGAGACCCTAAAAACAAAAATTTCTGAAGCACCTATTTTAAGGGGACCTAACTGGAAGTTACCTTTTCACATTTAACCAGATGCCTCAGATACAGCTCTAGGAGCAGTATTGGGACAAAAAGACCTGATTCCTTATGCCATCTACTATACCAGTAAAAATTTGACTCCTGCAGAGTTAAACTATACTGTAACTGAAAAAGAGTTTTTAGTTGTTGTTCATGCCATAAACAAATTCAAACACTATATAACAGGCTATGAAACTTTTGTTCACACTGATCATTCTGCAATTAGATACTTAATGAACAAATCAATTACTAATGGCAGAGTTATAAGATGGTTATTGCTTTTACAAGAATTCAACATTACCATTCTAGATAGGCCTGGGAAACAAAACACAGTAGCTGATTTCCTATCTAGACTCCAAAACATCAAAGATGACACTCCAGTTGAAGATCAATTTCCCGATGAATATCTTTTTGCAATTTCTACTCAAACTCCTTGGTTTGCTGACATTGCTAATTATTTAGTTTCAGGAAAATTTCCTTCAATAATGAATGCAAGAGATAAAAGAAAAATCATTTATGACAGTGAAAAATATTCATGGGTTGCTAATGAGTTGTACAAGACAGGTCTAGATTTGATCATTAGGAGATGTGTTCATGAAGATGAGATGCCTGATATTCTCAAAGCATTTCATGATGAACCTTGTGGCAGACACTTTGCTGATAAGAGGACAGCCTATAAGATCCTTAATTTAGGATATTATTGGCCATCCTTGTTTAAAGATGCTAAAGAGTATGTCAAAAGGTGTGACAGTTGCCAAAGGATAGGGAAACCTTCTCCTTCAGGTGAGATGCCATTACAACCTCAGGTACATATTGAACCTTTTGAAAAATGGGCTTTGGATTTTGTAGGACCTATTAGTCCTCCATCAAGACAAAAGAGATATATATTAGTTTGCACTGATTATGTTACCAAATGGGTAGAGGCCAAGCCATTACTTTTTTGCTAATGAAGCATCTGTAGTTAATTTTCTTTTTGAGGATATTTTTACTCGTTTTGGTGTCCCAAGGGAAATTGTTACAGATCAAGGAGCTCAATTCACATCGAGGCTAGTGGAACAAATGATGGAGAGGTACAAAATAAAGCATAGAAAATCTACTCCTTATCATCCACAAGCAAATGGTCAAGTGGAATCTACTAATAAGGTTATTGAAGGGATCCTAACAAAGACTGTCCATTTACATAGAAAATATTGGGTAGATAGGCTTCCTGAAGCCTTGTGGGCCTATAGAACTACATGGAGAAGCACAACAAACCATACTCCTTATGAACTTGTTTATGGAAAGAAAGTTTTGTTTCCCATAGAGTTCCAGATTCAAACTTTCAAAATGGCAGTTCAGCTAGGACTTGATTTGACGGAGGCACAGAAGCATAGATTGGAGCAAATTAATGAATTGGATGAGATCAGACAAGATGCAGTTCAGAAAACAAGTCTAGTCCAACAACAAAGGGCTAGATGGCATGACAAGTACATCAAAGAGAAGAAATTCAAAGAAGGTGACTGGGCTCTCTTGTTTGATTCAAAATTCAAGGATTTTCAAGGTAAATTTCAAACACATTGGCTTGGGCCATATGAAGTTGTTAAAGTTTTTGACAATGGAGCAGTAAAAATCAGGACAATAGATGAAGAAGAGGTTACTTTTCTTGTAAATGGTCATAGATTGAAGCTATATCACAAACCACTCTCAAGGGAAGAATTTATTACAAAGTTCCAGGAAAACAGTGATGTGAAGTTAATGAAGAAGAATCTTTCTTCCTCATCAACTTAATTGAATTTTCTGAAGTCATTTTATTAAAAATAATAATAATAATAAAGTATAAACAAGAAAACCAATCAATGATTTCCATGTTTATACAGAAAAGATAGGGTGAAAATCAGAATCTTTCTGACACTCTAACTTTTTCATTTTGTTTCTGCAAGCAGCTGTTACAAAATCATAAGTTCAGATCCATTTCACTTATGATCCATCTCATTTCATTTCATTCCATTTACTCATTCATCCATATTCCATCTCATTCATTCATTCATACTTTACTTCATTCCATATTTCATTCATCTCATTCCATACTTCATCCACCTCATTTCCATTCCAGAATTTAAAATTTGATGTTTTTCTGCAATTGAATAATACACAGCAGAAAATCGCAGGGTACTTTTCCACTCCATTTCATAAATTGTAATCCATCCCACTCCATCATTCACTTCATACATATCCCATTATACCATATTTCATCATTCATCTTCATTCATTCCATACAACATTCCATTTACATTCTAAACCACTCCATTCCATGATTCAAGTTCTCTACAGGTACATTCTGCAATCAAACAGACATTCTGCAGCTAATCAGACTTTCTGCAGCTAGACAGATATTCTGCACCTGAAGACACTGACCAGCAATTACTTGATTTGCAACAAAATGATCCTGCACATCCATGAACAAGTCAAGATCAAGAAGGTTATGAAGACTCAAGAAATTAATGATTTTCAGGGAAAACAAAGCATATGAAGATCACAAGAAAATCAAAGCAAAGGCAAAGGTATGAAGTAATTATAATGCCACATCATGAAAAATTTTAGTATAGTTTAGCTATGAATAATTTGAAAAGTTGTTTTGATTAATTTTATTGATCATGCCGAATAAACCTTCCGCAAAACTTTGGATAAAAATCCTTCTATTTCACCATTTCAAAACCCATATTCGATCATCATTTAAAAAAATCTAAACGGTTAAAGTGCTGAAGTGATTGAGTTAATCACGTCACTAAGCATTTAATGATGATTTTTGAAATATCTCCACGGTCTTTTCACTCATTGATTCATTTTCTTCACCTCACCTCATTAATTCATTCTGTAACCATTCCTTATCACTCCTTTCCGCAGCCGACTCTTAACCATTTCATTCTGTAAAACAGAGGTATCTCTATAACAACCGTTGTCACCGTGAAACAGAGGAAACATTTGGGGAGCAAAAACAGCTTGTTAACGGCCATTCTCACCGTGAGCCGAAGGCTGGTGAATTGAAGATTGAAGAAGAGTTATGGGCCTCATTGTGAGAACAGAACCAGTTGGCACTAAATACTTGGAAGGCTACCCTCAAATCCGAGAAATGTTGCAACAAGCAGGATGGTTGCAATTCCTTGAAAAATTTAGTGGCTCCCACAAAGAGGTTACTAAAACGTTTGCAAGGTCATTCAAAGGAGCCGAGGTTGAAGTTGGAGATATTAAATTCACTATCACAGAGGCTTTTATTGCAGAAGCAACAGGATTGCTTAGACAAGGAGAAAAGTGGTTTAAGAACAGAGAATTCCATAACGAATCATGGAAGTAGATACTCAAGTCACTAGGTATGGATGTCACTGTGTTTAAAAAGGGCATCCCTAGTTCTGCATTAAAGAACAAATGGAGAAACATGTTGCTTATCCTACAAAAATTCATCACTTGTGAAGGTAGATATGGTACTTTCTATGTTTACCATATTAGGTTGATAATGCATTTCCTAGAAGAAGAACTTAATTTGCCCTATTTCTTGCTTCAAAGTTTAAAGAAAATGGCTTCAAGTGTCCAAAAGAGAATTCAATTTCTGGAGACAACCTTATACCACCATGGTTTAGTCAAGATTTTGATTGAGCATCATTTGAGCAAAATAGGGGATAATTGGGATAACTTATTGGTGAGAAATCACTTTGAGGAACCAAAAGAGCCTTCACCTGAACATGAACCTACAAAAAGAAGCAGAAGATGGAGACCCTCCAAAACTGAAATTGATAAGGCAATACAAAGAAAGTAGTGAAGAAATGATCTCTGAAAAATTAGTTCAGATTAAGAAGCAGCTTGAGAAAAAGAGAATCATAAGAAGAGTTGCCAGAGAAAAAGGAGAAGGACCATCTCAACCAAGGAGGAGCCACAGACTGAGGGGCATACTAAGGAAAACAAAAGTTAAATAAATTGGGTTTATAAACATAGAAGATGAAGAAACACCTACTGAGGAGGATTTTGATGAAGAAGTTCCAGAAATTGATCCTGCACAGCAAGAAATTTACAACTATGTTGAAACATTGGAGAGAAAAGCTTCAGAGAGTAGGGACAGAACCCCTAGTCCTCCAATGTCCGAAATAGATGTGCTAAGAAGAGATAGGTACGAGCTGGAAGTACTTAATAGACATATCAGGACTAAAAATGATATTCTGAGGGAGCAAGTTAAACTAAAAACCAGCATGAACTCAACCCTGTCTCTACAAATGGAAAAAGTGGAAAAGGCCAATGAGAAGTTGAAAAAGAGGAACAAAAAGTTAATCAGGGCACTTACCAATTTAAGGTTCAAGTTAGTCATCAGGAAGCCTAGAAGGCCTTTAACTACCAGACAAAGCAGAAGAAGAGGATTGGATGTTCTTGCAGAGGCCTCTGAGTTCATGGAATAGTTGCATGAGGACATGCAAGAATCTAGCAGTGGGGGTATGTTGAGCTCCAAAAATGATCTTTCTTCCACCACATTCCACTCCATTTCTTTTATCCATTATTAATCCCAGGCTCAAATGATCAATGAAATTAGTTAAAATTTCTTTAAGAATGAATATCGTGGCTAACTTGCTATGTTTTTATGGTTGTGTCATTGTAGTACTTTTTGAACTGAAACTAGCTACAGAATGTAGACATTCTGTAGCTAGTTGCCAATTCTGCAGCCAGCTTCATGTTTATACAGGTTCCAGATGTCATCTTGGAGAAAAACACACATGGGTGTATTCCACATCATGTCCTCATCATTTGTTGCCCTCCATGGAGATTGAATGGAATTTTGTACGTGGTTAAGCATGTGGAAACTCAAACTAGGAGGTAGACTCCTAACAGAATAAGGACAGTCCAGATTCTGTTACGTGATCATGATCAGAGTCCTAGTTTAGTTTCTATTAGGAAAGACAATAATCCCCGTATTATCTCAAGTTCTGTTATGTATATTTGCTATAAATATGCTCGGGAAACCGAGAGACAAAGGTTAGATTTTGGTTAGATTTTATGGTTGACTGCTAGATCTTTGAAGTCTGTGAATACTCTGTTTTGAGGTGATTCCTCTTTAATGAAAGAAGCAACATTTCCTTGAACGCGTTGAGTCAATTTTGAGCTAGATTTCGTGCTACTCTGGTGGTAGAGGGCCCCTGCCTCCTGAGCGGCCTTGTTTATATAGTAGATAAGTATTTTAGTTTCGCTTTTATTTCAGCTTATGTTCATATTTGTTTATATTTACTATCACAGCCAAACTTACTCTAATAAACTCTTCCAAAATATCATTATGAAGAATAAGGCACAACTATGATAGTGTAGGTTTAGTTGCATTTACTTTCGTTAGTTATCACAGTTAAGACTTACTCTAATAAACTTTTCCAAAATATCATTATGATGGATAAGGCATAACTGTGGTATTGTAGGTTTTAGTTGTTAAGTTTAAACCAAGTAGCATAGCCAATCTTACTCTTACAAAGCTCTTCCAAAATATCATAATAATGAGTAAGAAGTAACTGTGGTGTCTTGGACTTTAGTTGTATTTGCTTCCAGTCTTGTGTTTATGTTCAATTGCTTTGAATGATACAGCCATACTCGTTCTCACCAACTCTTCCAAAACATCATTCATACTGAACGGGATGAACTGTAGAATTCCTTAGGTTAGTTGCATGATAACTTAGTTATAGCACTCCGGAGGTAGAATGCATGTGGTTCAGTTCTGTCATTTCATTTTCAGTTTGATAATGGCTTTTAATTTAACATTGTTCACTGTAGACTAGTAGTACCCTAGTTTAGTCTTAACTTAGCTCACTGTGTTAACATTCCAGTGTAGTTGCCATCCATTGCATTTCAAATTGTATTACTTGTTAAATTTAAACACCACAGTCTTCATTATTTACAAAACTTCTTTTGTTCCAAACTCATACTAACACATAATTATCTGGACAGAAGGTAGTATCAGTCTAAGGCCTGGAGTATTTTTGCAACCTTTTTACCATTTCACAAACAAGCCTTCTCTCAAAGACCATTCTAAAAAGAAATCTATTACTTTTGTATGAGGCCTAGTGGTGCTGGATTGAGTTGCAGAACAAAGTTAGAAGCTAGTTTAGAATAGAAATCTTATGGTGCTACAAATGTTCTTTACAAATATATTTTAATAGACCTTTAATCAAGGATGAGATGTTGTAACATTGTAAGTTGATTGTTTGATTGTTTAGTTAGGAGAATTTCATTTACACTTAGCTGCCCATTTCTCAAGCTCTTCCAAAACATCTTTAATGAATGAATAGGACAAGTTAAGCTCATGTTGTGATTTATTTTCTTGAAGTCATTATCAAGCTTTGTAATTTGCTAGCCATAGTTTAGGCTTTGTTTTGTTTCAGTATTTGCATTTGTCATTTGTCATCCATAATTTAGGCTTCACTCTGTTTTTCAACCAGTAGCTTCTTTCCACCAGCATTTAGTTCTTTCCCTTGTGAACATAAAAACATAAAAAAATCCAAAAACATCATAAAACGCTAGACACAACGTAGTGAGAAACAATTACCTAGGCACATATAGTGCACCACACTTCAGCAGTTTACCAACCCTGGTTGACAATTAATGAACTCAATTTAGGAGACTAGGTTGAGCACAAACAGAAGTTTCATTGTTTTTTTTCTGTTTCTAAGGTTATACTGACTATGAATTTCATTAATAGCGAAGTCATAACCTTGTTTGAAATCAAAGGATTCACTAGATTCTACTTTGAGTTGTTGAAGCTCAAAAAGTTCTTGATCCTCCTGAGTGAGGAAAATAGTGTTTTCTTCATCTATCCCCATTATTATATTGATGTCATCCTCATCTTCATCATTATTTTGAGAACTTTCAGCATAGTTCTCTTGGAATGGGGGCCTAATGTTTTGATCTAGAGAAGCTTCTTTACCTTTTCCAGGATTATTGTTTTTTCTGAAGTTAGGATTTCTAATTTGTGGTTGGTTATCCCATTGTGGTTTTTTTCTCAATGTTGTCTAATCTTTCAACTACTCTTTCTAAATTTTTAGCAAAAAAATCAAATTTACCATCTGAGTTTGAATTTTCTTCTTTGATTGTTACTCTTCTTTCATTCTTAAGTCTGGCTTTTCTAGCTAGAATATTAATTTCTACACTAACAGCATCTAATTGCATTTGTTCTAATGTTTCGGCATCTCTTTCTCTTAGTTGGTATGCCATATCTGGATCAAATCCATCAGGGAATTTAAGAAGTATAGAATATGGTGTAGGTTTAAGATCTGCAAAAATAGAATTATAAACACTGTTGTATCTAGTGCGGTAATCCTGAACAGACTCATTAGGAGCTCTTTTTAAAAGAATCAAACTCAGATAAAATTTGTAAAGGGTTCTTTTTCTTTTCCCATTTATTCAGAAATGTTCTATGAAATGCAACTAAATCAGCTATAATACCAGCAGCTAAATTTTTAAACCATTTCTTAACTTCCCCAGTTAAACTTTGAGCAAACAACCTCATCTGAACATCTGATTCATCTATTTCATAGATTTCACAATAGTCTATCATTTTGGTAACATGTTGTCGAGCAGTGTATTGTGACAAGCCATCAAATAAAGGTATATTTTTTTGGTAATCTTGGAGCATATCATGAAGGTTTTGAGGCAAAACAAGGGGTGCATATCTAGCAGCCATAGCTTGAAGCTTAGCTGAGCTAGGGGGTACACTAGAAATGACAGGATATGTGTTGGTTATAGTAGCTGATGTGCTAAAAGCTGTACTTGAAGAACTTGGAAAAGAGGTTGGTATATATATGGAATTGGTTGGAAAAAATGTAGTGCTTATAAAACTAGTGGATGTAATGGATTGAGTGAATGAAGGAAAAACTATCCTAGGCTGCAAAGGCAACTTAGGAATAAAAGGTTATGTGGATGAACTTGCAGTGGAATCTAAAAATGAGGTGACAGCATACAAAGTTGAATATGACGCTGGAATTATTGTTGTATGAAATTGAGAAACTGGAGGCTTAATGTGAGATAATAAATGTGCTAATTTAATAGCTTCATCAATGTATTTAATTAATGTACCATTAATCCTTTCTACTTGATTTTGAGATTCAGATTTATCTGATTTTCTTTTTGCTGAAATAATATTATGTTTTTCTTTCAAGAAAGAAGTAAAAACGGGATCTATTACAATATCTTTTAAATCAGTTTCAGATTTAATTTTAAACAATGATTGTTCAAACTTGAAATCAAAATCAATATCAGATAAGCTCACTAATTCTTTGGGTAAATAATTAGCTTTTCTTAATGGTACTTTAGTCTCTAAATTGACAATTTGTTTTTTCTTTTTGTTTTTTCCAATCTATTCTGGGTTATCTAGTATAACTGCAGGCTTAGGATCTGGGTTAGACCTGGTATAGTAGGTTTTCCTAGAAGCCAGAATGACTATTTATGAATACCCATAACCCTTAAAAACAATCTTAAAGTAAAAAGATAGATTAAAGATCTTCCTTTAAGACTAATTTTAAAACTAGAGATTGGTTAGTTCCCCAGTATGGTCGCCAGTATGTTATCACCCTAGTAATTTCTCAAGATTGTGGGCTTTTGATTTTTAGTTTAAGAAAACTAGGGGTAACCACAAACCTACTTTGGAAATTTAGGGTCTAGCCTTCCTAAATTTCAGAGAGGGCTCTCTCTTAATGATTTAACTTTGTTTTTGTTTAATATTTTAGGCTAGTTATGATAGTTCAATTTGGTTTTGGTTTTGAAATGTTTGGTGGAAAATAAGATTACTTAAAGACAAATTAAAGAGGGATCTACTAGTCCATTAGGCTATAGAGTCAAAATCTAGCAAGCAAAACTAGAAGGCAAGGCCAAAAGGATGCTAATGTATTCAGGGTAAGGTAGATAACCCTCAGAGATTTGGATAGATTGTTTTTATGAAATGGCTTGCTTCGGGATAAAGGGCAACGAAGAATCCTTTGATCCAGAAAAAGAGGAAGGAGGCAGGGGTCAAATGAGACTGGGAGCAATTAAGAATTCCTAAATCCGGAAATCAGCAGAAAACATTTAAATGATTAAGTAGTTAAGACAGGGAGTTCCTACACTAGTCCTGAAGTAATTCTCCTAATTAATCATTAAGATTGAGCAACATATATGAAATTGTATGTAACTCATAATGGAAACAATGACAAGATAGATGCACTTTACTCTTTAAATTATCGCATGAATCCTAAATTATGAAGTCCAATTGGCTATTTTCTAGACTGTTGCTTTGAAATCAAGACATGTGAGCCTCCAACGTACCAGCAAAATGTCTATAATGTTCTTAGAAATTTTATTCCACCCTAAACACTTCATAAACTGAAGTATTTATACAAATTTTTATTACAAATATCCTAGAGAGATCTATGAATAATTCTAGGAAATAAAATTATCTTTACACATTAAGAGGGACAACTGCTTAACAACTTTAGCAAGTTGTCCTCTTATCTAGAAAATATAGAGCTATCTTATCTAACAAAAACTGTTTGTTTGAATAGTTGTCCATGCTTGCTGGCATTTTGAAAATATATTTTGGAAGATAACTTCACTCATACTCTTTCACTTATACTCTTTAACATTGTACTTTATTCATGATACTCTTTCACTTTGTTTATTTATCATGTTACTACTGTGAAAAGGGAAATTACAGCAGTCAAAATCAGTTGACTGTTGCTTTTATTTCTGATACACTTTTACTCTGGCCTTTCACTCTGATATCCATTAACCTGATATTTTGACCTCTAACTACTGTAAAAAAGAGACTTTTCAGCAGTAGAAAATCAAAATCAAATACTGTTTTATTTGTTTTCTTCTCCAACTGACTGCTTCATCTGCACTCCCTTTCACTGTTTGGTTCTTTGCTGCTATAATAAATCTGTAAAAGTGTGCCATTGTTCAGCATCTGGTATTTTTACACTCTTGAGATTTCTGTAATTCTCATCTACATCAGTGTACTTGGAAAAATTTGGCTTAATTACAAACAAATGTTTGATTTCATTCTAAAGGAAGAATAAATATTCAATGTATTGGAGAACAACTTTGCCTGTTGGCGATCCCTGTGGCAGTTGCTTATTCACCTGTTCTTTAGCATGGTCCCTTATCTTTTTATCATATTCCTTTTGGTCCATCAATTTATCATTGAATACATGGATGTCTGGAATGCCTGCTTGTCTTAGCATAGTATACTTTGCTAAAACCTTGGTAATGGAAAAAATCATAGCATCACATTTTTCTTTCAAGTTATTCATCAGGTTTTTATTTGTCAATAATTTCTTGATTTGCAATATAGTATGTGTCCTGTCTTGTATCTTCAACTCTTCTAGCACAGTCCTGTTCTTACTGTTTAAGAAGGTAATTAGCTTTAGTGCATGTGTTGGTTTATCTGCTAACTCTTCTGTTGTCCTTAGTATTTCACCTTGAGCTGCTAGAAGGAGGTCTCTCTGTTCATATATTATCTGGATTGATGGCCATTGAAGATGTATGGCCTCAATAATATTGGTCCATAGGTGATTTCTTATGTAAGAAATCTGTGTAGTGAAACTCAAATCCTTTTGAAGGCTTTGGACTTGTTCTTCAAGTCTTTTGGCTTTTTGTTCATAATTATTGGCATTGATCAATGCTTCTTTATTGGAAACTTCCATGTTCTGAATTATTTTCTTCAAACTGTTAATTTCATTGGCTTTCAATGTCATTTCTTCCATTGCTTTGACAATTTTCCCTGCATCATTTGTCTACTGCACCTGTGATGTTGAGGATTCAGTATTGGAAGTAGTAGTTGATTGCACTAACACTGCAGTTGTCAGTGGCTCTTTGGGTGCTAACTTTTCTCCCAATGTAGAAGGAATAGCAGCTGTAATAATAGGTATAATTGTGGGAATGGTGGAAGTATCAGTTTCCTTCACAATTTCTTTTTCTTTCATCAATATATCCAATTGGCTTTCCATATCCTTGATTTGAGCAGTAAGCTTTATGATCAACTGCATCATATCTTCTTTCTCTTTATGTTCTTGAAGTATTTCCTTACTCTGTGGGTGCTCACTTTGAGTAATTTTTAACTGTTTCCTCAAAGCAGCAATATCATCATTTTTCTTTTTGATTAATACTTCAGCAGCTTGTACATTTGATGGGTCCACTCCTATTTGTAAAATCAAATCTTCTAAGGCCTTGATCCTTAGATATTTTGCATATAAGGAACCTTTATCAAGTTTCATCTGATCTTAGAGCTATGTTTGTGGAATTCTATCTGATCCAACTCATGTACCTTTTTAGTATCTACTTCAAATTCCATCTTTTTGTGGTCAGCCACTATTTTTGAAGTTGAAGTAGTAGGTTGTAAATAGGACATGATCATTTTATTTGAAGAATAATCAAATGTTGTAAGCAATCTATCCTGATTCCCTGGCTTGTGCTTGAGAAATTGAGAATAAATCTCACTTTTAATTTCCTCATTTCTTTGTTTAATCTGCTTATATTTGTCCTTAATATCCAAATATTTTTCTTCTGTTGTTTGAGAAGAAGAATTTTCCATATTCACTTGTTGTTCAATCACTTGGGTTTCCTTTCCTTTGGATGCTGCTTGTTCTCTTTCAATCTTTGTCAAACTCTCCTTTATTATTGTAGTGGCTTCATCATTACTAACCTCTGGTTCATCTTCAACTTCAATAAGTTTTTCTTTGCCTATGGAACCAAATCTTAGCCATTTATTGTAGATGAGTTTGAACTTAGTATCTGAAATATTTTCTGTTGTATAGGCTCCTTCATCTCTGCTTCTTTTGTTTGAAGACTCTAGCTGTTTAGAAGTTACTACAGTAAGTGTGGTATCCATTTTTTCTGTTGGCTGTGTATTTTCAGTTAAATCAACCAATGTATTTTCTTCCCATTCTGCTTGATTATCAAACTTTTCAATGTCAAGCTTTGACTCATGTACAAAAGGAGGTAGTTTACACTTTAATTTTATGTTGCTTAAAAGACCTTGGGGTTCATAATTCCAAGGGAAAATCACTTGGAATTTTAGCTCTGACAATCTCTTTTCTATCTCTTTCTCAACATCCCTGTTATTTACTATGAATGGACCAATCTGATTTTTTAGTTTGAATTGGGTCTTCTTTTTGGATGCCTTGAAATTGATGTCATCAGCATTCAAAACCTGTCTTAAATATTCTAGAGCAAAGACTCTGAGAGTCAAAAACTTAGGTAACTTATATGGAAGCAGATTGGTTCCAAAGATTCTTAATTTAGTGTGCTTCTCATACAAGTACCAATCTCTCATTTTACATTGCTCTGACAACTGTAATATCCTTTTCATCTCCTCATTTATCCTATGTTGTTCTGACTTATGAAGTAAATTCATAGCTGGCCTGATAAACAAATCTGTGGAATCTGTGTAGTTGTATTCATTTCCTTCCTTTCTCAATAATGATGTCCAAAAAACAACTGATAGAGGTTGGCCCTCTACATTCATTTTATGCAATGCTATAGGAAAATGATCTGCTTGTGAAAATAAGAACAAATGGAATAAATAGGAAGAATACCTAAATACCCCTTCAGTGGGTAACTTTGTCAATTGATGATGTGTGGAATCAGCAATAAATCTGGCAAAATCAAATATCACAGCAGGAGGCCCACCAGGGGATAAATTGGATAAAAATCCAAGGATTGACTCATCTGTAAACTCATCAATGAAGTATCCTAATATAAAGGATAACATGGAAATGACATGCCTAGAGCCCTCTGAAAATTTAGAAGTGGAAAAGGGAGGATTCAACTTTGGGATGTCCACATGAGCTGGCATAAAGTTATGAAAAAATCATAAATCTTTTAGGGAAATCTAACCCCAAATATAACTGAGTCGATGCTTCAATGGATAAGGGGACTGCCCTAGGGTCAAATGGTAACTGCAACATTTCATTGATTGACTCTGCAGTGATAGAAAAAAGGATTTCCCTGTCATTATTCACAATTGATCTTTGGTCTGGGACATAATACTTCTAGCATAGTCTTATCAGGTCCTGACCAGGATGTGTTATTGGGACTACATATTTGGGTAAATTTGTTTCCCAAAGAGGCATTTATTCTTTGTCTAGGAACTTCTCATAACACCAATTGTGAACTTATAATAGATTAAATTGTACTAGAGGGTCTACAATTTTGTAATCCAAGTCAACTAAAGGGATAACTTCTTCATTGGACACTAGAGGTTGAAGAGGATTAACAGTCATAGTGGTCTTAGCAGTGATAGCAGGAGTAGACTTTGGGGCTTTTGCTGCTTTAGTCTTGGGAGGTTTGGATCCTCCAGGCTTAACAGGTTTGGATCCTCCAACCTTAGGTGTGATTTTCTTTTTTGTCATTTTGAGTTAACTAAAGCAAGATTATTCTGTTTGCAATAGCTAATTTTTTTGAAACAAAGGGTAATTGAGCAATTTTTGTAGGCAAATATGATAGCAATGGGCAATTCAATGCTCAATTAGGAATTTTTAGGACACAGGAAATAGTTTAAGACAGAAAATGCAGGTTTTCTGAATGACTGGGATTGAAAAAAGGGGTTTTTAAGGTATTATGTAGGTTAAAAAACCTTTTGAACCATGGAATTTGTCTTTCAAGAGTCTTAGACTGAGAAATCGGCTTAAAAATGAGGTTTTCTACAAATGGCAGTTTCTGGGAAAAAATTGCGAGGGTTTGCCCTCTTTTTTCAAGGTTTTGGAAAAAATGGATGGGCAATTTCAATCTTTAAAGCTTAACTAGTTCGATTGGTGGTTCAAATTGTGAAATTGCAAGTGAAATTTTGGGAAAATACCTGATTTGCAGGTATCTTGATGCTTTTGAGAAGGGTTTCTAAAGCTCTGATGGTTCCTGTGGATTGGTCTGAATCATTGATGCAGAAAATAGCTTTAAATAGTCTTCAAATAGTGGAACAACGGTTGAAATCGGGTTTTTTCTCTGGCTAAAGGTCAATAATTGGCACAAAAGGATTTTTTGTACAGTCGGGCGGCTTTTCACAATCGGGAATGCACAAATACATCAATAAAACGTATATCAAAGGTTTTAATCCTTATTATAAATCTTAAAAACCGCAATAACTGTGAGTCAAATCACTGGCAGGAGTGGTTTTTATTTTATGAACGCGGAAAACCATCAGTGGGTTTCGCGTTGTGTTTGGGCAGTAAACGGTATTGAACAAAATGAACGTGATCGTATCAAAAAGCGACACGTCATAGGAGGTGGTAATAGAAAAACTACCCATTTCGCGCTCGTTTTGATGTTTGGCAAACGTTTATTTTGGGAGCGCGAATTGCATCGTCTACCGTCGGATCTTTGGAAAGGGAGCGAACGATCCAGATTAAATGGGAAGTTGCAGTCAAAGAAGCATGTGGGACTGGGCGGCGGTTAAAATTACGTTCTAAACCTTTATAAAAAAAATCAAAACAAAGGTTTTACATACGTAATTTGGGGTTTATGTATAGTTTAAAATATGTCGCAGGTTAATAATATGAGGCATGAGGCTTCATATAGCATTGGCGAATATGAATGATGGCGGGCTTTAAAGTTTATTTAAAACAAAACCTTGGTCTTATTTTAATCAAACTTTAGGTTATGAATGTATGCGGGGAAGAGTGTAATAGGTTAAGTCTTTAGAATCTTATGCTTTAATTAGATTTAAAAAGACTTAAGATAAGGTTGAGGGGCGGTGATGTATTTTTCTTTTTCAAAGGCATAGGATAAGCCCAAAGAAACATTTTTGCGCATTTTTCATTTTATTATATAGTTTTTTAAACCTGTTGAATGGTTTAATAAACCATAGGAGCGGGATATTTATATAATGTTAATTTTATGCCAAAGGGGGTGTAATTGGGAGTTTTTTATTTAAACATGTGGATAGTTAACTTTGGAAAAAAAGCTTATAATAGTGGGTTTTGGGGATAATTAAATAAAAGGAGTTTATATAATAGGACAAGGTTTGTTTTTAGGGATTTAATAAATAAATTAGAATTTAATATGACCAATGACAATGAAAAACACCAAAATATATTTATATAAATAAGTATAAAGTGTTGACAAAGTTGGCTTAGGGTCTGTGACTTTTACAATGGTACAGTCCTTCCAATGGTGATATTAGAAGTGGGATGAATACACAGGTCAACGGTTGGCTCTTTTGTTTAAACAAATGAGTTTTAAAACCTTCGAATCATGTATTTTATTGGTAAGTTTATATGTTATGGATGAGCGGGGGAAAAATTTAATGACTAACGGATAATTTACAAGTGGGGGGACGTGATTGGTGGAAAGGGGTGACACTTGGCAGAACGAAAGTGGTGGTGAGTTTTGGTGGGAGGAGAGTCAACAGTCTTTTGAATGAGCGGAGGTGGTTTTCAGAGAGGTGGGGGGGGGAGGCGTACACGGTTTATGGAATTGGAGTGAGGGGGTGCGAAATGGATAAAGGGATGGCAGGTGACGAAATTGGTATTCAGGGAATCCCACTTTTCGCACCCCCCACCTCCTCCCGACTAAATGTCGGGTGGGCTTGGGGGTGTGAAACATATTACAAGTCATAAATTGTTTGGAGCGTCGATCACGATGTTTGAACACAACGGTAGTTTAATCATAAATGACAAAAGGCCTTGTCGGATGTGCTTTGTCATTAGATCATGTTTAACCATCATGCTAATCACACGTATTTCTAATTAAATGAAATTAAACTAAAATAATCAGAGCGACGTTTAAATTTGCTCACCATACTTTGGGGAATACAGTTTTTTCTACTTTTGATATATAGATATTTTTTAATCTAGAATTTTATTCTATCCCCTTTTATTTTTATTTTCATTTTTCACACTTTCTTTTGTTTCTTTTTCTATATTTTATTTTTCCTAACATTTTTTGTTTTTATTTTTCTTCTAAAAAAAATATAACTTATCAAAACCAAATATGTTACAACATCGGCTCCAACTGGGGACTGCTTCCTCCTGTAGGATGTAGAGAACATGGGGATCCAAGTGCCTTCTCCTCGAGCAATGGAGTCTCTATTGAAAACAATCACACTTTTTTGAAAAATGAAACAAACAGGTAATATACAGTGATGAATGATTGAAGCAATTTTAGTATTGGATATAATGTTTCAAATATTTTCCATTGACTCTCAATGAATAATATTGGCCCTCCAAATTATATAAGATAAAGGTCTTGTTGCCTTTAACTTCTGCAATGTTGAAACGCCCTAACCAAAGGTTATCAAATTTCCCATGTTTCCATTTATCCTCTCTCCTAGTATCCCACTTTAGTACTAAATCCCCTTCCTTGAAGTCTCTTTCTCTAGATTTTCTGTCAAATAAGCTTTTCATTTTGTTTTGATACTTTCTAAGCTTATACTGAACTTCATCTTTGTTCTCATTTAATTCAATAATATGATTTATTCTTCTAGAAAAATCATCAGGTTCTTCATTTTCTTCTTGTAAGAAATTAAAAATAGGAAAGGCTAATTGTGTGGGAAAAATGGCTTCACTACCATAAACAAGCTGGAAAGGTGATTTACCTATTGATCTCTTTAGTGAAATTTTGTTTGCCCAAACAGCATACTTAAGATCACTATCCCAATTTCTCTTATGATCAATAAGTACTTTCTTGATGACTTTAACCATACTTTTCTTTAAAGACTCTACCAATCCATTTCCTTAGGGGTAATAGGGGGTAGAGTGATGTAATAAAATATGGTATTTCTGATCAAACTCAATCATCTTAACACTACTGAAAGCTTGTGCATTGTTTGTAACTATCTTCTGTGGGCAACCAAATCTAGACATTATATTTTCTTTAATGAATTTAATAACAATAGTTTCAGTGGCATTCTTGACTCGAATGGCTTCTACCCATTTTGTGAAATAATTTGTGGCAATGAGAATCCATTTATGTTGATTGTTGGATGTTGGGTGAATCTCTCTAATAAAATATAGTCCCCATTATAAAAAGGATGGTGCTTCTACTAGGACTGGAACAAGTGGGAGTGATGCCAATTTCTATTTTCCAGCAAAAATATGACAAGGTATACAACTTTTGATCTTTTCTCCTACCTGTGCAAACAACTTGGGCCAATAGAATCCTGCTCTAAAAATCTTGTATGTTGTTGTTCTCCAAGCATAATGGCCTACACATATACCTGCATGAAATTGATCTATAACTCCTTCTGTCTCTGCTTCAGTTAAACATAACAAGAGGATATTTAATGGATCCTTCCAATACAAATTTGCATTGATGATGCAATATTGCACAACTTTTAACTTGAGTGTTTTACAGTGATTCTTTGTGAATCCTGATGGCAATTCATGATTGCGAAGAAAGTTTACAATATAAGTGTACCATTCAGATAACAAAAATTTCTCATCAATAGGAAGTGGAAGAGGAGTTGATTAAGTTGCAGACGAAGTTTATTATGGATTATCATCTACTGAAGTTTGAAAAGGTTCTTGTGGATTATTCTCTACTGAAGTTTGAGAAGGTTCTTATGGATTCTTCTGTACTGAAATTTGCATTACAAAATTTATCCCTAAGATTTTACAATTGGATTCATCTAGAAGTTTGGCTAAACCTTGGCCCTTTTTCAGTTTTGTAGATTTGATACTAAGATCAAATTATAATATCTTAGTGATCCATCTTCCTCTTCTGCCATCTGTATCGAGTTGTGATAGCAGAATTTTAACAGCATTATTTGGAACATAGGCAATAATGGATTAATGGAGGACATAGACTCTAAAGGCTTTCAAGGCTTGGACAAGCGCATAGGCTTGTTTCTCTATAATGTCATATATAAACTTAACATCTCTCATGAATTTAATAAAGAAAGCAATGGGTTGGTCATCTCCATTTTCATTTTTTTGCAAAAGGATAGCAGCTAAAGTGGTTTCAGAGGCAAAAGTGAAAATGTTGAAGGTTTTGAATAGTCTATGTTAGCACTGAAAATGTTAATGGTGTAATCACCATTGTGTCATTGTTTTCATATTTTTATTGTGTCTTAGTCCATGTCCAAAATTTCAGTCATTTCCAATAAAAGTTAAAAAGAGTCCCAACATCAAGGTATTTTTAAGTGAATAGGTGTTATAGTGTTTTGGAGTTCTAAAATAAGTTAAAATCTCTATTTTGGCTTATGTTAGTGTTGAAGGTTAGTAGATGTTTAGGTAATAAAATTGCAGTCATCCGGTATGGAATAAAAGCTACCTTTGTTGCAAATTCATTGTCAAAACATTAATACACTAAAGGGCAGTTATTTCTCAGAAATGGAAGTCATATATTCCACACAGTGAAAAGCGTAGCTATTTCATTAAGATTTTGGTTATCTCATAAAAGAGTTGTCTTTTGTTGTACAAGAAGGTAAGTTATTGGGACATATTGTAATATAAAGTGGCATATGTATTGATTCAGGAAGAGTAGAGGATATTCAGAAGATTGGTTTACCAAGAAATAAAAAGGAATTGCAGTCATTTTTAGGGAAAATCAAATTTCTGAGATGTTTGATTCCTAACTTTGCAGATTTGATCAAACATATAAATGTCTTGCTGAAAAAAGATTCAGAATTTAAGTGGCGAGAGGAAGCTAAAGATTCTTTTTCAACAATTAAGTTCGCTATGACTGAAGCACAAGTTTTGATTAGTCCTGATTTTGAAAAGGATTTTCTGATTTTTTCATATGCTTCGTAAGAAACAATCGCAGTTGTCTTACTACAGAAGAACAAGGAGGGTTTGGAGCAGCCAATATCATTTTTTAGTCATGCTTTAAGGGATGTTGAATTAAAGTACAGATTGACTGAAAAACAAGCATATGCATTAGTTAAGGCTTTGAAGTCTTTTCGAGTTTATGTGCTGCATTCAAAAATAATTGCTTTTGTGCCTGATATCACTATTAAAGATGTATTGTTGTAGTTAGATACATATGGAAACCAAGATTCTGGAATTTGATGTTGAAATCAAATCAACTAAATTCAAAGGGTCAGGGCTTGGCTCGCTCGATGGTTGAATCTAACTGCAAAGCTTTAAATCTAAATGTAGAGGCAACTGAAGGAGAAGATGGAGAAGGTAATGCTAATTGTCCTGAAATATTTAATTCAAATTGGTATAAGGATATAGTTTACTTCTTCTTAAATTTAAATTTTCCACCTAAAATGGAGAATTCTAAAAGGACAGCTTTTAAATTGAGAGTTGTGAAGTATTGCATTTTGGAAGACCATCTTTACTGGAAGGATCCTGTTGGATTCTTGTTAAGATGTGTAGATGAAGTAGAATCCCAGGAGATGATGACAGAGATACATGCAGGAGTGTGTGGAGGGAATTTATATTGGAGAGCCACTGCAAATCAAATATTAAGACTTAGATATTATTGGCCAACTCTTTTCACTAGCACATTTGGCCCAATTTCCAACGGCCAAATCGTCGCTATTCCGACACATAGGCGTCACAAGAGTGACACTTTGAGGTGGGGAAAAACGTGGTTAGCTATTAGGTCACAATTTCAACACTTCAATAAAGTGTCATAAGAGCGACACATTTACCGACGTTTCCAGACATCCATCGCTCTTCCGATGTTATCGAAATCGTCGCTATTCCGAAGTTTGCATACGCGTCGCTATTCCGACGTTCACAAAACCGTCAGTCTACCAACGTTATCAAATGTGTTGCTATGTCGATGTTATCTAAATCGTCGGTCTACCGACGTTTCAATCCGTCGCTCTACCGATGATCCATAACTGTCAGTCTTCTGATGTTTATCAGGTTGTGTGGATTTACGTCGCTCTTCCGATGTGTGTGACTTTCCGTTGCTATTCCGACGCCCTACAGAGTTCATCGCAAGTCTGATGTGTTAGACCTTTCCATCGCTCTTCCAACGTGTGTGAATTTTCGTTGCTATTCCGACGTCCTGTAGAGTTCGTCACAAGTCCGACCGGTCAGACTTGGTCCAACATTCGTCGCTATTCCGACATGGGTGACTTTCTGTCGCTCTACCAAGGTCTTGCAAACTATGTCGGAAGTCCGATGTCGTGCAGTAATTTTCACAAGTCCGACGGGTGGAAGTGGATAGAAAGCGTCGGAAGACCGATGGAAAATAACGTATATGGAAAAAAAACAGGTGCAGGCTTCCAGCTCTAGGAAGGTGCAGTATTCCAGCTCCAGGAATACGTCCAATGATATCAGAGCATCTCAAGGAATGTGTACTGTGATGGTAGATGACCTCGATAGGTACTGTGATGGCTTACTCTTCTCAACAAGAGCGAAATTTTCAAGATGGCATAGAATGGCTTTCCAACATCTCCATATCCACACACAACAGCAACCTTACCAGCAATCATGACATTTGTGGCTCACATAAGACCATCTGTGGGAGAGGATATACATCCATATAAGTTATAAAACTGCAAGAAAAGAGAAGAAAGACGTAATCAAATTCATGACAACCCAAAAATACATCACAAGGTTACATGTGCTCCTATATGTTGGCCCTACGTGATCACCCAAGGGTTTCTCACCTAGCTTCAGCACCACCTTATAAATCAGCAAAAATATTTACCTGCAAGTCAAATTGCCTTTATCATAGCAGTTGAGATAGGAATGTTTGAACTTTGTACACTGTAACTTGGACAACTCAGCCCTTTAGATGTTCTTTCTGCAATCATGTTTGCATTCATTGAAAACATTGAGGTTATCATAGTGGCCCGGTGATCAAAATTGAAAACCATTGTCCATTTAACTTGAGACTGAAAGGAAATATGATGTATTGCTCTAATGTCCTGCTGTGAACAACAGATTGAGTAGGGTAAGAAGATCAAGAGGAAAATAGCCTTTGTTTGGATCAAAATAATAAAACACTCAAACAGATTGTCCTGCTGACCATAAAAAGAACCTCTGCATTAACTTTATCCTTAATAATTAAAATTAAGATGATTATTTTTATACTGGAAGTTGGACAACTTAAACCCTTATATGCTCTTTCTGCGATCATGTCCGCATTCACTAAAATTTTATGGTCATCATAGTTGTCCAGCAATCTAAACTAAAAACCTTTATCCATATTAACCAGAGACTAAAAACCAAAATATAATGTGTCCCCCAATGTCCAACAGTAAAGATGTATTACAACAACATAGCAAGCAAAAGAATCAAATAGGATTTAGTTGTCTTATAAACTGAATTTCTCTCACAGCGAGTATCCTGATGACCAAATAAAGTAGCCCAGTTTCTACTTCAATACTAGACCTTGTCAATTCAAGTGCAAACAAAAACACAATAGTAAATAAGACAAAGGAATATCAATGAATGTACAAGGAGACCACAATAGAGAAACCAAAAGCAAGCCGAATACATCGGATTGAAATAATAAACTACTTTTGCTAACAAGGACTGCCTTCCACGACAAATGGCCATTAAAAGAGCTGCAGAAATATGAAGCATCCGCACCTTCATAGTCTCCCAAACTATGGGATAAGGATTGGTCACCTTGCTATCCATGATTGCATCTCAGATAACTCTGAAAATTCATTTCATAGAGGACATTTCAAAGTGGTTTTGGCACACCATCGGGAGCACTTTGTTCTTTGTCAAAACCAACAAATCAGAAATAGTTCTCGGAGAAAATTCAAGTCTGAGGAAGCCACAGTATAAGGCATTTTAAATTGGCTTAATCCAACCTTCACAAATTACCCTTCACTAAGATATCTCATGTAAACCCACACCGTTCCACTAAAACCGATTTCTACCACATCATATTTCCAACCTCATCACTTGAGATTATTGATCTAAAACTCCCATAAACAATTTTCTAAAATAAAACAAAGCATTCTTAATCTGAAGAGTGGCTTGGAGCTACACACCAAGAACTAAACTGCCTATGATGCAGACATGAAACTTGCAGCAAGTTTGAGCATCCTTGACATAGTAGTTACCCATTAGATCTGGCTCGTAGCAGTTAAGATAGATGAGCACCGCAATTTGCAGCTCATAAACTGCTAACATCATAGACATATATATGATATGAATCTAAATTTATGGAAGAGGATCACTTATGGAAGAGGATTCTACATTATTTGTTTTCTTAATATTGTCACCATATTAAGAAGGGACTACTAGTTTTATTTACTCTTTTTGTTAGGGCGGTAAAGCCTCATTAATGTGCACTAGTGTTATATGTTCCCAAAGATTGTCGAATCTCAGTTTATGAAAACAAATGCAAGGTAGGGGATAGAGTGAAGAGCTAGTTCAACGAAGGAAGTTAGGAGCTGCTAAATTGGAGATTGGATACTAAGTGATTTGAGGAGTGAAATATATTGTTATATGAGCAGACATTCTTGGAGCATTCATAGAAGACCTTGTTTGAAGCATTGATGAAGATCTTTTTGAATACTTGAAGCCCTGTTGAAGAAGCTTCATTTAAGCAGAATTGAAATCCATTGAAGTAGCCTCTTGGTAATAGATCTTGATAACCCTTTTTGGAGCAGTAAAATGTATCTATGATAAATCTCTTGATGATGAGAAACCTGACCTATGACAATCTGAGACAAAATGTGGGATATGATCTATAGCAGATCTTGTTTTTTTTGGAGCAGACTTTGGAGACTGATTGAAATAGATTATATTCTTGACCTAAGTACATTGGAAGTTATGTCAAACATACCATTGAATACTTCTGAATAAATCCATTGAATCTTATTTGAAGTATCTTGGAGGCAATCTATACCACCTATAGAAGAATTTGTTGAAGTAAAGCTTACCTGCAGTGAGGTTTCCACCTGGATCCAACATTATGTATGGAACCATAACACCCCTGACATGCCAAACAAAAGGATTATCAAGAAAAATTAAGGAAATTTGTAACTTGTTTTGAATGAAAATTTGTACAAAGACTTATAATAGATGAAATCATGCCAACAATTAATCGTAATATTTTATAAGCGTCTTCAGGATGACCGAGCAGATATCGTAAAGTGCAGAGTCAGAAGGGTATTTGAAGTGATGAGTTGAGGACTTAAAGACAATGGAGCGTCAGGGTTCTGTCAATAGGAAATGAAAAATATTCTTCAATTAACCAGACTACATGGTGAGAGATGGTTGCAGGGATGAGGAACTACCCTAGAAACCCATAATGTTGGAACCCCGGAATGTTGTGGCCACCTGGTATAAATGGCTCAGCTAGGCATTCTTTAGAATAAGCTCAGTCTCTGATTATTATCAGTAGTGAATGCTGCAAGAGAGAGATCCCATCAGCGTTATATCTTTATGTGAAGCAGTATTCATACAATGTCTCAATGAAACTCAACACTCCTCGAAAATGTGTAAACTTTGCACTAATAAATACACACAGGAATGGGTGTCTTGGTCTCTGCGTCTAACTCGTCCAAGCAATCACTTTAAACTCAGTCCCTTATGAAATGCATTCAGCCAGCGATGTACAGGAAAAAGTGTGCTCCCCAAATATGCAATACTCTTTAACCTGGTATATAGCTATTGCGGAAAACACTACACTGCATACTTCATCAACATTAAGGAAAACAACTGAAATTATTGATATTAGACTTGAAACCAACACACACAATGACATATAAAATCTCACTTATACAATGATGAGTGCTATAACTGTAGTGAGCCATAAATTTCAAGAGTTTGATATGACCTGATCAAAAAACAAGATCCTTCCTCAAACTAATTTTTTCCTTTCAGTATTTTCTCTACGACTCGGGAGAGAAAAAAATCTAGCGTGTTATATGACTTGATCAGAAAAACAAGATCCTTCCTCAGCTTGAACTGCTTTTCTCCTTTCATTAATTCTTCCCTCCCCAACCGCCTAAAAAAGCTCACAATTCAGTGCATCTTTCTACACCTGTGTTCACCAACCTTTACTAGATTAATATTTGTCTTTATAAGCTGGCAAAGCTCATGGATCAAATGTAACAACATGCCTCTTAGGCACCCAAGTCCTCACAGTGGCTTGGTAGATTTGCACTGACCGGATATGAATTTTTTATCACCATGGTATAGAGACTTCCAATTTCACTCATAGCAGAGCAACTTCAAAATGGGAAAACTAAATAGTGAATGACAGGAAAAGATAACCAAAACTAGCTATGTTTGTATTCTGAAAAAATGGTAAAATCTGACAAACTGAATCAAGCATTAAACATGAATATGGACTAACTTTACTGTAAATAAATTACTTCATTTAGAAACAACCATGCCATATATGACTTTGTAAAGGAGATTCAAGCCACTTAAAGTTAGAACATGTTATTTGAAGAAAAACTAGGTTTTGAGGTTTCTTTAGCTTAAACTGACAATAACTCTAACCATATAACTGGCAATTCTGTAGGTTTTAACCCTGAACACAAATTATCTACACACGAATCTTATAACAGAAAATAAACAATAGCGAGAGCATAAAACATAAAACAGATAAACACAGAGATTTTCCTTTGGATCCCAAATCGGGATGACCAGCTTGATTTTTCATTATATTCCTTTTAGTGTTACAACACATATATATACATGCCGAAGCATACATAAACCCCAATCCATTAACCCTGGATTAGAACATAACTGTAGTTACCTTAACCGGATCTACAAAATACCAGGGGTCGAAAACCATCGTACCCCAAAAAACCATGTGCAAACTCATGCACAAAACATGGGTGGGTCCGCCTATGAGTGGGACCGCACACCAAAAAAAAAAATCGTCGGGGCGTTGCCCCGGACCCCGACAGGGGGGGCTGCCGCCCCCCCTGTGACCCCCCTGCTGCGCCCGGCGCAACGTACGTCGCTTAATGCTAGTCATGGAAAGAATATAACACACACCCAACATTCTCCCACTTGTTGTTTTCTTTCCACAGGAGAGCTTAGTCATTTGGCCAATTCTTTAACACCCATTGTTTCTCTACACCAAGAGAACTTCTGAGTGCTTACAGACTTCGTCAATGCATCTGCAACATTCTTCAAAAATTCCACCTTTACCAGCAACACCCTTTTAGCCTCAACCATATCTCTAACAAAGTGATATTGAACATCAATGTGCTTTGTCTTTGAATGATAAGCAGGGTTCTTAGCCAATAAAATTGCACTTTGGCTATCATAGTCTATCCTTATAGCTTTTTGTACCAACCCCATACTTGAACACAATCTCTGCAACCAAATTGCTTCCTTGCTTGCATGAGTGGCTGCTATGTATTCTGCCTCTGTAGTTGAAATTGTCACTACAAACTGTCTTTTACTCATCCAACTGACTGCACCTCCAAATAGGCTAAACACATACCCACTTGTAGATCTTCTTTGGTCCAGATCTCCAGCCCAGTCTGCATCAACAAAACCATGAATGTCCAACATTCTTTCCAATCCTAGTCTTCCTTAGTAGCACAAGCCATAACCACTAGTGCCATGTAAATATCTAAAAACCCGCTTCACTGCTGTCCAATGCTCCTTCCCTGGGTTTGACATAAACCTGCTCAATACTCCCACTGCATGTGCAATGTCTGGTCTAGTACATACCATTGCATACATCAGGCTACCCACTGCACTTGCATATGGAACACGAGACATATCCTCCTCTTCTTCTTGTGTCTTGGGACAACATTCAATGAGCGACTTGCACCTAAAGGGAATAAGACACACCGGTTTACTATCCGCATATTGAACCTTGCGATATAGTCTCAACATACACTTCCTTTGGTTTTAGCTTGAATTCCTCTTTGCTAGATCTCTCTTAATTTCCATGCCCAAAATATATTTTGTAGCACCCGAATCCTTCATGTCGAATTTGGAGAATAGTTGGGTCTTGGAAATCTTGGATAATTTCTTTGTCATTTCCAATCAACAACATATCATCCACATACAAGACCAAATAAATAACACGGTCACCAATTAATTTAAAATAAAAACAGTGATCCTCCTTGCTTATGGTGAAGCCAAGTCCTCGTATATAGGTATCAAATTTCTGATACCACATCCTTGGTGACTGTTTTAACCCATACAGACACTTCTTCAACCTACATACTAGTTCTTTTTTACCCTTCACCATAAAGACTTCAAGTTTCTTCGTGAAGATCTCCTCTTCTAGATCCCAGTGAAGAAATGTTGTCTTCACATCCATCTGTTCTATCTCAAAATCAAATGCAACAGCAACAGATAAAAGTAATCTAATAGAAGTAACTTTGGCAATAGGGGAAAAAATATCACCAAAATCAATTCCCGGCACCTAGGAATAACCTTTGGCTACCAACCAAGCTTTGTATTTCTCCACCTTGCCTTCTACATTCATTTTCTTCTTAAACACCCATTTGCTCCCGATGGGCTTCCTTCCAGCCGACAACTCCACCAAATCCCATGCCTCATTTTTGTGCAAGGATGACATTTCATCAACCATGGCCTCCTTCCATAGTTTTCCATCCTCTGAATCTACTGGCTCCCTGACAGTTCTGGGATCATCATTAGTTATAGTTAAGGCAAAACCTGAATAGAAAGTAGATGGACTATACCTTTCTGGTTGCCTTCTTTCTCGAACTGATCTTCTCAAAGCTGGAGTTTGTGGCTCTTCCTCTTCTGAATCTTCTTCTACTGTAGAGTCTGATTCATACTCCTTTAGCTCAAACTCTACTCGGAGTTCCTTTGGTAGGACTTCATGTGTAACAACATCTTTTACCTCTCTGAACACCACATCTCGGCTGTACACAACCTTCCTTGTTTTTGGGTTCCAAAGCTTGTAACCCTTTAAGCCATCCTTATACCCAATAAAGATGCACCTTTCAGATTTATTATCCAAATTGGTCCTTTTCTCCTTTGGAAAATGTAAATATGCATCACATCCAAATACCCTTAAATGTGAAAGAAAGGGTTTCTTACCAGTCCATACCTCATGTGGAGTCTTATCCTCCAACGCTGATGAAGCTGATCTGTTAACTAAGTAACATGCAGTCTCCACTGCCTCTGCCTAGAATTCTTGTCCTAACCCGGTACCACTGAGCATGCTTCTTGCCTTTTCCATCAGTGTTCTGTTCATTCTTTCTGCAACTCCGTTTTTCTGAGGTGTATGGGCTTGATCTTGTCGTGCTATACACTTCTTATGAGAACTCTTCAAATTCCTTCTTGTAGAACTCCCCACCATTAGCTGTCCTCGACACCTTTATCTTCTTCTCTGTCCGATTTTTCACCAGAGCCTTAAATTCTTTAAATTTGTCAAATACTTCAGATTTCTTCCTCAAGAAATATATCCATGTATTCCTTGAGAAGCCATCTATGAATGAAACATAGTACACGGACTTTCCCAGTGATGGAATTAACACAGGTCCAAACACATCACTGTGCACAAGCTCTAATATCTTGTTTGCCCTCTTAGCACCATAAGGAAAACTCACCCGATTCTGCTTCCCATATACACAATGTTCACAGAAATCGAAATCTAGAGAGAAATTAGACATACCTTCTACAATACCATTTCTATGCAGTATCCGAAGGCCCTTCTCTCCAATATGTCCAAGCCTTAGATGCCATAGCATGGTCTTTTCTCCAGAGATAGCTAGGCTTTCCGCTCCACTTTCAGGAACCATAAAATTGTTACACCCATCAATAACAGTGCTACCTTGTAGCTTGTACAGAGTTCCAGTCCGAACTCCCACATTAATACCAGTGCTCCCCGAACCATATTGCGGGCATCTTTCTCGAACAATGTTTTTACACCTGCATCATCCATCTTGCTTACAGAAATAAGATTTCTGGCTAATGAAGGAATATGCAAAACACCAGGAAGTGTTCTAATCCTTCCACCTTGTAGGTTCAGCTTAACCTTTCCACGTCCGACGATTCTGGCCTTCCTATCATCCCCTAGGAATACATCACCATCATATTTCTCATACTCGCAGAACCACTCCCTATGGGGAGTGAAGTGAAAGGATGCACCTGAGTCAATCAACCATGACTCATGATCTACATGTGTATTTGAAGAAGAAGCCAAATACACATCCCCACCTTCATCGGAGGTGGTTTTTGCCTCTGCAGAAGGACCTTCATCAGATCCCTTTCCTTTCTCAGGAGCTTTAGATCTGCATTCCTTTTTGTAGTGCCCTTCCTTTCCGCATTTCCAGCACACCTTTACAAACTTTCCAGGAGATATAGATCTCCCTCTAAATTTAGATCTCCCACTCGAAACTTTATTCTTGTTTCTGTTCTGGGACCTTCCTCGTACAGATAAGGCATCTCCATTCTGACCCTCCATATTTCTCCGTCTCATTTCCTCCGACAGCAAGGCTGAGACAATGTCATCAAAATTCAAGGTAGTTGTATTGCTACCTATTACAATAACCAGACTGTCCCACGAGTCTGGTAGAGAACACAACAAACTGATGCACTTATCTTCATCTGAGATTTTAATATCAACAGATGACAGCTGACTTACCATAGTATTGAAGGCGTTCAGATGCTCTGTCACCGAGTCTCCATCCTTCATCCTCAGGTCATACAGCTTTTTACGCAGGAACAACTTATTCACCAGAGACTTAGATTGGTACAAAGTCCCAAGTTTTTCCCACAAATTCTTCGTTGTAGCTTCCCCAGATACATTCAACAATACTGAATTTGAGACACACAACCGTATTGTGCTCTTAGCCTTCCGATCCAGTTTCTTCCAGTCTTCATCTAACATTGTCGTTGGTTTAGTACCTGGATCTACCGCGATCCACTAATCTTTATCCACCAGTAGATCCTCCAACTTGAGCTTCCACAACTCAAAACTCTGACCATTAAATTTCTCGATCTCTATCTTTCCGCTACTCGTCATCTTCTTTCACCGCAAGAATCGATTTCGCAGATCTCCCACTGAACAAGGTCTACCTCAGGCCCAAGAAAAAAAACCCTCAGCATGAAAGGCGTCCCCTTGAAGCCGAAACAGCTCTGATACCAAATGTAGGTTTTAACCCTGAGCAGAAATTATCTACACACGAATCTTATAACAGAAAATAAACAATAGCGAGAGCATAAAACATAAAACAGATAAACACAGATATTTTCCCCTGGATCCCAAATCGGGACGACCAGCTTGATTTTTTATTATATTCCTTTTAGTGTTACAACACATATATATACATGCCGAAGCATACATAAACCCTAATCCATTAACCCTGGATTAGAACATAACCGTAGTTCCCTTGACCGGATCTACAAAATACCAGGGGTCGAAAACCATCGTACCCCAAAAAACCATGTGCAAACTCATGCACAAACCTTGGTGGGTCCGCCTATGAGTGGGACCGCACACTAAAAAAATTTTCCGTCGGGGCGCTGCCTCGAACCCCGACAGGGGGGGCTGCCGCCCCGCCTGCTATGCTCGGCGCAACGTACAGCGCGTGGGGCTAGTCGTGGAAAGAATATAACACACACCCAACAAATTCATACCATCATTTTCATACTCTCAAAAGCAAGGGTTTCCATATGTTTTTGAATTTAAGAGGGAGAAAATTTTACACTTTAAAACTACCAACTAAACCTATAAATCTACTAACAAATTTTAAATTCCAAGCCTGCTTCATTCTTTGATAATATCCCCACAGATATTATAAATACCTGGAAAATGTTGCATTTGACTTCAATATCCATACTCTGAGAAGCATACTTTGTTTTTGAGGAGTACAAGCTTTTCTCTAAACACTTGGAAACAGTCTCCTCACTAAGTCATGTGCTAACATAGCCAATCTGCTCCTCTAGAGCTAACAATTCCTGAATAAATAAGGGGAGGAAACATGTCATATTTTTTAATAAAACAAATCAATTCCTTCACATTTCATATCCATTTGTCTATATACAGTTAACAAATTGTATGGAGAAAACTCATATGACATGTTGTCTATATCGAGTCGCATAGCACTGTGTTGATCATGCAGGCTTATTCCATTTGAGAGAAAATACTATGACCCAATAATATGACCCAATTACCTTTTGAAAATGATTCTAAGCATTGTAGTATGCTTTAAGAAATGACCTTTTGAAAACGATTGTAAAAAAATGGTGAAACACTAGAGGAGCTTTTGGCATTATAGATAAACTGCACTTAAGGACTCTTTGATATCTCTTGGAAATACAAGAGAAATGATTCTGAGAATCATTGCAGTATGCTTTAACTGGTCTTTTGAAAATTATTCTAAGAAAAAAGGTAGCACACTTGAGGAAGTTTTGGCATTAGAGATAAACTCCATTGAAGGACTCGAGATATATCTTAGAAAAATAAATTTGTTCTAAATTAATAGGAGGCTATTGGAAAGGATTTTGGAGCTTCATGTACATTCAAGGTCCATATATCAATTAGGGGCCTTGGTCTGATCTACACTTTGACAGAGGAAAAATTCATTCCACTATATCTATATCGCAAGGAGATGCAAGTTTTTTGTGGGAAAGGGATTTGAATATTATTGATCGTCTGTGAAAGTAATAGACCTCATTGAAATCTACCATATGTGCACTCCATATTGCTGCATCTAGAGTTTAATTCCTCCATAGGAAGTCTAATACAATTTCTAAAGCCAAAACAATCTTCAATCATTTATGTTTGGATTTAGAGACTCCATTCTGGCAAGGATTTGTCCATCAAGAATATCTAAGTGAATTTATCGCTAAAAATTCTTTCTTATAGCAAAATTGAATGTGAATAGCTATCATATGTTTTCCTTTCAAGTATCCAAGAAGAAGCATAACCCTTGCACATGCAAGGTTGGGATGCTAGTTTCAAACTGAAGATAGGGCTGATAACCCTTGCACATGCGAGGTTGGGATGTTGGTTTCAAAATGAAGATAGGGTTGATAGCTCTCATATGTTTTCCTTTCAAGTATACAAGAAGAAGCATAACCCTTGCACATGCAAGGTTGGGATGTTGGTTTCAAACTGAAGATAGGGATGATAAAACAGCATTTCACAAGTGGGAAGATTTGTCCTCAAAGTTGAATTAAAAACTCTCCTACAAGTAAACAATATATCACTCTTTGTGAGGGACTTGGGAGGCATATGTTCATCATCACAAGAAGAAAATAGCTTGCATGGAAATCAAAAGGGTGTTATAATTTTGCAGAGAAATGGTCCATCAAGAATATCTAAGTGAATTTATCGCTAAAACTTATTTCCTATAGCTGAATCGAATGTCTTATACATACAACTAAGGCTCTACAATATCTTACACATACAACTAAGGCTCTACAATATCTTTCCATACAACTAAGGCTCTCAAGCAATGCACATTGCCATCATCAATGGGCAGTTGAATTTTGCAAATAATGCTAAAATCGAGATTTTTCATACAAACAGAACCCTAGATACAAATCTTCAAATAAGCTCAAATTCCAAAGAATAAGATCGTACCATGTGTCTTAAATCCATATCCAAATATTTATCATCAATGGGCAGTCAAATTTTTCAAATAATAATAAATCCTGAAATTTGTCATACAAACAAAAGCCTAGACACAAATCTTCAATTAAGCTCTAATTCCAAGTTAGAAAGACACAAGCATAACATAGTACCATGTGTCTTAAAGCCATATCCAAAGATTTTTTTGAGAGCGTCCTTCCAAAGCCTGTGTTATTTGGAGATAATACTGGCTTCACTGGCCATTTAGCTTTCGTTGTAGATGAGATAGACCTCACAGATAATTGATCTTCCTGTTGTTTTGGGGTAGCTCTTTTGCATTCAACACCTTTTCAACCATCTTGCTGCCAATTATACCTGAAGGCTAACACTGAAATGTCATTACCAATACTATGTGATTTTCTAGATTGTACACTGGACCGGTCACTGTTTTGGCTGTCATTTAAAATTTTGATAGTGTCATTGGTAGTGTATTAACATTGTTATAATGAACAACAGAGCAATACTTATGACTAGTTAACATACATCAAGAAAACATAGCAATGTGGGGGTACCCAAGGCATCTCCTGAAAAGGAAGGATGAAAAGCAAGAAGCTAAACTAGCAAGAGAACAAATAACAAAATAACAAACACTAACACAGAGTGAAGCCAAATAGAACAAATAAAAAAATGTCAAGATTCTCTCATTACATTCATTGTCTATTGGGATAAGCACAGAGTGAAGCTTGTATGCCTTGGTGAGGTGGTCATCTAGATGGATAGTTGGCAAGAAAGTGGGTTCACTCAAATGATGGTACAACTGCAACAAGAGTTAGTGGAGAAGGAGGTGGCCTTGGAAATTCTCCAAGCAGTTTTCCAAGACTACGAGGAAGAAATACCACCTTCCTTGCCATTGCTAAAGCCAAAACCATGACTAAAACCACCTTTTTAAGCTCACTTTCCGTAGACATTTCTCTAGTGCAGATTGGTGACTTTGAAAAAGCATACCAGAGGCATTAGTTCCAAGATCCTAAATAAAATGGGCTATGATGAACAAGGATTAGGAAATTCAAGGAATTCTAAACTCCATTATAGCTACACAAAGGCCAAGCATAATGGACTAGACTTTTATGGAAAAATGGAAAGGCCCATCACCATCAAGACCATTCTATAAAACCAAAGACATGTTGGTGTTAGCCTATTCATCAGGAGAAGTAGCAACAACAAATGAAGGTAATAGTCCACTATCATCTTAGCCTTCTTATCCAAGAATCTTACCATATCAAGAATGGAATGTCTTTGTACTAGTGCTTAGCATGGTTACACACTCAAGTGATGGAAATATCTCATATAAAGAGAAACTATATATGATAATCACACAAATTATAACAATTAGTCTTATGCTACCATTACAGTGTAAAAGACTCCATGACTCAACTATCTTTTGCAAAATTTTAAAGGAAAAGTGCACAACTAATTTCAGTTGGTTAACACGAACACCAAAGTTGGATAAGTCCACCAGTTTGGTGGTCAATGGGAAATAAGTTAGTGATGGTAATAGTGTTGAGCCACTAGATCTGAAGTTTAGCCCTTGTCTCTAGTGACTACATTAAGCCCTATTCAAAGGTTCAAGGTTGAGCTGGATCTACTTCAGAAGTTAACAAATGGAAGAAGAAGTCCTACAGAGTATGACATCTATAAGAGGGCTTCAAATATCTAAAGAAATAGGCTCCAGAACTGTTGATTTGAGAAGAAGGAAATTTTGAAGCTAATAGCTTGAAACATTGTAGCGGCATCTAAATTCATATTCAAAACAGAAACAGAAAAAATTTTGGCATTTCATAACGATTAATCGTAATAGTTTATAAGCATCTACAGGAATCTTTATCATCGGTTTTCTGGGGTAAAAATAGACATTTTTCAACTATTATTAAGTATATTTCATTGCCGAAATAAATTTCTGGGTTTTAACCCTAGGGTAAATCAATCGTTTTCCATTGCAAGTAGTTTCCAGATCGTTGATAACATAGAGGTAGATAACATTAAGGGGATGAATAAATTTCTTGATGTCTATTGATGCAGCTTCACAGGCATCAATAAGGCGGCTAACAAATTTTCAAGAAATGTATTTGGATGCTCAAAATCAAGGTTGGACAAATTAGTAGACACACTCTAGACATCCATTAAAAACATACTCTCTATTCATCAAATACTAATGGTGCCAATTTTAGACTAGAGTATTAGCCCAACGAGGATCCCCTCCTTTCCAAAACATCAAAACATTAATTGATTTTTTCCTTAGGTGTAACATTCAAGATAGGGATAAGATGGCATACTTTTATATGGATAATTTAATACTACTTGCTATGAATGTGTGGGACCCCAACTCTTAGCTAGGTGATGTGAAATTTATTTCTTTAGCCTCCTGGATGATATTCACTAACTATCAGAGGGAAACGACCCAATAGCCTCTCTAAATACAGAGTCCTCTATCCAACATTGAGATAGATAACAGATTTACAACTTCCACAATGAATTTGTGTTGGTAAGTGGACTACAAGTCCATTTATGGATCATAAAGTATAGGATCAGTTGCATCCTTGACTGTGACTCAACTGCTAAAACTATGAAGAGAACATTGCAGGCCTGAACATGGGCAAAGTAGGCAGAGAAATATTGGAAGACTTAAGAGACAACATTGTTGAGACTCGAGAAGAGAACAAACACTTGAAAGAGAAGGTCCAAATGTTCAACCGGAGGATGGAAAAGATGGAGAAGCACTTTGAGACCTCTACCAAACTATTTCCATTAATAAAGAAGAAGTTTTGATGAATGTCAAGATTCTCTCATTACAGTCATTGTCGATTGGGATAAGCACAGAGTGAAGCTTGTATGCCTTAGTGAGGTGGTCATCTAGATGGATAGTTGGCAAGAAAGTGGGTTCACTCAAATGATGGTACAACTGCAACAAGAGTTAGTGGAGAAGGAGGTGGCCTTGGAAAGGCTCCAAGCAGCTGTACAAGACTACGAGGAAGCAATACCACCTTCCTTGCCATTACTAAATCCAACACCATGACTAAAACCACCTTTTTAAGCTCACTTTCCGTAGACATTTCTCTAGTGCAGATTGGTGACTTTGAAAAAGCATACCAAAGGCATTAGTTCCAAGATCCTAAAGAAAATGGGCTACGATGAACAAGGATTAGGAAATTCAAGGAATTCTAAAATCCATTATAACTACACAGAGGCCAACCATAATTGACTAGACTTTGATGGAAAAATGGAAAGGCCCATCACCATAAAGACCATTCTGTAAAACCAAAGACATGTTGGTGTTGGCCTATTCATAAGGAGAAGTAGCATCAACAAATGAAGGTAGTAGTCCACTATCATCTTAGCCTTCTTGTCCAAGAATCTTACCATATCAAGAATGGAATGTCTTTGTACTAGTGCTTAGCATGGTTACACACTCAAGTGATGGAAATATCTCATATAAAGACCAACTATATATGATAATCACACAAATTATACCAATTAGTCTTATGCTACCATTACAGTGTAAAAGACTCCATGAATCAAATATCTTTTGCAAAATTTTAAAGGAAAAGTGCACAACTAATTTCATTTGGTTAACACAAACACCAAAGTTGGATAAGTCCACTAGTTTGGTGGTCAATGGGCAATAAGTTAGTGATGGTAATAGTATTGAGCCACTAGATGTGAAGTTTAGCCCTTGTCCCTAGTGACTATGTTAAGCCCTATTCAAAGGTTCAAGGTTGAGTTGGATCTACTTCAGAAGTTAACAAATGGAAGATGTCCTACAGAGTATGATATCTCTAAGAGGGCTTCAAATATCTAAAGAAATAGGCTCTAGACCTCTTGATTTGAGAAGAAGGAAATTTTGAAGCTAATAGCTTGAAACATTGTAGCGACATCTAAATTCATATTCAAAACAAGCTACAGTTAGTCACCTTGAGAATCTCTCTTGAATCATTCTACACTTGAAGAATTCTACATCATGCCCAAGCATGATTACACCATGGAAACACCTTGACATCATGCCCAACTAGGATATCCTATGACCTAACAGAATAGACTTATACTGGGATAGTTTATGACCTAACATAATAGACTTCCAAAAAATGGTGGTAGGGAGAAATTGTGGCTGCAAATACTCTAGGTCCACTCCTAGGCTAATATAGCAAATATACAATTACCAGAACAGGGGCGCTCATTCTACTACAAAATGGGTCATTGGGCTGGGGAACCCACATATATTAAATTTACGTTGTTGGCCAAGAGGAATGTGAGGGAATTGGAACTGGTTGGAGTTCCTTTGAACCTAACTACAACCCAAGGGAATGCGATAAGATGGATACGATACAATGGTGGTTATATCACCATAACTACAACAAGTAAGTATAAAAATAGTATAAAAAAAAAAAAAATCAATGTTTAAAAGCATGTTCAAACTTACAATCAAATAGATGAAAAAACACATACAAAAAACCAGATAATAATCATGAACAAGCTTCATATTGAATTATGAACTGTAAAGGAACTTACAAATTGTGACACTACGAACCTGGTCAAGCGCACAAGCAAAAATATCCTGGACATGACCCTGGTTGACAAGTTGTATTTCTCATGATGCAAGAGGATTTGTACCTGCGCTGCCAAGTCATTCAAAATGCATAATTATCTATACGATAAATACAAGTAATTGATGTAGTATTTTTTACTCTAAGATGCATTCTTATGATAATGTTATAACATATGTTGAGAATGTCAAAACATACCTGAAGAAGCTCCTCTTCGTTTCAAGAACAATTTATTGGAGTCGCCTGAACTTGGAACAAGCCTCCCACAATATGAAAGAGTAGCAACTAAGTCAACAGTGACTTTTTTGTTGCTATGTTGGATCGAGGGAGGTTTGCTCCAAGATTAAATCGCTCCAATAAATTATTCTCTACTAAACAGGGCCAACCACGTGAAGGTGGAAGCTCTTATGGCCCCTCCTCCCCCACTCACATCACTCTCAATTCCCCAATACCCAATCTATATTTCATTTTTTACTTTCATGAGTAATATATATATATATATATATATATTGCTTGACATAAAAATAGTATGATAAATGAGTTTTTAATATAACGCAAAAAACGTTCCAAGTATGGTAACATTTTTCTTATAATAATACAATATTTTACATTATGAAATTTTCTTTTTCTTCTTCCTACTTCTAAAGCTCCTAACTACATCATCAACATCATCGTGCTCTACTCATGTTTCGTGCCTTTCCCGTAGAGCTGACCTAGTTTCGTAGTCACGATGTCTGGTCTCATGCAATGACGAGGCATCGCCTACAAAAATAGATAATATTAAATTTTAATTGTCAGTTTTTAAATATCATTGAAATAGTTCGGTAATATTAATAATAATAAAAAAAAAGTTGCAATGAGATTATTTACCTAGTGCACCAGTTGTCACCGTTCGAATCATTGCTTTGTATTCCTCTCTAGTGGTAGGATTCTCAAGTACAACATTCTCTGTCATTTAAAAAAAAACGTTATAAGGACACAACCATCAAGGTATAATTAGAAAAAATTATAAGTGGAAATTAATTACCGTCATGGCCCTCACTAATAATAGCATTGCTGGCCTGGTCCCCACTACAACGATTAGGTTGCACGTGAGGACCATGTACTTCTGGCACTATTTCACTCTCAACGCACTGCTCTACAACTAGGTTATTTGGCTTGTTGAAAGTGTTGCTCCCCTGATTTAAACAAAGTTGTTAGAAATTAAATTTATGAACGAAAACAAACATATTGAAAGGTTAATGTTTTACCTTATCAGGCATTCTGGATCTTGGGACTTGTCCCAAGCTTCTACGATGTTCAACTACGACTTGATAGCCGGAACAGAAAGCGATATCTTTGTCTTCCTCTGTGGTTTCCGTTCCAAAGTCATCACCCTAAATTACATATGATTGTGTATTTTTAATGTTATTTGATGAGATTACAAAATTGTTGGAAGGTGATACAATTAATTATAAGATGTTTAGCTACTTACAATTCTTGCGGCTAATTTCAAGTAGCCGCCCTGGCCTAGCTTGCGATGTCCTTTTTTTTCAATACTAGCTTTGGTTTCCTTCGAGGTGTCAGGAAACCTATCATCAAAAGCTTGAAGTCAGATATTACGTAGCACACTTTTATTTTAGACATAAAGAAAATTAAAGCTATTGTATTAAAGTTGCAATTTACCTTGCGGGTCCAATTAGCATTTTTCCTTATTTCTTGGCCCTTTTCTCTTTTCCGTCATCGATGAGTGCTCTCCACTCCCTCTCTATAACTGTGAGAGGACGCTCGTATCTAGAGTTAATTTTCAATTGCGTCCTATAGGTGTCCCTAGTATATTTCAGATATTTTCCAACTACCCGAGCCACTGTTGTTCTATCAAATGTGCCCACCCCAAAAAGGGCCTCTAGATAATCTAGAAGTTCTTTTTTCATGTTGGAATTCTGGGAATTCCACCTTGTGTGTATGGTTGGGAAAAAAATTATCAACGCCTTTCTCTCCAAAAACCTATAGAACTCATTGTTTCCTACACAGAAAAAAAGATATTATCATTAATTTAAAAATAAAAATCATGATAAAATATGTTTTAGATAGAGTACATGAAATAGTTAAAATATTAAAACTTACCTGGGAGTTGTACGTGCTTTATGGGAACACCTTCATCATTCACCAAAAACGTGCCATCAATGGTCCCCTTGGAGGTGACATGTGTAGCTCTAGGAAACGCAATAATATAGTTGGCCATACCAGCCTCATCACTACCAACACATTCAGCGGTTGATTGGGTGTCTTCTTGGGCAGGGTGCATTTCTTGGCTGCCACCTAAAGGCGTAGAAGGTGTACGAGAGGGTCGCTTGGAAATATCTTACCTTTGTGGCCCACTACCACCAACATCGGGGGTAGCAGGTGTCAGATGACGCTACATACAAAAGAAATTTTTTGTTAGTTTAGTTAATGTAAAAAATAAAAATCAAACTATCACAATTGCTCTCATGCAGAACAAAAAAAATATCCTTTTGATTTTTCATTATTACCTTATATGTTTCTAGCTGGTTCATAAGTTGTGTTATCCTCATTGCTGATTCAGGTGTTTGAGGCATAACGTCTACCAAATGCTCAAGTTCCAACTTTGCTTTTCGCGTCTTTTTTTGCAGCAACAACGATGGACATGGGGATGAAGAAAACTCTTCCTCTTCGAGGGAAGAATCAGGCGCACCATGGCCACGCGTCTGCATATTTGAACAAAATTAACATTATTTCAATTATGTAAATAACTAAAATACCTGAAGATAGAGCAATGCTGGCACTTTACATGTTCTTCGGCTGGCCCCTTTCCGCGATCATCGTGTCTCAGGTTTGTTCCTATACTTCCACAATCAGTCTGCCACATTGCAATAAAATTAGAAATGTGAAAACTTAAAAACAATATCTAACTTGAAAACACAAAATGAAAACTGAAATAATTTCTAAATTTACAGTGAAGTGCTTGAATTCAGTTGAAATTTTTTTGATTGAATTTTTATCCTTAGATGCTTTTAGTGCATGTTTAGATGATTTAGTTCTTGATCGTTGTGATTCTCAAAGAAATATATTTATGAATGAGCTAGGAAATCATAATGGAAATGCAAGATCTGCTAAGAAAGTGGTCCAACAGCTTGCCTTCTTAGGGATTGAAATGTTTCAAGGGATGAAAACTTTTCCTAGAGATTAGCTTAAATATATTTGCATGATTAGGATTTTGTTTTGACTAATGATGCTCCAAGTGTCCACAAACATTCATTACATGGATTATAATCATAAGTACACCTGGGCTCTACAATGATTATTAACCCTCTAATATGGTGGCCACTTGGTGCAGATTTTGATGGGGATTTCATTCATGTTTTTTATCCACAATATTTAGGATCTCAAGCTGAGCTTTCTCAGCTTCTAAGTGTGGATCAACAAATTTTTAGTTCCCATTTTGGAGAGGCAAGAATAGCACTAAGTGTTGATACTTGATACATTGTTGTATGCCAATATTTTATCCATTCACATGATGTAGAATCATACCATCGGGGTCGGAACAAAGACCTTGGGATTTTGGAATTGCAATCAGTAGCAAATATCTATAAATATAGAAGGTGAAGTATTATTTTTTTCCAGTGGTCAGTAGGCTTTTAATTGGTAATAAATTAATATGCAATATTTCACTTATCCATGTGGCATATTGATAACACCCAAGGTGGATCAATGAATGAATTGACCTTCCAGAGTTTAAACACTGTAGAAGTTAAGAGAATGATGATTGGTCTTTATGATAGTTGTGGCAGATGGCTGGTATTGGCATGTGTAACTGTTGCATCTATAATTTTTCCTCCCTTGGTCAAAATTCCGACACTTTAGTTTCAAGGGAGGAAAACTTTATCCTCGGCAATCTCTTTTCGGAATTCAAATGTTTCAAGGGAGGAAAACTTTTCCTAGAGATTTGCTTAAATAGATTTGCATGATAAGGATTTTGTTTTGATTAATGGTCCTCCAAGTTTCCACAAACATTCATTATATGGATTATAATCATACGTACATCTGGGCTCTACAATGATTATTAACCCTCTAATGTGGTGGCCACTTGGTGCATATTTTGATGGGGATTCCATTCATGTTTTTTATCCCCAATATTTAGGATCTCAAGCTGAGCTTTCTCAGCTTCTAAGTGTGGATCAAAAAATGTTTAGTTCCCATTTTGGAGAGGCAATAATAGCGCTAAGTATTGATACTTGATACATTGTTGTATGCCAATCTTTTATCCATTCACATGATGTAGAATCATATCATCAGGGTTGGAACAAAGACCTTGGGCTTTTGGAATTGCAATCAGTAGCAAATATCTATAAATACATAAGGTGAAGTATTATTTTTTCCCAATGGTCAGTAGGCTTTTAATTGGTAATAAATTAATATGCAATATTTCACTTATCCATGTGGCATATTGATAACACCCAAGGTGGATCAATGTATGAATTGACCTTCCATAGTTTAAACACTGTAGCAATTAAGATAATGATGATTGTTCTTTATGATAGTTGTGGCAGATGGCTGGTATTGGCATGTGTAACTGTTGCATCTGTAATTTTTCCTCCCTTGGTCAAAATTCTGACACTTTAGTTTCAAGGGAGGAAAACTTTTCCTAGAGATTAGCTTAAATAGATTTGCATGATAAGGATTTTGTTTTGATTAATGGTCCTCCAAGTTTCCACAAAAATTCATTACATGGATTATAATCATACGTACATCTGGGCTCTACAATGATTATTAACCCTCTAATATGGTGGCCACTTGGTGCAGATTTTGATGGGGATTCCATTCATGTTTTTTATCCCCAATATTTAGGATCTCAAGCTGAGCTTTCTCAGCTTCTAAGTGTGGATCAACAAATGTTTAGTTCCCATTTTGGAGAGGCAAGAATAGCGCTAAGTGTTGATACTTGATACATTGTTGTATGCCAACCTTTTATCCATTCACATGATGTAGAATCGTACCATCGGGGTTGGAACAAAGACCTTGGGCTTTGGAGGCACGTCACTCATGCTACCCCTCCTAAGTTGTGATGGAGTATATCACTATCTTACGATTACTATTCTTGATTCTTGAAAGCTAAAAGATAAAGAGATACAAGTGATACTAAAAGAAAAGGTGAATCTAGAAGGAAAAAATTAAATTGTAGAAATCAATACTCTATACCAGATATAGAGGTAAGATGTAGAGGAGGGAGCAGAGCCATCCTCATCTACATCACCAAGGTATCAATGCAAAGACCAACAATAATTTCATGTATAGAATGCCTGACGCTGAAGATTTAGCCAGGGCATCATGGGAGGAGAAATGTGGTGGTGATCAGCTGAACCCCTCCTAACATTTGAGGCCAAAGAGAAAAATCTAGTGATGGACATTTGGTTGCTTGATATGGGCACAACTCTGCACTAAAAGCAGATACATTTTTGTGGCCCCGTGAATGTATTTGCATACCAATAGAAGGGGGAAATGCAGATATCTGAATAGCCTAATATCATCTATGTTTGGGGCTTGGGCATATATATAGTGTTTAGCACCTCCAATTACCGAGATAGGCTAGAAGGAGGAGATCAATTTGGTGAAACAAGATCTACATAAATCTTATAAGGTCAATTTTCTATTGTAATGCCTCACATATGTAGAAATTCAAACATTTCTAATCTTAATAGAAAAATAAGATGGAAAGGAACCTCCCAAAATCATAATATAGACTTAACTGATGGTCTAGAAAACAATGTCAGGAGGTGGACTTAATTAAAACCAGTGTCACAAGTATCTTTGATTCTCCAAATATTTTCCAATCCACTAGGAACACTGGGAAGAAATATGTAATCCTCTGAGGAAGGTCCAATTGAATGGAGAAAAGGGAAGAGAAGAAAATTAGAAAGGTAATACAAGAATATGTCTTGCTAATTAGAAGCCCTGAAAACTAATTTCATAACCAAAGAGAAAATTTGGAATTCTCGACAATAAAACATCTCAGAGATGCCACTGGATATTTCTAGCAGGAAACAAGACAAATTTTCCCCAAGTAGTTGGCAGGGGCATAGGTCACAGTGACTACTTAAGATCTTGTTAACCTCTCAAGCTATCAAACTACTGCTACAAACTCAGAAAACTAGTAGGAGAAAAACAATAAACCTTAGAAGTTGAAGAAGAGTGAATAATCAAAGTGTAAATTTGCTCTTGCCAAACATAACAATAGACCAAATGGAAAAAATATGTGTTATGTAAAATCACCTCATCATGATAAGATAACCCCTAGAACAAACTAAATATAGGTGGTATAATCCTCTCCCAACCACAACATAAGCTCTTATCACCTTGCTTGCATATCAATCCAACTCCTGCAAGTAACTTTGCTTGCATCTCAAGCAAATATTGAAGTGAACTGGATATGATGTCCCTATCAAAAACATTGAATCAAAAAATCCTCCAAAGACGATGACTATTCAAAAAAAGGGGACAAGTATGAAGAAAAATACTAGAAATCATACATTCACTTGTGATGTTAACTCAATTTGCAAGGTGGGGGTTATTATTCTCATTGAGGGCATACATATGATAGCAAGGGTGCAATTGTGTAATCCCCAACCAATTAGGACTTCCTTATTATGACCATTTAACTTTCCGAACATGTATACAATTCATTAAACAACTTACCTTTTCTAGCACAGTATAATTTTATCAACCACATATACTTTATTATTTAATTAAAATACCAATAAGTAAAAAGTCACTAAATGACAGAATAGCCTAGTAGATTAAATATGAATTCACCTATAAAAGGGCTAGCAGCTACCAACTCTACACTAGCAATCCACTCAAAGGAAAATTTAATGTCAACTGATGATTTTAATTGGTGGGATGGTGTCCAAAGGTATGTTAATATCATAGACTAATGCTGCTGATACTGTTTCTATGAAAGATAACGCTAGTGACAACGACTATGCCACTAATATCACCTTCTTTAAACTCTTCTAATTTTCTTTATGCTTCCTTCTTTCTCTTTGAAAATGAATGAATTTGCAATAGTTGCTTTTTCTTTTTTTGTTCTAATCTGCTAATTTCTTGATTTTAGACAAGCCAAGATCCTCGACTTTCTTCCATTTAACAACTAACTTCTTCAGGTCAAATTCCAAACTCTTGGTTTCATATTGTGAATTCTAATGCATATGATAATCATATTTTAACAAAAAATTCACTAATTACATGTAAAAGAGGAAAATATCTAATACCCACTGCAATATGATGTCTATAATGGGGGATCAAAACCAAATCATTTTTATATTTTAAATGATGCAGAGTAGGTGGTGAACTCTTATCTTCCAACATTTTACACATCATTGCATACTTTCATCATAAGTTCTTGCATGTTGTATGATATTAATATGCTCTAAAGTTGCACACTCAACTTATTCATATCCTTTCCTAACCTTTCGACTTCCTATATTAAGGTTCTTTCTCTAATCTCCTATGGATAGGTATGTACGATCAGGGAAGCTAGGTTGTGTATCGCATTTCGAGTTATCTTTTACAAATAATCTTTGTCACCAAAGAAGATTTTAGAAGACTACTCAACTTTCCCCAAACTTCACTCGATGGTTGCTAGGCGCTAATCCATTGTATGTTCTGATTTTGGCAGTGTCACAAGTATCTTTGATTCTCCAAATATTTTCCAATCCACTGGGAACACTGGGAAGAAAGATGTAATCCTCTAAGGAAGGTCCAATTGAATGGAGAAAAGGGAAGAGCAGAAAATTAGAAAGGTAATAGAAGATTATGTCTTGCTAATTAGAATCCCTAAAAGCAAATTTCATAAGCAAAGAGAAAATCTGGAATTCTCGACAATAAAACATCTTAGAGATGCCACTGGATATTTCTAGCAGGAAACAAGACAAATCTGCCCCAAGTAGTTGGCAGGGGCATAGGTCACAGTGACTACTCAAGATCTTGTTAACCTCTCAAGCTATCAAACTGCTGCTACAAACTCAGAAAACTAATCACTTGACAATAGATTAGAATGTTGCTAGAGGATGGCAAGATTATCCTCTCAAGCTTCCATCCAAACTGAGCCATGCATATGTCCATGAAGCATGGCAAAGGAGATAGGAGGCATAGAGCTCTCCTAGCAAGGTGAAAACACTTTTGGAGTAACCCCAAAGGCTAACATCTAGATGCATCGTAAAATTATTCTGAAACTCTGATGTATTCCCATATTTGTATCCATCTCTCCTAATAGCTTAAATTTTTTAGTCTAGAAATTGTTGTCTTCATGTATTTATCACATTTTTTATATATGAAATGCATATCAAAAGTGGTTACTTGTTTGACAACTAATCTTTTGCTTTTATTGCTCTTCTCTATTAGAATATTGATGCAGAGTCGTCAACATCAACTCGTACTCCTATCTACAAAGCATTTTCAATCAGAGAAAACATTGGGGACATTACAGCTAAAGGAGAATGCACTAGTAACATAGCGGATTTGGTAAATTGACATCTTATATGTATTTTGGAACTTTTAGTTTCTCTTTCTTCCTTTTCCCATATATCCTCAAATTTTTTCACAACACAGAGATGTTTTTATGTCTTAAATGATTGAGATGCTCAAGACAATAATTACATTCTTTGTATTTCTTTATTCCAGATATTTTCGTGACATGTTGCTTGATCTTTGTGCTCTAGGTAGGAACAGGTCTTGGCATTGCCATTTCTAGGGGAAATAAACATATACTATCAATTTTTCTCTTACTCTCCTGTGGATATGTTTTCTCTTCATATTGGGAGGTATGGATTGGACTTATGCATGTATGTGAAATATTTCAAGTGTAGTGAAACTTGTGAAGTTGGCATTCTGATCTAAGATCAACTACTTAGGGAATTAGTACCATGCAGTTTTCTTTAACTAAACATGGATGGCGCATTTTGTTCCTAGGTAAAATCTGTGACACTGCCCACCTTGAACCAAGCAAGATTTGCAGTGGCCGTTCAACATTTTCTCAAGACAGGTTTGTTTGGTTTGTCTCTTGTTAGGTACAAGATTCATGATAATTTTCATTCTGGCATATAATTCTCTTGTGAATGACCATCGGGGTTGGAACAAAGACCTTGGGCTTTGGAGGCACATCACTCATGATACCCCTCCTAAGTTGTGATGGATTATATCACTATCTTACGATTACTACGTCTTCCCATTGGTATTAGTTGTCTTCTTGATGTATATTATGACATATCCACATTGCATTTGCTCATGGCTATGATCATTTTCATGACATGGACCCGTTGTGTACTTTTTTCATGGCCATGGTCTTGCATATTATTACATGGATTCACAATGTATTATGTTGGCAGCCATGCTTTGTTTCTCTTCTAAGCATCGGTATGCCTATCTATTTGTTGACAATTGATTGCAAGTACTCACTAGTTCCTTGATCTTTAGCTATTTCCTTGGAATTCCTGATAACTTATGTTTATTAGAATGTGTTTCGACCATTGGTTCCTATTCTTACCTCACACATTAGGGGGTGTTGTTACAACTCTATTTTCCACCCTTGAATCTCACTAACGACCCATTGCATAGACCAACATTGAATGAGTTGAGGAAATCAACACCAAATTAATTGGTTCTCTTGCACTAGGAGATTTTGAACTTATTAGACTCGAGTTCCTTAAGTTCGAGAGATCTAAAACCATCCTCTAGCCTTCTCCATGAATCTATTTAAGGAAGGTCTCTCAAGGAAGAAAGGAGGAAGAATCATTTGAAAACATGTGTTGTTCATTTTAAAAGAGACTATTCAACCTTCAGATATCAGACTTCTCAAGTTGTGTGAGGGCCAAGGAAGTGTTAGACGAGGGACTAGGGACAAAAAATATGATAGCATTTCCCATTACATTTGGAAAATGAATTAAGAAGATTTTGATAAACTCCATATATTCAAACAAAAGACACAAATACTTTTTATAACTTCAAATTTGATCCAAAAAAGTCTCAAGACTAAAACATGTTAACCATCATATATTGTTCAAAAACATGCTCATAGATACATACATAAATGCACGCACACACATAAATATATACATATACTATTATATATTTTTTTAAAACAAATAAAAATTAATCTTGATGACTTTTTCACAATTTTAATATAAAAACCTGCATGGCTGATTTAATTTGCCATTAAAGTCACTAATGTATGAGATTCAATGAATTTCATTTTTTTAATCAACCCCCCCCCCCACCCCTCTCCAAAAAAAAACAAATGCAGTGACTAAGAACACAATTAGCATCATATCAAACCTAAACCATAATTATTTTGTTAAAAACATTTGTAGGGGGGAGATAAGATACAGTAAACAGCTTAACTCTCCATGTCCCAAGTCTAATGTTATATGACTTCAATTTGACTCTGCATATCTAAACTAAGATTGTAGGATGTTACTATCCATGAATTGGGCCCAAAGCCTCCATAACCTTTTTGATTTTCTAAACTGGTATATCTTCATTACGTAATTGGTCTGGTGCTTGCATCTAGTTGAATTTTGTATTGTGCCTGTTGTATTTTTTGACAATTCCAGTTTTATTTAGCTCCAAAACTTTTAGCAAACTATTCATATATTTTTGTATATATATGGCAAACAAAACATGTGTTATTTATGTCTTTGTGGTGTGACTTACTTCAGATTCATGTTTTAGTTTGAATGCAATGTTTATGAAAAGTTACCACATTCAAAGCTCTTTACCGAATATTTTAGGCTTTCATCTTCAGACTTTGTATACAGGAAATCTTGTGCTCCATTTCTACAATGAGACATATATGCTCTCCTATCTTTTCAGTCTATAATATTCCTTTCGTCTTGGTTTCATAGATGTTTTCTTTGCATGTAGTGGATGAAGAGCTCACGTGGCTTTTTCTATGCAAGAGTTATTTGAAAATATACCATTGAACATCTTCTAGCTTTTCTTCTCTGTTCTTTTTGTATTATCTTGAATTATCACCTACAATTCTGCTAGATTAGTGTCATTTATAATCTTTCCTAGTTTAATCGTGAGCTATAACCCTGGACCCTTTTCTTGCTTGAATATAGAAACATCTACATTGCCTTTCTAGATTTTTTTGTTTGTTCACTCTCTTTGGTGTTTCTGATAACAGGTACTGGCATTGAAGGCAATTTATGAGGATGATGTGTTTTTTGTTGAAAGAGAATATGGCAGCCCTCGTGCATTAAATTTTAACTATGACAAAGAGTGTAGCTTTCTGATGTATAATGGAGGTCATGGAAATATTCTAACAGAACTTTATAATTGTTTTGCAGATGTCCATACATGTTGAACCTCCTGAGAATATTTCTATTACTCTGAGGCTGCCATCAACTTCCAGTAAATGTGAACTCAGTGGAAACAATAGCAGGTCTTCCTCAAAAGATGTTCTGGTGGGAAATGTTTACACATTCAATGTTCAGCACCTTGTTCCTATTGCATTGACATGTGTTCTGCCTAAATCATATCCGTGCTATATGCTCCCACAATTTACGATTTTGGCCTACTGGTTGGACTCTGATAGTATTTCTAAGCTCTGCAACAGCTTAGACAGCATTTGGGCTAGAGACTCAGGCCAAGTTGTACTATATAAATGGGCAGAATGGCTCTGCGGTTCATCTCTTTCACACCTGGGATTTCAACATGAGATATTTCTAGATCCACTCAATGTACAGAGCAAAACAGATTGGCGGGCAATTTCTGGGTTTTCATCTCCAGATGTTGATATTCCTCGGTTGAGTTCTAGTATGGTTTATTGGGTTTTCCACTCTTGGAAAATGAAATAGAATTTTTAGTAATCGACATAACACTACATGATTCCAATCATAACATGAAAAAGCAAAGGCTTCTGCTTTTGAAGCCCTACAATCAGTAAACAAGTAACTGTAGCATACAAAATTTTAGAAGATACAATGGTTAACAACTGTAGATTTAGCTTTACCAGACAAAACTGAGTATGGAAGATAAATCATTTTGGCACCGCATATAAGCACTATAAATTGGTGTATGCTTACCATTTTGGTGGTCGAACCAATGGGTCCCCTGCTAAACCCCCGAACCAACGGGTCCCCTGCTAAACCCCTGAACCAACGGGCCCCCTGCTATTTGTCCCTCTATTTTTTCCAGTGTAGGCGGAACTCTCCTTTCTGGGATCTACTCTCGGCTCACAAACCATCTAGTGTAGTTGAATCGACCGGTTGAACGAACAATTGAACTCTCAGCATACATGCATAGATAGTTTCAAAGATAATGAAATTGATTAGGTAAGAATCGAACTCTCAGAATACATGCATAGACTGTTTCAAAGATAATGAAATTGCTTAGGTAAGAATTTTTGGAAAAAGGCGCGTGGGTAAGGTAATTAGGCTAATTAGCTTTGTTGTAATTTAAAAAATAGGCTAAGCTAGGGGTCTTTAATCATGTATTAATGTTATCAATTGATTAATTACGATTAATCATGTATTAATGATATCAATTGATTAATTAGGGGTCTTTAATCATGTATCAATTGATTAATTATGAATTAGTAAATTTAATTAAAAATTACTAAATAGTCTACAAACACATGGTAATAATGGCATTACCCACAAACACATGATACCCTCATAACCAATACATAGTTATCTAAAAATCAAATGTTTCCAATATGCTTAATTAGAGGTGAAGGATTCTCCTAGGAGGTCAATATGTTGGTTTGGGGCCGGTGTTATTTTCAGCCTCAGATACTTAGTGGTTAAGGGCTTCAAGGGTAAAGGGTTAAGTTCCAAGGGATTTAGGGTCAGAGGATTTAGTTGTTAAGAACTTAAGATTTAGGGGATTTAGGTGTTTAAGGGATTAGAAGTTAATAAAGGTGTTTAAGGGTGAAAGATTAGGGGTTAACTAGGGTCACATCTTAAGAGGATAAGGAGTTAACTAGGGTCACAACTTAGCAAATTTTATACGGCCGCCCTTAAACTAAACGACCCGACCCAAACGCGTTTGGGCGGGCGCCCTCACACAGCGTGCCACGACGCGCACGACCGAACAAAGGCACAAGGGTGCAATAGAAAATGGGCTGCACGAACGTGTACAGGGCACCTGTGTGGTCACAACTTAGCAAATTTGATACGTCCCTACGAACTTGTACAGGGCACCCGTGTGGTCACAAATTAGAAAATTTGATACAGCCGCCCTCAAACTAAACGATCCGAACCGAACGCGTTTGGGTGGGCGCCCTCACACGGCGCGACACGACGCGCACGACCAAACGAAGGCACAAGGGAGCAATCGGCAAACGGGCGGCACGAACATGCACAGGGCACCCGTGCGGTCACAACTTAGCAAATTTTATACGAGCGCCCTCAACCGAAACGACTCAACCCAACCGCGTTTTAGCAGGCGCCTTCAACCGAAATGACTCGACCCGAATGAGTTTGGGCGGGCGCCCTCAACCGAAACGACCCTACCAGAATGGTTTTTGGCGGGCTCCCTCAACCGAAACGACCCTACCAAAATGGTTTTTGGCAGGCTCCCTCAAACGAAACGACACGACGAGCTACCGAACGAAGGCACAAGGGAGAAAACGGCGCCAAACGGGTTGCACAAACGTGCACAAGGAACCCATGCGTTCACAACTTAGAAAATTTGATACAGGCGCCCTCAAACGAAACGACCTGACCTGAATGCGTTTGGGTGGGTGCCCTCACACAGCGCGACACGGCACACACGACCGACCGAAGGCACAAGGGAGCAACCGGCAAATGGGCCGCACGAACATGCACAGGGAACCCGTGCGGTCATAACTTAGCAAATTTGATATGGGAGCCCTCAACCGAAATGACCCGACCCAAACGCATTTTGGCGAGCGCCCTCAACCGAAACAGCCCGACCCGAACACGTTTGGGTGAGCGCCCTCAACCGAAACGACCCTACCTGAACGGGTTTGGGCGGGCACCCTCAAACAAAATGACACGACCGGCTACCGAACGAAGGCACAAGGGAGAAAACGGCGCCAAACAGGTTGCACGAATGTGCACAAGGAACTCGTGCGGTCAGAACTTAGCAAATTTGATACGGTCGCCCTCAAACTAAACAACCCGAACCGAACGCGTTTGGGCGGGTGCCCTCACATGGCGCGACACGTCACGCACGATCGAACGAAGGCACAAGGGTGCAACAGCAAACGGGCCACACAAACGTGCACAAGGCACCCATGTGGTCACAACTTAGCAAATTTGATACGGCCGCCATCAAACTACATGACCCGACCCGAACGCGTTTGGGAAGGCACCCTCACACGGCGTGACATAGCGTAACACGATCGAATGAAGGCACAAGGGAGAAACCGGAAAACGGGCCACACGAAGGTGCATAGGGCACCCGTGCGGTCACCACTTAGACAATTTGATACGGGCGCCCTCAACCGAAACGACCCGACCCAAACACATTTTGGCAGGCGCCCTCAACCGAAATGACCCGACCCGAACACATTTGGGCAGGCACCCTCAGCCGAAAAAACCCTACCCGAACAGGTTTGGCTGGGCACCCTCAAATGAAACGACACGACAGGCTACTGAACGAAGGCACAAGGGAGAAAACGGCGCCAAATTGGGCACATACGAATGTGCCTCAGGAAGCAAATGCGATCCACAACTTAGAAAATTTAATCACAGTGCCCTCAAGCAAATGACTGACCGACAACGTTTGGTGGAAATTGCCCTCACATGGTGCGACATGACGCGCACGATCGAACGAAGGCACAAGGGAGCAACCGGCAAACGGGCCACACGAACGTGCACAAGGAACCCGTGCGGTCACAACTTACCAAATTTGATACGGGCGCCCTCAACCAAAACGACCCGACCCAAACGCATTTGGGTGGGTGCCCTCGACCGAAACAACCCAACCCGAACACGTTTGGGTGGGCGCCCTCAACTGAAATGACCCAACCCGAACGGGTTTGGGCGGGTGCCCTTAAATGAAACGACACGGCTCGCCCGACCGAATGAAGGCACAAGGGAGAAAATGGAAAACAGACCACATGAACGTACACAAGGCACCTGTGCAGTGAAAACTTAGCAAATTTGATATGGCTGCCCTCAAACTAAACGACCTGACCCGAATGCGTTTGGGCGGGCACTCTCACACGGCGCGCACGACCGAACGAAGGCACAAGGGAGAAACCAGCAAAGGATGAGAGAGAATGGGAGCAACCGGTGTGAAGCATGAGAGAGAATGTTAGTTTAAGCAAAGGATTTTGAGCTGAAGTCGTTGCTACAACTAATTATTTTATTAATATGTCACCAAGTTCAATTTTGGGTGACACGAAACTAGAGGAAGTTAGAGTGGAAAGAAGCCCTCTCTTGCACATATTACGTTTTTGAAGTGTGAAACATGCATGTATGTGGCTAAAGTGGATAAGAAAAAACTTGACAACCTATCTTAAGAAAAGGATTTTGAGCTGAAGTAGTTGTAGCAAATAATTATTTAATTAATATGTCACTAAGTTCAATTTTGGGTGACATGACACTAGAGGAAGTCGAAGTGGAAAGAAGCCCTCTCTTACATGTCTTAGGTTTTTAAAGTGTGAGGATTGCATGTATGTGGCTAAGGTGGATAAGATAAAACTTGACAACATATTGGTCAATTTCCTTGACCCTTTATTGGTTATTCAGAAGGAGTATGAATACACCACCGTTAATATCAAGGTAACCCCTAGCAGATCAAGGGCTACAAGTTGTAGTTTTCGTCTGAACACCAACATACCACAACCATACCAAACATGTAATATTTTCAAATAATGAGGATCACAACATTGTCTTAATCTCCAGGCATTAGGGATTACAGAGGTTTTGTTCACACGCCTCCACCCTTCTGGATTCAGCCTGCAGACATATTTTCGGATTCAGAGGAGATCTTCCTCCACCCAATAGCCATGAGGGATTCCAGAGGTTTTGGTTCCACACCTCCACCCTTCTATTTAATTAGGAACCCTATATAACCAAGCAATAGCCATGCTTAATGAAAAGTGAAGGGCTCCAAGTCTTGCAGCTCTATCCCATTGTTGTCCGGGCCTAAGCTTTGCCATCAACACGCTTGATTTTTTCCCCCGATTTCTTCTCACTTTTCAACGTTCCTCCCTATATTCTTTCCTGATATCCCCTCCATTCCCACTGTGTTCTCTCTACTTTTTCCCTTGGTTCATTGGAATGATACCCCTATAATTTGTGTTTATTGGAATGATCATTGGTTCATCACCAAGCATTGTTTCATCACTATGTGTTGTTTGGTATCATAATTTTATTTCAGTGGTGTGCTTCCTATGGTAGTGGCATTGCGCAATCCTTCATTGAATATGGTAAAACACCTGGTAAAGGGAAAGGTAAAGCACATTACAACATGTCTTCATATGTGCACATTACGACCCGACCCGGTCGGACATGTACTTCCTTGGGTGCCCTCACATGACCCGACCTGACCTGACCCTCTCGAACATGTTTCCTTGGGCACCCTCATGGTACGACACGACCCGACCCGACCCGACTCGACCTGAACGTGTTTCCTTGGGTGACATCACACAACCCAACCCGACCCGACCCACTTGAACGTCGAAGGCACGAGGGAGAAAACGAAAAACGGGTCGCACAAACATGCACAAGGTACACGGGCGGTCACAACTTAGCATTTTTTATACGACCTCCCTCACACGATTTGACCCGAATGATTTTCCTATGGTTCCCTCACACGGCATGACCCAACCCGCCCGAACAAAGGGCACATGAGAGAGAAAATGGAAAAAGGATTGCACAAACGTGCACAAGAAACATAGGCGGTCACAACTTAGAATTTTTTATATGACCACCCTCACATGACCCCACCCAACCTGACCCGACTCGCCCGAACGCATTTCCTTGGGCAGCCTCATGACACGACACGACTTGACCATGAGATCGGACCCGACTCGACCCGCCCAAACGTGTTTCCTTGGGCGCCCTCACAATATGACATGACCAAACCTGACCCGACCTGAACGCGTTTCCTTGGGCGGCATCACACGACTCGACCCGACCCGGTCGGACATGTACTTCCTTGGGTGCCCTCACAGGACCCGACCCTCTCAAACATGTTTCCTTGGGTGCCCTCATGGTACAACACGACCCGACCCGACCCGACCCGAACACGTTTCCTTGGGCGACATCACACTACCCAACTCGACCTAACCCACCTGAACGTCGAAGGCACGAGGGAGAAAATGACAAACGGGTCGCACGAACATGCACAAGGTACACAGGCGGTCACAACTTAGCATTTTTTATATGACCTCCCTTACACGATTTGACCCGAACGAGTTTCCTGTGGCGCCCTCACATGGCACGACCTGACCCGCCCGACAAAATTAGGGCGCACGAGGGAGGAAACGGAAAAGGGATCGCACAAACATGCACAAGCAACATGGGTGGTCACAACTTAGAATTTTTGATACGACCACCCTCATACGACCCGACCCGACCCGCTCGAACGTGTTTCCTTAGGCGCCCTCACAATATGGCACGACCCGACCTGACCCGACCTGAACGCGTTTCCTTGGGCAACAATATCACACGAATCGACTCAACCCACCCGAACGCGTTTACCTAGGCGCCCTCATGACACGACCCAACCCGGTCAGACATGTTCCTTGGGTGCCCTCACATGACCCGACCTGACCTGACCCTCTCGAACATGTTTCCTTGGGCGCCCTCACAATACGACCCGAATGCGTTTCCATGGGCGATATCACACGACCTAACCCGACCCGACCCACCTGAACGTCGAAGGCACAAGGGAGAAAACGACAAACGGGTCGCACGAACGTGCACAAGGTACACGAGTGGTCACAACTTACCATTTTTTATATGACCTCCCTCGCACGATTTGACCCAAATGAGTTTCCTGTGGTGCCCTCACCCGGCACGACCCGACCCACCCAAACAAAGGGCGCACGAGGGAGGAAACGGAAAAGGGATCGCACAAACGTGCACAAGCAACATGGGTGGTCACAACTTCGAATTTTTTATACGACCACCGTCATACGACCCAACCCGACCTGACCTGACCTGCTCGAACGCATTTCCTCGGGCTGACTCACATGGCACGACCTGACCCGACCCAACCCGACCTGACCCCCCCGAACGTGTTTCCTTGGGCACCCTCACAATATGGCACGACCCGACTCGAACGCGTTTCCTTGGGCGGCATCACACGACTCGACTCGACAAACCCGAACGCATTTCCCTAGGCGCCCTCATGACACGACCCGACCCGATCGGACATGTTCCTTGGGCGCCCTCACATGACCCGACCTGACCCGACCCTCTCGAACATGTTGCCTTGGGCGCCCCCTCGCAGATGCGACACGACCCCGAACTTTTGTTGAATTCTTAGTTTAGCGAGAGGGGGGCGAATCAGTTCAATATGTACATGATCTTTTTAAATTTTCATCAGCTTATTTACATCTTACTTTTGTATTCAACCTTAGTATATGAACAGTCTTAATATGTTGCAACAAGTATTAAATTAATGTGACATTAAACTTATTATGAGAGCATTAAACATTAAGCAGATTTGATAAATCATCTCAGCACACAAGCAACACAGATAAAGACAATAGATATAAGTGGAAACCCATAAAGGGAGAAAACCACATCTTATTATTGTAGTGATTCAAAGGCAAGCTCCAACTCCCTCTCACCACTGTTTTTCTGCAGGAACCAACCTACATGAGGCTCCAACCTCAATTCTGCAAGCTACAACTTGCAAGGAAGCTCCAACTCCCTTCAATTCTTCTGCAAGCACCAACCTACAGGAGGCTCCAATCTCAGTCAGCTACAACTGACAGCTATCAAGCTTCAACTTGATAGGGAAGCTCCAACTTCCTCAATTTATCACAAGAAGTGTTTGCTGATTTACCTCAGATATCAGCTCTGTTCTGTAGCATCTCTTTCTTCTCCTCTCTTCCTTATCTTCTCTGCCTCAATATTCTATACTTTTCATTCTCTATTCTTACTCTCTCTAACCTCTCTATGCATATCAAGATGATATTACTTATAGAGAATTCCTGATGACTGTTTGTATTCCTCTAGGAATTAGAAATGGATAGTCATACCTCTTGGTCTTCAGCCTTCTCATTTCTTTTCAGCTCACTCAGAAAAATGTAACTGTAGGTGCTTATTTTAATATTACAGTGGGATATTTTCTCTCTTCCGGAGACTTGCCAATGCATCACAACAATATAAATCAATTAAAAACATTTACATTCAATTACAATGAAAACTCCAGCTCAACTCATTCAGCCTTTTGGATTGATGCGCACTTGTCTTTTCTTTGACTGTGTCTTTCTTTTTTTCGCACTGCTAGCTCTCCTGTTCTCTGCCGTGGTGCAACCACTGCATACGTGTAACTGTGCAATTCAACTCTCGGCGTTATACACATAATAAAACGTTTTAATACTTAGAATGCCCTTACGAGCCCACTTGCTGAACTTGTTCTATCTTCCGATGCGATGCATTATTGTCCACATCCTAGAAATATGTATGTATCATATATATGTGCCTCGGTGCTTTCCTTTCCTCTTTAGCTTTGGATTAATTTACTTGGATCAGACCTGTTCTTAGTCTTATCTTTGGATGGAACCCACATGCCATCTATACTCCACTCGTGTATTTCAATTGCAATCACAACATTCACAATACCCCTGTGATTTGGTCTTTTGATTTCTGCCAATGCGATTAGAAAAGGCCCACCATATAGTCAGTCAAATCATCTCCGCAATCCATTATAATAAATCGCATTATGTATTGGCCGCTTTATATTCATATATTGCGATCAAATGTTGTAAAACCTTAGATAAGCCTTTGGCCTTATATTACGATCCAATCCACAATAAATCGAATCACAAACTCTAATATTTGGAAGGATCGGGCCCCACAGCGATCATTTTAATCTAATGTTTGTTTCTTCGATGCGATGTGATCATTCCGATTGCGATTCATCGCAATCGCAATTTTTAGTTGCATGTTCTGATATTCCTTATGCTCCGATGCTCCGATGCGATGAAACACCTTGCAAATATTTCCGATTGCGATTAAGTCTTTTGCAATAGTTTTGATGCGATTAATCACAATCGCAGCTTTCAATATTATGCTCCGATGTTCTTCCCTTACTCCGATGCGATTGATACCTTTGCAATTGTTCCGATGCGCTTGATCGCAATTGTATTCTTCCGATTGCGATTGGTACCTTTGCGATTGTTTCGATGTGATTGATCGCAATTGTATTCTTCCGATTGCGATCGGTACCTTTGCGATTGTTCCGATGCGATTGATCGCAATCGCATCCTTCAATGGTATGTTCCGATGTTCCGCTTTAACTCCGATGCGATTGGCATACCTTTAAGCCAAACTTTAAACACACTTGAGTCACCATGTATAATGAATCGGGTCCGGAACTCAATCGCGATCGGAACTTTTCTTAACAAGTTCCGATGCGATTATGTGAGGGTCCCACAATATAAGATTATGTTTGTATTTAAAACTGAACAAAACCTTTTTTATTCTTAATTTCTCATCCATAACTATAATATGTATATATGCCTTGTATTTTAACCATTAGCACGAGATATTATGATGTATTCAATTCACGGGCCCACATATATTTGATAGACTTCACACCTTTAATTCATTTAAATGCCCGAGCCCTTTGAACATATAGACCCGCATACAAATGCATTATATAAGATTTGATCTTTATATATATGTGTCAATATATTATAGACCAACACACACATATATATATACTCTGCATAGATCAAAAGTCAAGCCATGTATTGAACAAAGGCGCTACCCTTCGTTTGATATATATGTATACTTTGCCAATGGTTTAAGACTAACATTGCTCGTTGGGCCCACGATGCATTGTACCCTGCCTTTATATATTGCCCACCATATAAATATCTATGGTTTGGACCTTTGCATATAAGTCGCAACATAAATGAGGCGCTGCATATATATAAGCTTTATGTTTCCGCTTTAATGTATCCTCCGGTTGGGTAATGATTCTCGGAATAATATATATCCGCCCGCCTGGGTTACGATTTCCGGAATAAGATATATATATATATATACTTTGCCGCTTGGGTTAAGGTTCCCGGAATATTATGTATCCTCTGGCTGGGGTAATGATTCTCGGAATAACGGCTCTCTCTCTGCCTCTGCCTTTCTGCGATAACGGCTCTGCCTCTGCCTCTGTCTTTGTCTTTCTGCTTCTGCCTTCGCTGCTTCTGCTTCTGCCTTTGTTGTACCTCTGTTGCTCGACCTCTGCCTCTACTGCATGACCGTTTTATCTCTTCCTCTGTATTTGTTGCCTCTGCCTCTGTTGCTCTCTGTAAATATTACCTGTTGTCTTCTGCTACTGTTCTTTGCCTGTCTCTATATCTGCTGCCTCCTTTGCCATCAATGAAAATATTTCCAACAGTCTCTCCCTTTTGCATTGATGGCAATACACTTTCTCTATGGCAATACACTTTCTCTGTGGCAATACACTTTCTTTGTTTGCATGCTCTTCCTCCCCCTTTGACATCAATGGCAAGGGGTTGCACATCTCGTAGTGTAGATTTCGTCCTTTAATTCTTTGATCCTGAGGACTTGTTTCATGCTTCCTTTGCTGGCTGACCTCCCCCTCGAATGATATTTTCGTTTTTGTTCTCCACCTGAAACTGTGCTTTTTCTTCATATCAAAGAGTAGCATCTACAGATACTACCCCTAGTCTATCTCTCAAGTATTCAAATGGTTCTCTAGCAAGCAGTTTGGTAAATATATCAGTTGTCTGTTCTTTTGTTGGTACATATTCCAGCTTTACTATCTTCTGAGCCACTTGTTCTTAGAGAAAATGATACTTGATTGGGATATTCTTAGTTTTTGAGTGAAGCACGGGATTTTTAGATATACTTATAGCACTTGTATTATCACATTTGATTGAGATAGGTTCATCAATGCTTACCTTCATGTCTTGGAGGGTTTGCTTCATCCACATGACTTGTGTATAGCATGCTGCTACTACTATATATTCTGCTTCTGCTATAGAGAGAGAAATAGATGTTTGTTTCTTGCTTAGCCATGCCACTAGACTTTCTCCTAGATAGAATTCACCTCCACTTGTGCTTTTCCGGTCATCCACACAACTGGCCCAATCTGCATCTGTGTATGCTGTCAAAGTGAAACTTTTGCCTTTAGGATACCAAAGTCCATATTGTGTTGTTCCTTGTGAATGTCACGAATATTCCCAAACCTTGCAAGAAGGTGATTTTTTTAGGTGATGCTTGATATCTAGCTACTAGTCTTGTAGCTAGCATGATGTCTGGTCTTGATGCTATCGGACCCTGACATAATTCCTATCATGGATCTGTAGAGTTTTATCTATGTCAAATGAGATCCATCACCAACTTTTTAACACATCCCCCAGTCATGGGAGTTGACATAGGTTTGTAGTCCTCCATTTTGAAAATTTTCAACATTTCTTTCAAGTATTTTTCTTGTGAGATGAATGTACCTGTATTATTTTGCTGAATTTGAAGTCCTAAGTAGAAACTAAGCTCTCCAATCATAGACATCTCAAACTCTGTTTTCATCTCATCAGCAAACCCTTTTGCTAGTTCTTCTCTGTTGCTTCCAAACATAATGTCATCAACATATACTACAACAATTAGGAGTTCATTTTCATGGGATTTTATGTATAGATTGTTGTCTACTCCACCTCTCTTAAAGCCTTGTTTTTGCAAATATTTATCTAGTCTTGAGTACCAAGCACGAGGAGCCTGTTTCAGTCCATATAGAGCCTTCTTCAGTCTGCACACATAGTCTTCTTTGTCTGTTAAAGAGAAACCTTCCGGTTGTTCCATGTAGACTTCTTCTTCTAGATCTCCATTCAGAAAAGCAGATTTTACATCCATTTGATATACCTTGAAGTCTTGGTAGCATGCAAAGGCCAGAAACATTCTGATGGCTTCCATTCTGGCTATAGGGGCAAATGTTTCATCATAATCAAGTCCTTCGATTTGTGAATATCCTTTGCAGACAAGTCTGGCTTTATTCCTGATTACCTGTCCTTCCTCATTCATTTTATTTTTGAATACCCATTTTGAGCCTATGACATTTTTCCCGGTGGGTCTAGGAACTAGTTCCCAAGTATTGTTTTTCTCAATTTGGTCTAATTCTTCATTCATAGCACTCACCCAATACTTGTCCTTGCTGGCTTCTTCAAATCTCTTTGGCTCTATCTGTGATAACATGGCTATGTATACCTCTTCTGTTTGTTCAGTTAGCTGCCTTCTTGTCTGGACCCCTACTTTCTTGTCTCCTATGATCTGATCTTCAGGATGATTCTTCTGAGTGTATCTTGAGGGGGCTTTCGAGCTCAGCTCTGCATCTTCTATTGTCTTGCTTGTTTCATCATCATTTTGGTTTTCTTCTTCATGGTTGTCTGATGGACTGCAGCAGTCTGTATCTCTTGTATTGTTTGGAAGTTCTTCATCAAATCTCACATCAATACTTTCTACTATTTTTCGAAGAGTCTTGTTGTAGCACTTGTACCCTTTACTTTTGGAAGCATATCCTAGAAAAATCCCTTCATCTGCTCTTGCATCAAATTTCCCAAGATTTTCATCATTATTCTTTATATAACATTTGCTTCCAAAAATTCTAAAATGTTTGATTGAAGTTGGCTTTCCATGCCATAGTTCATAGGGAGTCTTGTCACTGCTTGGCCTTAAGTGAGCTTTATTAAGGATATGCACCGCTGTGTGTACTGCTTCTGCCCAGAAGGTTTGAGGAATATTACTCTCTTGCATCATGGCTCTGGCAATTTTTTGAACAGATCTGTTTTGTCTCTCTGCTACTCCATTCTGCTGAGGTGTCCCTGCAATAGTAAATTGTTGTTTTATGCCATATTCATTGCATAGATCTGCAAAGTCATAATCTATGAATTCACCTCCTCTGTCCGATCTGATGCATTTTAGCTTGCATCCTGTCTGATTTTCTGCTAATGCTTTGAATATTTTGAATTTGTCCAGAGCTTCCGATTTATTCTTGAGAAATGCAACCCATGTCATTCTAGAGAAATCATCTATTATCAGCATGAAGTAGGATTCTCCACTTGGTGTTTTAGTTCTTGCAGGTCCACACAGATCCATGTGCACAAGCTGGAGTGGTCTTCTTGTTGATAACTCATCTTTGGCCTTAAAGGATGTGCGAGTCTGTTTACCCAATTGACAAGATTTTCATATGGTATTAGAAGGCCTTTTTATTTCTGGCATGTCTCTGACCGCTTTCTTCTTGCTCAGTCTGATGATATGATCGAAGTTGAGATGTCCCAATCTCCTATGCCATAACCATGACTCCTCAAGTTTACTAAGATGGCATGCTTCATCTTCCTCTTTCACGATGTAAACATTGCTCTCTGTTCGAACACCTTTGAGAAGAGTCTTACCTGTGGTGCTTGATCTTACTTCAGAGTCTTGTGCTCTGAAAAGAACTTCGCAGCCTTTATCACACATTTGACTGACACTCAACAAATTTTCTTTCAACCCATCTACAAATAGTACATCTTGGGCCTTACCTCTGCCATTATCTAAGCTGACTGAGCCCTTTCCCTTGATTTTTCCTGATTTATCATTGCCAAAAGTAACATTACCAGTTTTCTTTTCATCAAAAGTTATAAATTTTCTCCTGTCTCTAGTCATATGTTTTGAGCAGCCACTATCCAGATACCACTGGCTTTTCAAGTCTTGAGCAGTTAGATCCAAGTCACATTTATTCACCTTCTTTATCCACATGAGGCATCCTTTTGTTTGGTATCTTTTGAGAGATGATGAATCACATCCTTTCAGAGGACATTTGGAAGGAATATGTCCAACTTGATTGCATACACAACATTTGATCATAATTTTTGTAGAGTTGTGAGTATGAACAAAATTTCTTTGATTCATAAACCTCCTTGAGGTTCTGAACATCAATCTTTGTCCATACTTTCTACATTAAATAATTTTACACAATCTTTACAATAAAAATAAGAATACAGAATGATTTGCATCAAGGGTGCTGTTTTCCATTTGTTTGTTTGAGATAGTCTCTTCACTGTTTGCATCTTTTGTTGGTTTGAATTACTCCTCCTTGCATGACAATATGCAGCAATGTGTCCCTACTTGTGGCAGACATAACAAGTGTCATTCTTCATAGGAGGGAAGAACTCCTTTGATGGCTTTCAAATTTGACACACTCAGAGGCATATAATCCTTTTTCTGTTGTCTTAGAATTTATTGCCTTCTTTGTTACTAGAGGTTTCTACTGATCTTTGTCTTCCTTATTACATGTTTTTTCTTTTGTAGGAATTGTCTGAGCTGCGTCATCATTCTTCTTTGCTTTTACAAAAATAATCTCTCTGTTTTCCTTTTCTTTGCTTTTACTTGATTCTCCTTCATAGCCTATTCCAACTTTTATACTTTATCATAGATATCTTTGAGCAACTGTAATTTCATTCAACTTACTAGATCTTGTTGTTTGAGAAGAATTTATAACCACCTTCCTTTGAGCATTTTCCAATCTCTTCCTGAGACATACTACTTCTTCTTCCAACTTCTCTTGTTCTCGAGTTTTCTCCTTGATTTGCTTAAGTAACATGTCCTCTATCTTCTTGGCTTCTTCAAGCTTTATCTTTAGCTGCATAAGGACTTCTGAATTTTTTCTTCTCGTACAAACTTGAGGAGAATGTCCTTTTGTTTTCTTCATTTCAGCTTGAGTCTATCAATCTCTTCCATAGCACTTCTTAGCTCCCCCTTAAGGTCGACTTCACCTTCTTCTTCTTCATCTTCTAGCAGGATACCTTCAAGTTCTTATATGGCCATCAATAAAAATTCAAAGGTTCCTTCTTCACTTGAAGGTTCATCTGAGTCTTAAGATGCACTGTTGTCTTCTTGAGCATAGAAGGATTTTCTGCTGAACTTCTTTCCTTTCTGCCAGTTTTTTGATGCATTTTTCTCTGATTCTTGAGCCCGATTCATTACTTTCTTTTGAGGACACTTAGCAGCATAGCGTCCCACTCTTCCACAGTTAAAGCATTTGAAAAGGAAGTTTACCTTTGTATTTACTTGAGCCTCTATCCAATTTCTTGACAAAATTTTCCTCTTCTTCTCCAAAGGACACAGTTCTCTCCTTCTTCTTCTTTTTCCCCGCCAGCGGTTGCCTCCCTCGTACTTGGCTTCTTCTGTGGGAGCCTCATCTCGTATGCTGTTAAATTTCCAAGTAGCTGGTTCATGGTCAAGGTCTCCTAACCAGTTGTTTCTTCTATTGCAGGCACTTTGGGATTAAACCTGGATGGAAGAGATCTTAGAATCTTTTGCACAATTATACTTTCTAGCATGGTTTCTCCAAGAGCTTTCATATTGTTAACAATTTCTGCAACTTTTAGGAAGAAACTGTCAATGTCTTCATCATCATTCATTTTTAAGTTCTCAAACTAGGCTCTATAGACTTGAAGTTTGGCAGTCTTTACTTTCTTGTCTCCTTCATGGATGTTCTCCAGAGTATCCCACATCTCTTTGGTAGTGTCTTTGTGCATTACTTTGATAAACTCTGCTTCACATTCAAAATGGCATTCATGGCTTTTGCGTTAGCTACAAAATCTTGTTTGGATTCTTTCTCTAAGTCAGTTGCCTTTGGGGCATATCCTAATTCCACAGCACCCCAAACTTCTATTCCTAGAGACATTATGTATGTCCTCATCCTAATTTTCCAGAAGGCATAATTTGCACCTGTAAAGAAAGGGGCTTTATTAGTTGAGCATCCTTTTTTACTAGCCATCCTGAGAACCTAGAATCTCCTTTCAGTTGTTAAACTGGTACAAAGGAACCCGCTCTGATACCAATTGTTGAATTCTTAATTGAACTGAGAGAGGGGGGGTGAATCAGTTCAATACATACATGAGCTTTTTAAATTTTCATTAGCTTATTTACAACTTGCGTTTGTATTCAACCTTAGTATATGAACAGTCTTAATATGTTGTAGCAAGTATTAAATTAATGTGACATTAAACTTATTATGAGAGCAGTAAACATTAAGCAGATTTGATAAATCATCTCAGCACACAGGCAACACAAATAGAGACAACAGATATAAGTGGAAACCCATAAAGGGAGAAAACCACATCTTATTATTGTTGTGATGCAAAGGCAAGCTCCAACTCCCTCTCACCACTGTTTTTCTGCAGGCACCAACCTACAGGAGGCTCCAACCTCAATTCTGCAAGCTACAACTTGCAAGGAAGTTCCAACTCCCTTCAATTTTCTGCAGGCACCAACCTACAGGAGGCTCCAACCTCAGTGAGCTACAACTGACAGCTATCAAGCTTCAACTTGATAGGGAAGCTCCAACTTCCTCAATTTATCACAAGAAGTGTTTGCTGATTTACCTCAGATATCAGCTCTGTTCTGTAGCATCTCTTTCTGCTCCTCTCTTCCTTATTTTCTCTACCTCAATCTTCTATACTTTCATTCTCTATCCTTACTCTCTCTAACTTTTTTATGCATATCAAGATGATATTACTTATAGAGAATTCCTGATGACTGTTTGTATTCCTCTAGGAATTCGAAATGGATAGTCATACCTCTTGGTCTTCAGCCTTCTCATTTCTTTTCAGCTCACTCAGAAAAATGTAACTGTAGGTGCTTATTTTAATATTACAGTGGGATATTTTCTCTCTTTCGGAGACTTGCCAATGAATCACAACAATATAAATCAATTAAAAACATTTACATTCAATTACAATGAAAACTCCAGCTCAACTCATTCAGCCTTTTGGATTGCTGCGCACTTGTCTTTTCTTTGACTGTGTCCCTTTTTTTTTCGCACTGCTAGCTCTCCTGTTCTCTGCCGTGGTGCAACCACTGCATACATGTAACTGTGCAATTCAAATCTCTTCGTTATACACATAATAAAACGTTTTAATACTTAGAATGTCCTTACGGGCCCACTTGCTGAACTTGTTCTGTCTTCCGATGCGATGCATTACTGTCCACATCCTGGAAATATGTATGTATCATATATATGTGCCTCGGTGCTTTCCTTTCCTCTTTAGCTTTGGATTAATTTACTTGGAGCAGACATGTTCATAGTCTTATCTTTGGATGGACCCCACATGCCAGCTATACTCCACTCGTGTATTTCAATCACAATCACAACATTCACAATACCCCTGTGATTTGGTCTTTTGATTTCTGCCGATGCGATTAGAAAAGGCCCACCATATAGTCAGTCAAATCATCTCCGCCGTCCATTATAATAAATCACATTATGTATTGGCCTCTTTATATTCATATATTGCAATCAAATGTTGTAAAACCTTAGATAAGCCTTTGGTCTTATATTACGATCCAATCCACCATAAATCGAATCACAAACTCTAATATTTGGAAGGATCAGGCCCCACAGTGATCATTTGAATCTAATGTTTGTTTCTCTGATGTCATGTGATCATACCGATTGTGATTCATCGCAATTGCAACTTTTAGTTGCATGTTCCGATATTCCTTATGCTGTGATGCTCCGATGCGATCACTCCGATCCGATGCGATGAAACACCTTGCAAATATTTCCGATTGCGATTAAGTCTTTTGCGATAGTTGCGATGCGATTAATCGCAATCACAACTTTCAATATTATGCTCCGATTTTATTCCTTTACTCCGATGTGATGGATACCTTTGCGATTGTTCCGATGCGATTGATCGCAATCGCATCCTTCAATGGTATGTTCCAATGTTCCGCTTTAACTCTGATACGATTGGCATACCTTTAAGCTGGACTTTGAACACACTTGAGTCACTGTGTATAATAAATCGGGTCTAGAACTCAATCGCGATCGGAACTTTTCTTAACAAGTTCCGATGCCATAAGTCTCTCCGATGCGATTATATGAGGGTCCCACAATATAAGATTTTGTTTGTATTTAAAACCGAACAAACCCTTTTGTATTCTTAATTTCTCATCCATAACTATAATATATATATATATATATGCCTTGTATTTTAACCATTAGCACGAGATATTATGATGTATTCAATTCACGGGCCCACATATATTTGATAGACTTCACACCTTTAATTCATTTAAATGCCAGCGCCCTTTGAACATATAAACCTGCATACAGATGCATTATAGAAGATTTGTTCTTTATATATATGTCAATATATTATAGACCAACACACACACACACACACACAGATATATATATATATATATATATATATACTCCGCATAGATCAAAAGTCAGGCCATGTATTGAACAAAGGCGCAACATAAATGAGGCACTGCATATATATAAGCTTTATGTTTCCGTCATTGTAATTTTCCAATAAAAATGATCTTTTGAATGAAAGTTTTATATATAGCTTGGGCTTGGGTTTCAGATTCGGATCAATATATATCCACCCGCCCGGGTTACGATTCTAATAAGGTTCGGGTTTATATGTATATGTTTATATATATATTTTGTCGCTTGGGTTGTCTCCCGAAATTTTATGTATCCTCCCAATTAGGGTTACGTTTCTGGAATTGCTTATGTATTCATTGGGATAATGATTCTCTAATAACGCCTATCTCTACCTCTCGCTCTTTCGCGATAACGCTTCGTTTCGCTTCTCTCGTTTCGTTTTTGCTTTATTAAGTCGTCTTCTGCTGCACCTCGTCGCGACCTTCGCTCATCGCATGACCGTTTCATCTCTTCCTCTGTATTTGCTGCCTCTGCCTCTGCTGCTCTCTGTAAATATTACCTGTTGTCTTATGTTGCTGTTATTTTTTTTTCTTTGCATCTGCTACCTCCTTTGCCATCAATGACAATATTTCCAACATCACTTATATCACTTGTTCTATCAAGAGCATTAAACTCTACGTAGCATTATTGTATGCTTTTCTACAATTATGTATTGCATAGTTAGATTATGACGGATAAAAGCAAAATAAACTTGGGCAAACCTTCTCGGTGAAAATGTAAAATCCGTCCGCGCTGAGAAGGAACATAATTGTGCATCACCATAAAATTCCAAACAGAAATACATTGACATAGTAATATCGGCTACCCAGCTCGACGTGAAGGAAGTGGGGGCCTTTTGGCGTTCAAAATTGGGTACACTTATACCATAACACAAATATTGATTTCTCAGTGACATCACTGGTTTAATGGAGTCATCCACAGCCTGTACTGCACCACTGCAATTGCGCTTTACATGAAGCCATCCTTTCACTTTTACTTTTGAGATGCTCATAGGGACTATGCATTGGTGATGGACTTGGAAAAGTCGTCAAATTCGATGGGGACGGAGAAAACACAGAGTAGTCATCACCTGTAACTGAAGTTGCTGAGAAATAGTGCTCCATTAATGGAGACGAAGCTGGCTTAGTATGCCCACTTCTCTCGCTAAATCCCGCAACTTCTTCCACATAAGCTTTTACATTATTTTCTTTACTGTTTGCGTCTTCAATGTGTGATCTATGAGCCTTGGTATTCAGCCCATAAAACAGTTCTGAGAGTGTTCCATGGCCGTGCTTTGCTGAATAATTTCTAGTTTGGTTTCCTGGAATGTTTTTTGAGTTTGCGAATTCGGAAGTTTTGTTATCTGAAAAATCTTCTATGATTTCACACTGTTCAGTGCAGATTTCATCATCCTCTGAGTGCACCCATAATCTTATGATCTCCGTTTGTTCTGCAGCTTTTCTGAATAATTGAGAAGCAGCAGGAGAGTGAGGGTCGATCATTGGTCTTCCACTTGCTTCAGCCAGGGCTTCAAGCAAGGACTCCGGTGTCAGACCAGAGGCCACGGTTGCCTTTACCATGTCATAAGTGGTCATGCCATTTTTGTCACAAATATTGATATCCAGCCCTGGTGCGGACAACAATAGCTTCACAAGCTTTTCACCAATTCTCTTCTCTGAAATTACAGCGATATGCAATGCAGTCCTTCCATCCCTGTTCTTGCAATTAACAATGGTTTGCAAATTTAGGGTTTTATCTGAAACCAAGTTCCTAATGACATCCAGCTGTCTGTCAATACTCCTGAAACCTGACGCTTTGAATCCCCAAACTGCCAAGTGCAGAACGGTGTTCCCATCATTATTTATTGTAAGAAACAGAGGTGGTAAACGACGTAGAATCTCCTTTGCAATGCCCCAGTGCCCATTATACGCTGCTACATGTAGCGCCGTATTTCCATTGTCATCTTGAAAAGTTATAGCACTTGGACTGCTGATAGAACCTCCTTCACCGCCTCCACCGGTAAAGAATTAATGGTTGTCACTGACAAGCCAAGATTTTTTAAAGGTTGACTATCACTTTTCTTTATGAAACGAAGAAGTTATCGTCATTCTTAATATTAGGGGTATCAACAAAAAAAACCCCTAGTTTATGTTTCGGACTGGATTGAAACTCAATAATTATGCGTTCTGGTGGTCTGATTTTTCCAGCAATGGAAATGCAGTGAGTAAGCTAGGAAATTCATTTAGAAAAGATGGACGAATTTTTATTCTCAACTAAGTAGTAAAAAATATGGGCGGAGACTAGGTTTAAGATTGAACAATTCTGATTATTACTTTGAATCTAATTATTTATATGTAAAAGTAGTTGATTTCATATTTTTAATTACGAGAGTGCTAAATTAATTGGTTGATATGAGATTGAATCTATTTATTTTTATTTTTATATAAGAAATATAAAAATACAGTTGGTTTCACTTTTTTTTAATTGGTTTTCTAGATTAGATTTCTCATCTTGTCTTGATGATGAACCACACTGGCTGGTTCGAAACGCGTCAACAAAATCTTCTTGAATGTGATTTTCACCGAAAAGTTTTATACACAAAATATTAAATTAATTCATTCATATGGGATTCCTGGATTTGGGTGCCACTTGTGTCTAGGAAGGTGTGAGGTGTTGGTAGGTTGTGTAGGCCACATGGAGTAAGTGTGATGACACATGATGATAGTTGTGGGTGGCTTCACCCGCGTCGAGTAATGACTGCATTTAATATGGATGGCAGACAACCGGGATTGTCACAACGATTTCGGGGAAAACATCGGCTCAGGAGTGTGTAAAGACAGGGTACAAATATTTGGTTTGTTCATGAGCCGATGATTGTTGAGCAGGTAATGACGGCATAAGGCAGGTGAGCAGTCAAGGGAATTGTCAAACTCTGTGTGTCGTTTCCCTGATTGCTGGGAGACCAGCCTCAAACAAAAATGGTGAAAGCACAGTCTGGGAAAAAAGAGGGCAAGGACAAAGGAAAGGAAAAAGTGGGGCCTAGCAAAAGGGGAAGGAGGAAATTGGCAAACTCTGCGTGTCGTTTCCCCGACTGCTGGGAGACTAGCCTCAAACAAAAATGGTGAAAGCATTGTCTGGGAAAAAAGAGGGCAAGGACAAAGGAAAGGAACAAGTGGGGCCTAGAAAAAGGGGAAGGAAATTATGCAGAACCTCTTCCAGGCCTATGGAGAAGGGAGCCTAGCCATGTAAAATCTTTGATTTTTAGATGGGAACAAGACCTTAAAACTAAAGTAGAGGAAGACATCCCTGATGACGAGATGGATCCGATGCTGACATGTTCGGGGAACACTAGAGGCAGAGTGTCACTATACTATTTAAGCAGTCTATCCATATTTACTGGACTATAAAGTGTTTACTAGCTAAAGCCATTGTCATTGTTCAATAGATCAGAGGAGATCCAAAGAAAACCTCTATTTTAGCACAAATTCACAAGGATATCCAGGAGATTCACCTCCAACAACATCATCAGATTGTCTGCCTTGGACGAATAGATAGGCAACTTCAGAGCATGAACCAAGTTGATATGCCCGGGTCCATCGAATTATCAAATCAGTGAGTTTAGTGGTTTCTTGTTTTTTTGTTGATATGCAAAGAGTGGACAACATTTATTTTCTTTATATGTCAGTAGATGTAGTAGACAATAGACTTGCAAAGATACCTTGAGAAAGATTCAAACTTTTTCAATTTTGGTTGGCTTGATTTCGTAAGGACGGATTGAGACCATCAAATATATAATCTTTTAATGTAACTTGCTAGTTTGATTTGATGAATGAATAGAAAGATAATACCAAATTTACCAAAAAAAAATAAAAAAAATCATTCATATGAGATTTTATTTCTTTCAAATTTAAAATTAAAATATTATTACATAAATATTTTAGAAAAATTGAACAAAATGTTTCGATAAATTAAATTGTTTTATAAATTTGAAAATATAAACTATTTAAATATTTACTTTATCTAATATATAGGAAAACTCATATTTAAAAAAACAACTCCCCATATTTATTAAATGAAAAGCAAAACTCATATTTATAATTTTAATATTTTTTTAAGTCAAACGGTGTAAAATTGAAAAATATATAATAAAATGGAAATAAAAGATTAAATATTTAACTACACTGAGAGGGTTTAGAAGAAAACCATGCCAGAAGTGTAAAGCAGAATCTAATTGGTAAAGCAGAATATAATTGGTGAGGATTTATGAAAGAAACCAATAATTACATCTTCAACCTACACCTCTAAAAGCATCATAATGTAATGTAAATTAATTTTACCAAAAATTATAGACTACTACCCCTCTAACATTTTATGGAATAAATGAATTTAAATATCGATCTAAGAATTTATTGTGAACTCAGATTTTATGGAATAAATGAATTTTAATACCGATCCAAGAATTTATTGTGAACTCGGTGGAGGTTTTATGGAAACAAACCGATATTGATAGCTTCACCTCCATCGAAGCAATAGCTGTGCAAATTTGCAATCAACTGCATTTATGATTAAATTTTATTAATACGTCTAAAGCATCAATTGCAATTAGTACAATAATCATTTTAAAAATAATGTTAGAATAGTTAAGAATGTAATAATTTATTATAATAATTATATCACAAATTTAAAAATAAAATGTTGAATAGTTAAGAATGTATTAACTCATCCATGGGGTGGAAGCTTATTGGTGATTGAGTGTTTTGTTAAGGCACTAGTTTGTATACTTGAGTTTGTGAAAATTGAAGTGTATTCTTGGCCATGTGATTTTGAGTGGCAACACAAATTTATAAAAAAAATTATAGTAGTCTACGGTCATAAATTTGTTCCAAAAATAGTGGAAATTCTGGCATAATTTTTGTCAAAATCTTGCAGAAATTTTGGGAAATCTGGGTTGCACCTACAAAACTTCACGACTTTGAGTGCCTGATGGTGTTGAATCTATTCACTATAAAAAAACAATTCAAACACTCAAAATAACTTGAATAGTTAAGAATGTACTAACTCAATATAATAATTATATCACAAATTTTAAAAAAATGTTGAATAGTTAAGAATGTACTAACTCACTATAATAATTATATAACAAATTTATAAAAAAATTAGAGTAGTCTAGGGCTATAAATTTGTTCAGAAAATAGTGGAAATTTTGACATGATTTATGCCAAAACTCTGCAGAAATTTTGGGAAATCTAAATTACAAGTACAAAACTTCGGGATTTTGGGTGTGTGATGGTGTTGAATCCATTTCCACCATTAAAAAAAAAAAAAATCTATTCAAACACTCCTATGATCAATTGTTTTGAAAAAACAAAAAAACAAAATTCAATTCAAACACTCCTATGATCAATTGTTTTAAAAAAAGAATTAACAATATTCCATAAAAAATAACTTTCAAAAAAAATTGTGGCCTCAATAAACAACCCAAAAAATTAAAAATAATATTAAATAGTTAAAAATATACTAAACTTTTTATCTGAAACATTTTTCTCTCAACCTTACATTACATTTCAGGTATATGAAAAATACCCTCGACCATATTGCTTTAGTTTTGTTTTTCTATTTATTTCATAAATATATTATAATATAGATAGTATTTTCCTATTTATTTAAAAATTATATTATAATATAAATAGCAGTGGGAATTTCATTTTTTTAATGAATATATAAAGAAATTTAATATTAAATATATTTTTATTATGGAAAATTTTTAATTAAAATGAACAAAATAAAATTGTTAAAAAATAAAATATAAATCTATATTATTATATTAAATGAATTATTTTTACATGGTTATAAATTTATTATTTTCTAAAATACTAAAAAAAACAAATTTAAGTTTAAATATTTATAAGAAATATAAAAATTGATTTTGCAGAAATATTAATAATTATTTCAAATAACTTGATTTTTTAAAATAATAATATAGAATAAATTTACATTTATAATTTTTTTAATAAAAATAAAAATAATTTCTATTTATAACTATTCATATAAAATGTTGTAACCAAATTAAATAACTAACCTAAATGGTTTAGTGAAAACTATGGATTAGACCCACCCTAACTGAATGAGACCGTTGATCTAAAAAAAACCTGTTGTAAGAGTGAGATTGCATAAATATATTAGTATAAGAAACTATTGATTAGACCCACCCTAACTGACAGTTGATCTAAAAACAACCTGTTGTTAGAGTGAGATTTGCATAAATATATTAGTATAAGATACTATTGATTAGACCCACCTTAACTGAGTGAGACAGTTGCTCTAAAAACAGGCTGTTGTTAGAGCGAGATTTGAATTGATGGTTAGATTTTGAAATATTTTAAAAATTTGATGATAAAAATGAAGTTAACTGTAACTTTTTTTTTCATCATAAATTTCCAAAATAAATAAATAAATAAATCCAGTTATATTAATTTTAAATTTGAAGTTTGATTTTAGAAAGATATAATCGAATAAGCAGATTAGGAAATTGAGTTTATAAATCAAGAAACAAGGGATATTTCTGTTACTCGTGTGTATATATATGAGAAGTGATGCAAACATGGTGTATAAAACATCAAGAAAAAAAGGGACACCCATATATATATATATAATATCGAAGTGATGCAAGTGATGCAAACCTGGTATATAGTTTTTGTTTAGTATATTTTAGTGTTTATTTTCTAATAAGTTATTAATATTTTTGTAATTATTTAAGTTTTTTTTGGTGGATCTAGATGTTACAACATTATATTGGTCTTGATATTTAAATTCACATCATTTGAGATTTTTTCCTTTGTACTACAAGTTTTCATATTGGTGCTTATACTCAAATTTATATCATTTGAGGCTTTCTTTTTCGTAGATCTTTGTGGTGGTTTGTACAGAGTGTCTCGAGTTTTCTCAAAGATAATGGGTCCCTTATCTACAATGCCAACAATGTTTCTCCTTGATCCATGATGGCATTACTCGAGTTTCTAAGGAAAATATATGGTCGACAAATTGACTCTTGGATACACACCTTGTCCATGTATCTCAACTTGCAAACAAATGTGTCCAAGCAAAAGAAGATACAACATGAAATTATGCATCTAAAAGACATAGCATTGGATGATGGCAAGACACCCTCGATTGCTCAATGGTATACATTGAATTGGGTGAAGGTTCTCTTCCTAGTTAAATTCAATACCTTACTATGAATTGGATAGTATTTGTGTGGCTTGGTAAGGAAAATTTTATGCCTCTAGGAATTACTAGTCATTGTAAGCTCCTTGGCTTTACTTTCTCTTGTTTTTAAGGTAGTCCAAATAGTGTTGCATTGAAAATTTCAGAAAACATTAGGTATAACTTTTTATTATTGATTTAGATCAGTACTCATTATCATGGTTAATAGTTGACAACTCCCTTTGCTCATAACATAAGTGAAGATGTTTGATCATGACATTTTGAGCTAAAAAATATCCCAATCCCTTGTAGCATAATTAAAGATTGGGAGTTCCCTAGCTTTACTTCACAATCTCCTTAAGCACCTAATCCACTATGGTTTCCCCCTTCTAGCCCTAAACTCTCTATGACCTTAGCCTTACCTTTTCATCCGTCAACCTCACCTCGATACCACTAATATTGAACCTGACATTAATTTGAGTCACCTTTCTCTCAAGATTATAGGGATCTATAGTGTCAAATTACCCAAAATAATCTCTTCTACTATAACAACTCAATGCTTGCCTATCTCTAGCTAAGTTATCCCTTCCTGAAGAGTCATTGAAGTCTCAAATTACCATACCACTCATGAGCATTTGGTTAAACTCATGACTCACCATTATAATTCAATGGTTCACAAGGCTTTGTTCACTTATAAATACAAGGTTAAATATTTTCTTTTCTATTTGATTTTAGATGATGGAAATTAGAAGAACCTGATCTCTACCTTTATGATCTCTAAGTCTAACCGTTCTACTATATTGTTTCATGGGGCATATCATTTGGGGTTGATGACCAATTATAACCAATGCTTCTTTGTGAATCATTGTTCTGGTTACATATTTCATTCCCCCTTTTTGTAACACAATTGAATGCGATGTAACAGGTCTTTCGATTGTGCTACACTCATTTTGGATAGGAAATGCATAATATAACTACATTAGAATCAATGCAACTTATAATACAATAGGAAGGAATTTCAAATTATTTATTCCTCATATTTTGTGCCCCAAATTGTCTTTGGCTATGTTGTTTTCAACCAAGTTTCTCACTAAAATGTCCCCATTTTTGTGTGGTTCAACCACTCAAATAACATCAAGCCACATTAGACTCCAAGGTTGGTCCAAAAACTGTTTGTTTAGCAACAAGGTCTACCACAATTAAGAACTATTAACACTCCATGGACCTCCTACTTGGTGGGGCTATGCTTAAAGCACCCATATATAAGTTGGATCATGAAGAGAGTGTAGAGCATGAAACAAATTTGTGCCAATTCCTAGAGGAAAGTCATATATAGTCGATAATTTATCAGGATTGGATTGTTATATTATTTTCATCCATCTTGATGATTTTAGAGTGCAAAAAATAGAGGAATTATCTCACAAGGCCATTTTTACCAGTGGATCCCAGTTTGGTCAATTGGTGTATGAAACCTTTTGGAAGTAGTTTGAAGCATTAAACATATTTTTTTGCAGGTAAAAGTTTTAATATTAAGGGAATCACCCTCTATTTCTATTTTAAACATATATATCTTTCCAATTCCACAATATTTGCCTCAATTAGAGTTTGTATGAAAAAAAAATTCAACCCAGAAGTTGATCTTCCTATTTTAACAACCATCATCCAAGAATATGCCATGTTGACACCCATTATTCATGGAAAATGGGATAACCACATGATAATGATGAAGAATATTTTATAAGAGTTGAAGGAGTTAAATTTAACCACTAGTAGGCTATTGGGTTGTGTGGTAAACAAACCACTAGGAGGAAAAAGGCTTCCACGCTATTTGAGTTCATTTTGTTGTTAATAAGTAAAGTAGCTAATAGTGGATAGAAAGATAGAAAATAGAGATGGCTTGTGCAGTATAGCAGTACATGGGACACACGTCTCACTCCTTTGTACTTGCATCTATTTCCTCTTAGACAAAAAGAGCATGGAGTAGCCTCACCTTCCAGCTAGATTTTCTCCCGTAAGGGTTTTCGAGATCATATTTTATCTTCGTTGTGGTTTGTGAGTTTTATTTCAATGATATATATTTTCAATATTTTATCTATTGCATGCATAAGCATAACACATGTAGAAATTTTGATGTATATTTGCAACTACTCATGACATTTTAATCAAAATCACAAGACACGAACCTACTTTATTGCTTTGCGGATTTTAGTTCACAATTTCAAACATCAATCACAAACATGCAATGAGAAATAACACACATGCACACGGTATTTTTCCAAGGGAAAGAAATATGCTAAAAAACCCCTTTTCCTGCTTTCATTAATATGGTGAATAGAGATGTATTATAATCCATTTTCTCAACTAAGCACAACCTGCAAATGAATAACCTATGTCTTTTCTCACTGAGAAGCTCTAACCCAAAGTTAGTCAATTTATGCCTCTACTTGAGCCCCTATATCCTTGCACAATTCCTTGAGAAATTAGGCCCCTATTATTTAGGAAATTCCTCCAAAATGAGTGTGCAATTCCAAAGGTTGATCATCTGACTGCATACAACACATGTACACTCAAGACTAGTATACAACCGATGTTGCATTGGTTTCAAATCTCCATCACACTTGCGAAACTCAAATTCTATGCATGCACTAGCTATTTTGGGTTGATTGATCAGTTAACTAGATGATCACTGAGTTTGACTAAGTTTAACTGATGTCCCATTTCACAATTGACCTTCCCCTAGTTCCTCCAATCATTAGAACTATTTTAAATGAAAACAACTTGAAATAAATGACCTTGATTGCTACAAATTAGAAATTACACATGCTTAATTAAACTGTAACTCCTCTAACTCGAATTTACTAAGCTAACTGAGTGACAAGAGCCATGTCACTTTAGTTAGTTGCATCCAAGTTCTCTGCTAGTGTGGAAATTTGAATTTTCTCAATTTAATCAAGGAAAAATCAAATTGAGAATTTCTTGCGGCATTTTTCAACACTCGCTCTCAGCGAGAAAGATTATCAACCACCCCTATCCTGCTCCTATGGAACTCAAACAACATATTGTTCTTTTTCAGAATGTATTGTAGCAATATTATCTTCCTCTGCACATAATTTCTTAAATGGTGATACCAGATATCTATATGATTTGAATAATTATACTATGAGAGTGTTCTTGATGCAGAAAGGAAACTTTGCATGATACCATTGTGTTATATTTCATGGAGCAACATGAAAACATGAAAAAGTTAAAAAAAAAAAAAACATGCAAAAATAAATAAAAATGAAAAAAAATATGCAAAAAGTGTAAAGTAAAATTTAATTGGTCTAGTGAGTATTATTGAACCCAACCAATAATTACATCTTCATCTTCCACCTCTAAAACCGTCGTTATGAAATGGTAAATTAATTTTACAAAAACGAGCCACTCTACCCGCTCTGACATTTTATGGAATAAATGAATTTTAATACCGATCCAAGAATTTATTGTGAAATCGGAGGAGGATTTATGGAAACAAACAGATGCTGATAGCTAGCCCAGATGCTGATAGCTAGCCCTGATAGCTTCGCCTCTATCCAAGAATCGCTGCAATCAACTGCAATTATGATTAAATTGTATTAATATTTATAAAAGTTATGCAACTTTCTGGCATAGCACTTCTTTAATTACAATCAAATAGTTATGGCATTAATTGCAATTAGTACACTTAAAAAATAATGTTGAATAGTTAAGAATTTACCAATTAAGTGTAATAATTTTATTACAAATTTATAAAAATAATTAGAGTAGTTTATAGAGGTTATAAATTTGTTTGGAAAATAATAAACATTTTGATATAATTTTTATCAAAATCTAATAGATTTAAAAAAGAAGAAAGAAGAGCAGATTATAGAAAAAAAAACTAACTTTCGAAAAAAATTTATAACCTATAATGTTGAATAATTAAGAATGTAATAACTGAGAATATTTTATCTAAAACATTTTCCTCTAAACCTTACCTTACATCTCACGCATATTAAAAAAAATATACCCTCTACCATATGGCTTTAGTTTTGTTTTTCTATTTATTTAATAAAAATATTATAATATAAATAATATTTTCTTATTTATTTAATAATCATATTATAATAATAAATAATAATTATATTATAATAAGAAAGTATTGGGAATTTGTTTTTTTGAATGAATACATAAATAGATTTTTAATATTTACAAATTTTAAATAAAATTAACACAATAAAATTATTATATATATATATATATATATATATATATATATATATATATATATATATATATATATATATATATATATATATATATATATATTACGCCGAAGGTGTCCCTATTATGAGCTTTGCTGGGATGAACAGTGTTCCCAGCCAATCTCAGTGCTCCACCTATCGCCCTTCTGCCCTGTCAAAATTTGACACTTGGCAGCGATCCATCCCACCTGCTGTCCAATCGCTTCCACCCTCCTGCTCTCACCTATGCGCGTCAGCTGCTTTGCGTCCGTGCTGTTGTCCCGTCGTCAGCTGCTTCGGCGTTCCGTCGACTCATTTCAAATGAGCAAGTGCTAGTATTTGACTAATAAGAATAAAAATAATTTGCATTTATAACTATCCATAGAAAATGTTCGACCCCACCAGATACCTCACCCTGCGAGACTGAGTAATTGGACCTGCGACATTAATCCACCAATGGCCGGCCATTGATTTTTTCTGAATTACGATGAGATCAAAGTCAACAAGAAGCTTAAATGAGTTTGATGTGTGAACCTGTGGATGCAGTCCTTCACTGAAGCAGGAAACGATTTTTGTTGCTAAACTGTTTAAAAATTTATCATCCCGGCTGCTTAGGCATCGACGCCACGTGTTAGAGCTAATTAGTCTGGTTAATTTACTGCCATGTGTTTTGCAATCTATTTTCCGCATTAAGTGAATGCCTTAGTTTAATTAGACTGTTTTTTCGCCTTGAAAATCATGAAAATTTTGGTAAGATTTTAAGAAAATCTAGTAGAGATTTTTGTAAATCTACTTTATAATTATCAAACTTGAATATTTTGGGTGCTTTGGAGGATTTTGACGGTGCTGAATCCATTTTCACCATCAAAATCATGATTCAAACATGGTAAGATTTCTTAATTTTTTTTTAACTCAAATTCTGATAATTTTAGCTATCCAAACAATTCCTCCGTCTCATTAAACAACTCTAATAAATCATATGAGATTTTATCAATTTACTTTCTAAAAATTTATTATTATTATTAATTTCGTTAATGAAAATCTGAGCACAGTTAACTATGGTCCACTTATTTGGCTAATTACATTCTGTGAAATTTTCTTATGATATGTCCTAGGATTGATAATTTATTAATTTTAAATTTAAAGTTTGATTTTGGAAAGATATAATCGAATATGGTTCACTTATTTGGCTAATTACATTCTGTGAAATTTTCTTGTGATATGTTCTAGGATTGATAATTTATTAATTTTAAATTTAAAGTTTGATTTTGGAAAGATATAATCAAATAAGCATATTGGGAAATTAAGTTTATAGATCAAGAAATAAGGGATATTTCGATTACTCATAAGTGATGCAAACAATGTGTATAATACAACAAGAAAAATGAATATTTCTATCACAGTCATATATATAATATAGAAGTGATGCAAACATGGTGTATAATTTTTGTTTGTATATTTTGTTGTTTTTTATTTAACTAATAATATTATAATATTGATGTTTTTAATATTTTTTTAATTAATTAATTAATTATCAATTAATTTATGCAATCATTTAAATTTTGTTTTTGTGGATTTAGTTGTTATAATATTATATTGATCTTAATACTAAAATTTACATTATTTGAGACTTTCTTTTTGGTAGATTTTCATGGTGGCTTGTTGAGAGTGTCACAAGTTTTTTTAAATATAATGAGTCTCTTATCTACAGTGTTACCAATATTTCTCGAAGTGTCACCAATGTTTCTCCTTGATCTATGATGGAATTACCTTATTTTGTAAGGCAAATGGATGGTGGGTGAATTGACTCTTGGATACATACCTTGTCCATGTATCTCAACTTGCAAACAAACATGTCCAAGAAAAAGAATTTGCAACATGCAATTACACATCTAAAAGGCATAGCATTGGATGATGGAAAGACACCCTGGAATGCTCAATGGTATATATCAAATTGGATGAAGGTTCTCTTGCTATTTAAATTGAAGACCCTACTATGAATTGGATAGAATTTGCATGTCTTGGTGAGGAAAATTTTATTCCTGGTGGAATTACTAGTCATTATAAGCTCATTGGATTTACTTTCTCTTATTTTCAAGGTACTCCAAATAATGTTGTATTGAAAAATTAATAAAACATTAGGTATAACTTTTTATTACCGATTCACTGCACATTATCATTATCATGGTTAATAGTTGACAACTCCCTTTTCTTAGAACATAAGTGGATATGTTTGATCATGACATTTTGAAATAAAAGTTCTCCCAATCCCTTGTAGCATAATAAAGATTGAGAGTTCCATATCTTTACTTCAAAGTCTCCTTAAGCACCTAATCCACGATGGTTTCCCCCTCCTAGCCCTAAAATCTCTATGACTTTAACCTTACCTTTTCATCCCCCACCCTTACCTCACTACCACTAATACGACACCTAACATCAATTTGAGTCACCCAACTCTCAAGATTATAGGGATTTATAGTGTCAAATTCCCTAACAACTCAATGCTTACCTATCTCTAACTAAGTCACCCCTTCCCGAAGAGTCACTGAAGTCTCTAATCCCATACCCCTAATGAGCATTTGGTTAAACTCATGACTCACTATTATAATTTAGAATATTAGTGTTATATTTGATATAGTAATCTTAGTGTTTATAGTATTGATACTAGGGTTAAATATTAATTCCTTTGATTTAATATTAATTTCTTGTGCTTCATATCAATCCTTTGGTTTGTTTATAATATTAATATCTTAGACATAATATTGATAATCCCTTGGGTTTAAAATATTGATCCATTGAGTTTATTGATTAGTTGGATTTATAAGATATATCCCTAGGGTTATATATATATATATATATATATATATAATAGTAAATGTATAATAATTATTTATCATAACATAATATTGAGACACAAATAAGTATTATTAACTAAATACTATTACGATGTATGTTTAATATAGCTTGAAATCTCATTGTTAATATATTAATATAATATTATATAATAACATGATATTATATTAATATATAATATAATTTTTTTTTAACAGAAATAGTTATTTTTATATTGATTCAAAAGGTTCGCGGCTTATGCTTGAAGGTATTACATCTAGAGACCCAATGTCTAGGGGGTTTCCGATGAAGAAAAATTCACCTACTCTGCTTCTTATAGTCAATCTAGCAATTTCCCAAAGGCTAGAAAACCTTTTAATACAAAAAAAGTGCTGCAGCAAGAGACAAAAATACATGACAAAGGAGATGGGTTGGCTAAGGCAGAGGATCCCATGAATTCCCCTCTTCGGAGAGGATAGATCCCACTTGTAAAGAGACAACAATGTTGGCTTCAAGATCCACGTCTTTGTTATTTTTCTGAAGGACATGAAAGAACTGAAGTCTGTCAAAGGACACAATCAGTGTATTGATAAGAGTGAACAATCGTTGCAAGCGGAGATATTTAGGGACCGATTTTGTCACAATCAAGCCAATGAGGCTTTGTGTATCTCCAATGACTCGAGCATCCTTGATTCCATGTTTTTGCAGCTATTTCAAGCCTTGGAGGAGAGCCATGGCTTCTGCTTGATTGTTCGAAGTAAGCCCCAAACCCCAGGCGAAGTGGGAGATGATTTAGTCTGAAGGGAAGCGGATAATTCCTCCGCCTTCGGCCTTCCCTGCATTCCCCTTTGCTACACCGTCAAAAAACATAGTGTGGATATTTGGGTTGCTTCTCTATTTGTCGAAGTCATCATCCTCTAATCTGATTTTCCATTCTTCTTTTCACTTCTCCATATTTTTACCAGTGGGAAGGTTTAGCCCCAACTGCTAGCACGACTCCCTACCTTGCTGACTTAAGCTACCAGCTCGCTTCTGGTTCACCTTAGGCTGCATTATTTCTTTAAATAAGCTTCTAATTTTCACACCGATTTGCTGTTGTTTTAGGGCCTTCTCTTGAAATATCTGATTGTTTCTTTCAAGCCAAATATTCCAGAAAATGAGCTTAGTATAATTTTCCACCCCTTGTATGGCTAGCCTCTCCCGGGGAAGTACTTAGGAAACAGGTCTCCCCAATTAGACATCGTACCTATAATTTTGGTTGAGAGGATGGGGTTGCTGTTCCAAATCAACAAGATTTCATTCCAAATGTCCTGAGAAAAGAGGCACTCAAGAAATATGTGGGCCGAATTTTCCTCCTATTGTTAATAGAGCGGGCACCAACAGGGGCTGTGGAATCCATGACGCTGCATGTTTTCAGCTGTGAGGATACTATTGTGCCCCAAATTCTAGGTAAACATATAAATCTTCGAAATGCTTTTAACCTGTCAAATCCCTTTCCAAATCGCAGGGTTGCGGGGGACAGTGGGATTGGCTTTAAGATACTTATATACTTCTGCTACAGAATAACATCCCTTCGAGGAACCCCAACACCTTTTGTATTTTTTCTTGTGTTTAGGGGGGCTTTCGCAGCCAACGCTACCATGAATTTGGCCCATGCTTGCTCCAGATGAGCAGGAATATCTATCTTCTGCCACCCTACCCAGTTGCTGCTATCCCATTCTAAAATGTCCCACATCGTGCATCGACCATCTGCAATCATCCATGTTTTTAGCTCCAGCAACTCATGATCCTATCCTCCCATAGGTTGATTTGCTTCCCATTGCCTAGAATCCAGAACAAGTGGTCATGTTGCAGTGGGAGAGCATGCTTACAAAGCTAATGGATCAAGGAGCCCTATCGGTTAGATTGGAAGTTCTCCAGGCTACGAAGATGCTTTCTGAAGCTGTATTTTTTCCACAAAACAATCTGTGCCCATCCCGGATTCCTTGCTACCCGTCGTCATAAGATCTTGGCCCCCAGATCGATATTGTGATCCCTGAGATCTTTTATGTGAAGGCCACCTTTTGTAGCGGCATAGCAATCTTATTCCAACTGATCAACGAAATTCTCTTAGCGTTATTCTTCCCTCCCTTCCAGAAAAAAAGTGTGAATGGATTGCTCCATCTTGCAAAGAATGCCTACCGGAGCCAACATAACAAACATCTGAAATATTGGAAGACTATTAAGGATTGAATTAATGAGAACAGTCTTACCTACCAGATTGAGCCACGACGTGCCCCTGACTTAAATTTTGAGCTTGAATTTGTCCAGAAAGGGGTACTAGTCCCTCCCAATCAGGCATCCTTGAAAGATCGATAGCCCAATATATTTTAAAGACACCCATTTCATGGAGCCTTTGAAACCAAAAATCCCAGTGATCGTGCTTAGCTCGAGACCAATGAGGTTCCAAGCATAAATGAAGCATTTTCCCATGTTAAGTTCACTCCCAGAATCGAAGAAGTAGCGATCCAGCTCGAGCTTGAAGAGGGAGGCCGAGATGGTGGAAGCACCCCCTAGGAGGATGGAGTCATCATCAAAGAGAGCATGATTTATGTCCCTGACTCCCCTGGCGATCCTAAGACTCGTAAGCTCTTGCTCGATTTGTCATTTCTCTAGCATAAAACTAAGGACAGAGGCTTGAATGACAAAGAGAAGAAGGGATAGAGGGCATCCCTGCTTTATCCCATGACTCACCTTGAAGAAGTGAGTACCATGCCCATTGACAAGTGGATAAATCCATGGTTCCGCAATGCAGGCCTTGACCCAGCTTATAAAGCGGCAGTCAAACCAAAATTGATGCATAACCCCAAAGAGAAACTTGTGCCTAACTATGTCAAACGCACTAGCCAGGTCTAGCTTAACAGCAATGTCTTTTTCTTGTCTTTGGATGCTTTAATGGATCGCTTCTTGAACAAGAATGAAGTTATCAGTTATGTTCCTACCTTTGACAAATCCCCCTTGATTGTCAGGAATGATTTCCGGAAGAAGGCCTTTCAGTCTGTTAGCCATGACTTTAGTGATGAGCTTGTAGCTAATGTTGTAGAGGGAAATTGGCCTGAATCTGTTGAAAGGACTGGCACCCTTCTCTTTCAGTATAAGGGCCAAGAAGGCCAAGTTGGTGCTGCCCCCAAGCTTGTGGTAGGTCTGATACTTTAAGATCATTTTGTAGATATCCTTTCTGACAATGTTCCAACAAGTTTTAATGAATCGAGTAGTGAACCCATCTAGCCCAAGAGCCTTGTCCAGATCCATTTCATCAAGGACCTGCTTTATTTCATTGATGGTGACAAGAGCAGTCATTATAGCGTTCATTTCGGCATTGACCTTTAGAGGGACCAACTCGAGCAGGTTGGAGCTGAGACTTGCTTGCTTATCCTCTGTGTACAATTCTTTGAAGTGCTGATGAGAAATTTTTTTGATGCTGGCAGAGTTGGAGAATGATTGGTCTCCTGAGGTTTTCTCCACTATAGAATTAAAGTTTCTTCTGGCTTGAGTCTGCTTATGAAAGAAGGAGGTATTCATGTCCCTAGCTTATAGCCACAGACTACGAGATTTAAGTCTCCAAAATTCCTCCTCCTGGATGCAAGCCTTATGAAGATTAGCCTAGAGCTCCTCTTCCAGGGTTAAGTTGTCCTTCGAGATGTCCATATATTCCATTTGTTTTTTATGACTGTCCAAACAAGCTTGGGCAGGCCACCTTGAATCGGTCGGAGAAGGGAGGGCTTTAGCCCAGCTTTTGAGGGCCCTCTTCACTCTCCTCAGCTTTTCTTCCCACATAAAAAAAGGGGATCCACTGACAGGGTGTTTCTAGACTTCCTCAACTCCATCCAAAAATTCGAGTTGCTGCACCCAAAGAAAACTAAAATGGAAGGGAATAGGCCCCGGATTCATATGCGGATTCATCTCAAGCCTAATGGGCTTGTGATCGGAGACCGATGAATAAATAATAACAGAACTGACATCAAGACCTAAAAGCAAAAAGGAACTCTGGATGAGAAAGTAATCTAACCTTGCAGCAATGTGGCCCAGACCCGTTCTTCTATTGGTCCATGTATATTTTCCCCTGGGTGGCTTGATTTCCAATAGATCCCAGTCCTGAATGAGTTCTTCCACCCATTCTTTGGTTGGATCCCTTATAATTTTGCCCCCTTGCTTCTCCCCTTGGCTTAAATTAATGTTCATGTCTTCAGCGAGAATGACGTTATCCATCTGAATCTCATTTTCTAGGTACCTAATGGATTCCCAACATATTTTTTTGTCTCCCAAGATGTCCAGAGCATAAATATTGAAAATATGCACTGTCTCTTTGGTATGAAGATGCAAAAAATGAGCAAAAATCCAGTCTGAGTTGAGTTTAACCAGAATTTTCTCAAAGCATGTCTTTTCCCATAGAATTCCCAACCCTCCCGAGGCACCTCTAGAGGAGACTGTGATACCTCCTCCTTTTCCCAAAAACTATTTTCTTTTGTGGAGAAAGTCCCTTTCCTCCATTTTCGTCTCTTGGATGAGAAAAATGTTGGGCCTTTCCAACCTTACTAGAATTTTCATTGCTTCTTATTTTAGGTTGATCCCCATCCCTCTACAATTCCAGGAGACGATCTTCATTACTTCCTTTTTTGAGCTAAGAGGGCTCCCTTAGAGCCCTGGCTTTGATTTCTGTATGCTTTAGGGTTTTTTTTCAACATCTTTTCTAGGGTCGGTTGGTTCCCCTGTAGCTTCTCCTTGTATGTTTCTTTCTCTCTCCTTTCCATGGAGGATTTCCTTCCCCTGGTCGATCTTCTGACCGAAGTTTGGGAATCCCCAATTTCTCCTTCTTCCTCTGACTCCTCTGAATTCAGATCTTCACCCTCGAAGACAATCTCTTTCTCTTTTGGGGTTTCTCTAGGATAATTGCCAATCTTCAGTGGTTCTAGGGTTTCTTGCACTTGGAGATCCTTTTGCACGTCCCGTGGATCAATTTCTTGGACTTCCTCTGTTTCTAAGATCAAGGTTGCAAAGTTTTTCTCTTGACCTTTCTGGGTGTGTTTGGCTTTAGGAATACTCCCCGTAGGTGTTGAACTTCCCTTTCCTTTCTCTGTTCCTTATTTGATTGGCCCTGGCCTAAGGCTCATTCTAGATTTCTTGGCTTTTTGCCATCCTTCTTCTTTCTCCTTCTATGGGCCTGCATTTTTGGGATAGTTCTTGGCAAAGTGACCATACTCATGACATCTGCAACATTTGAACAACAACTGTTCGTAGTCTAATTTCTGCAGATGGGACCAGTTCCCCACCGTTAGCTTAATGGCTTCTGGCAGCCCAACTTTGAGATCAACCTCCACACATATTCTGGCGTAGTCATATTGGTCTTTGTTGTTTTCTCTTTCTATGAATTTTCCAAGGGCATTGCCGATTTGCTGCATTGATTCCCAGTTCCAGCAGTGCACCGGCAAGTTTGGGAGCCTGACCTAGACTGGAATGGCAAATGGAACATCCTCTGAGGGGTCAAATTCTGGAGTCTAGTGATTTAAGTACAATCCTTGAGGACCCATTAAATAAGGTCTGTTTCGGAAAATCAGGTCCTTATCCTCTTTTGTGTTGAATTCAAACAAGAAGTAACCTCACTCCAGGAAGTATGAGGTGACGTTGTTTGCAATGAGGGGCTTCCAATTTCGAGTGATCCATGCTTATGTAGTTTTTGGTGAAGGCCATAAGCCCGTGAAATGTCCAACCAGTGCTCGGTCTGTAAGGGAAAGGGCCACGCTCATCAAACCCTTAGTTGGGAGAGCCACCGACGGGACCTCATCCAATCTCTTGACAAATTTGAAGGTGAGTTGTTTCTTCTTCTTTGGTTTGGAAGAAATCAGAAGCCTGAAGGCCTCGACCTTAGGAGGAGGAGGAGGTGGAGGCGAAGGAGGGGCCTGAGAGTCCACCATTGGGCTGAGTGCAAGCTAGGGCAAGCGCCCCAACCAGCACCACCCTGCCACAGCACGAGAAACCCTATGCGCAGGCGAGAGGCAGAGCACGGGCTCGAACGTGAAAAAAGAAAGAAAGAAGAATATACAATATAATATTAATATAATAATTATACATATATTAATATACCATTGTGATTTTAATTTCAAAACAGAGTTATTATTCAAATTTGATAGTTTTCACAGTTACTTGAGCACTATAGTTTCACCAAATGATTTTGACCTTTTACAAAGATTTAATTTTACTGGACCGGAAAATCACCTCATGACCAACCAAACTCCATCCCTAGTTGTTATTATTTATATAGTTATTAATAATTAAATATAGTTAGTCTAAATTTTTATTTTTATGTAGTTTGAAGGATTGGAAACATATTCAAACAATTTTGACCTTTTACAAAAAAATAATTTTATTGGACCCGAAAATCACCTCATATCACCTCATGACCAACCATACTCCATCCCTAGTTGTTATTATTTATATAGTTATTAATAATTAAATATAGTTAGTCTTTAACTAAATACCCTTAATAACTATTAATGTGAATGGATATATGTCGTATATCTAACTATATATATATATATATAATTTTATTTTTTAAATTAAATTAAATTTTTATTTTTGCGTATTTTGAAGGATTGGAAACATTTTATTAATAATTTTATTTTACTTATTTTGTTGTTATGTAATTTGACCAATTCAAAAAATTACAACATTTTGTTGTTATGGTATTTTTTGGGTTAAAATATTAGAGGAACCCGGGTCCATTTCAGTGGGAGATCCCAGTTTGGAAATTTTAGGTTTAGAATCTTTTGGAACCATTTTGAGAAATCAAATGGAATTGTTGGGAGTAAAAAATTTGTGAGCATATCTATTCGAATTCTCGCCACCCAAAAATTTGTGAGCATATCTCCCTAGAAACTATTCTACACTCTGAGACCTTCATTATGGGAATTTTGAGGTCTAATATGAGCCTACTAAGAAAATAATAAAATAAGAGAGATGACATTTTAAAGGGAAAAAATGAAACTACCTTTTTTAATTGTATTTTTTACTTATCTTCTTTCTAGATATACTAGAATAGTGTGGCCACTTGTTGAATGGGGAACTAGATCAGCGTCATCCAAGTAAATGACTATGCATACTTTTGAGTAAACTCACACTTAAACTTTGAAAACTCATTGGATGCAAGACCTACTTTTGCATCCAACAAGCATCCACACTTAAAATTTGAGTAAATTTATAAGGCGATAAGTAGAAAATAAAATAAAGGAAAGTAGTTTTCTTCTCTCCCTATAAATATTTATGCTTGGGAATGACATCATCTTCTTGAATCGTATTGGTTCTTTAAAAGTAGCTTTGTTAGTACATTTTTTATTTTGAGACCTATTTTTACCTCAAAATTCCTCTAATGTCTAACAGTGTAAAAATTAGGTCAATTAGAAATTGTACGCAAAAGTTATGCCTCATTGACCACCATGGTATGAGTAAATGTCGTGTTAACCCATTACTAATACACGTGGGGCTAGTCATATGTGCACTTTTAAGAAAATTCTCAAAAATCCAAAATCTTGTTCCATTTCTGTGTTGAAGTTAAAAAATATCTATATGTTAATTTTAACTTCAAATGTATGTAATTTTTTAAATAAAAAAATCATATTTTTTTTTTTTTAAATATAAATATAAACGTGGGGCTTGGCAAATGCCCTCTCTGCGGGGTGGATTTAGAGGACTGCAATCATCTATTTTTAAAATGCCCCTTTGTTGTTGTTATTTGGAAGTATCCTTATTATTATTATTAATTAGGAGTCAATGCCATTAGAGACTGCTCCTCTATTACTGCTATTACTGTTGGTCTTATCTCTTGGGCACACTGATCAGTGAAAACCGCGGTACCATTATATATCTTTGAAAGTAAAATCCCAAATGTAAACATTGCTTGAGGATTGTTGCATAGTTGCATATTTTCAGGAAATGGGCCCCTAAGTTCCCAATGTCACCTCTTGGTCCATTATCCTTGTCGAGTTAGCCGACATATACCCCATTTCTTTTTTTGAAGGGACTCCTTAGGTGGTTGATCGAGTTATGGATTGAAGAGCTCTACAATGTACATCGTGACTGGGCATTAAGAAGATCATGATAATTGGGGACTCGCTATCAATGATTCACTGGATTCTAGGGCAGAATGCATTGGAGGTCCCTACACTTCGTAATTAGATGCAATAGATTTGGGATTTAAAGGCCTCCCTCTCAGAAGTCACATTTCAGCATGTATACAGGGAAAAAAACGAGGTCAGTGCTCTCTCCAAGCGAGGTTTGTTCCTCCTTCCGAGACATCTGTTTTTTGAACATCTAGCCGAAGGTATGATCTGTGGTCAGGGTACTTTTGAGATTTAATATTTGGTTTCCTTTGTGACAATTTTTGTCTCCACTCTCTGGAGTTTTGGTTCATGTTTCCTTCTTTCTTCCCTTGTATTGGGATCCATAGCTTGTTGTTTCTGTGATAGCAGGGGATTTGGTCTTTGATATTTTTGTAATACATGGTTGTTGTAGGGGAGTAGACTAGCTATCAGTTATGTAAAACATTTCTCTATTAATGAAGTCATGTTCTGTACTATGTAATTAATTGAGATATCTCTATGGAAATAAATATTTACTTGTTTATGGAAAGAGATCAATGTACTAAGTCTCTGCCCTTCCGTCTAGATTTTTAAAATTCAATTAGAATTAATATCCATAACTCTTCCTTTTACATCACTTATTCTCTCAAGAGAATTAAACTATTCGCATTACTTTTAAAGAATTATGTGCTGCAAGTAAAGTCTTTCAGGTCTTCGCATTACTTTTTAAGAATTATATACACTATAACAGAAAAATGCATCACTATAAAATGAGAAACAGAAATACATTGACATGGCTACCCAGCTCGACGTGAAGGCAGTGGAGGCCTAGAAGTTGCCTTTTGGCGTTCAAAATTGGCTACACTGCCATGAGAGAAATATTGATTTCTCAGTGACATCACTGGTTTGGAGTCATCCACAGTCTGTGCACCACTGCGATTGCCCTTTACATGGAGCCATCTTTTCACTTTTCCTTTTGTGATGCACAGAACTGAGGAGCTAGGCATTGGTGATGGTGATGGTGATGGAGATGGAAAAGAAGTCGAATTCGTTGGGGACAGAGAAAACATAGAGTTGTCATCGCCTGCAACTGAATTAGCTGAGAAATAGTGCTCCATTATTATTGGAGACGAAACTGGCTTAGTATGCCCACTTCTCTGGCTGAATCCCGCAACTTCTTCCACATATGCTTTCACACTATTTTCTTTACTGCCTGCGTCTTCAATGTGCGATCTATGAGCCTTGATCTTCACCCCATTAAACCGTTCTGAGCGTGTTCCATGACGGTGCTTTGCTGGGTAATTATTAATTTGGTTTTCTGGGATCTTTTTTGGCTTTTCGAATTCGAAAGTTTTACATGAAAATTTTTCTATGATTTCTTGACACAGTTCAGTGCAGATTTCATCATCCTCTGAGTGCGCCCATAATCTTATGATCTCTGTTTGCTCTGCAGCTTTTCTGAATAATTGAGAAGCAGCAGGAGACTGAGGGATATTCATTGGTCTTCCACCTGCTTCAGCCAGGGCTTCAAGCAAGGACTCCGGTGCCAGACCAGAGACCACGGTTGCCTTCACCATGTCATAAGCGGACATACCATTTTTGTCGCAAATATTGATATCCAGCCCTGGTGCAGACACCAATAGCTTCACAAGCTTTTCATCAATTCTCTTTCCTGAAAATACTGCGATATGCAGTGCAGTCCTTCCATCCCTGTTCTTACAATTCACAACGGCTTGGAAATTTAGGGTTTTATGTGAAACCAAGTTCCTAATGACTTCCATATGTCTGTCAGGACTCCTAAAACCTCTCATTTTGAATCCCCCAACGGCCAAGTGCAGGACGGTGTTCCCATCATTATTGAGTGTAAGAAACAGAGGTGGAAAATGACGTAGAATCTCCTTTACAGCACCCCAGTGCCCACTGTATGCTGCTACATGCACTGCCGTATTTCCATTGTCATCCTCAGAAGTTATAGCACCAGGCGATGCCGATAGAAGCTCCTTCACCGCCTGCACCAGCAATGAATCAATGGTTATCATAAATTCACACTGAAAAGGCATGAGTTTTTTCAAAGTTGACTGTCACTTTTCTTTATGAAACTATGTTATCGTCATTCAAAGAAATCAAATAAGTATTTAAGAAAACAATAATTTAACCATTTAATATATCATATTTATACCCTGCCAAAATTAATATTTATAAATTTAATATTTTTTGAATCAAATTGTAAAAATAAATAAAAAAATCAAACACTTAAACTGACTCAAATAGTTGCGAAAAACCTATGCAATAATTCTAGTAAAGTAGAATCTAAGTGGCCATTCCACCATAATGTGTTTTATTTTTAAGGTCGTGGAGAATAAACGAATTCCACCACTAAAAGCTTTATAATGAAATTGGTGTTTTTTAATCATAAAAGTATTTTCTAATCATAAATGAATTTTTGTAGTTTCCCCTCTATCCAAGCAATGTTGAAATTAACTACAATTACGACTAAATTTTATTAATACTAATTTTATAACACTTATGGACGTTATGCAAATTTATACAACAACCGTTATTTGATTACATTCAAATATCAATACATTAGTCATCAAATAGGTACAGCATTAATTGCAATCAATACATTAGTCATACAAATGTCGATTGGTTAAGTATGGATCTAAACTTCGAACCTTATATCTGAATATTTTTCAATCACCGTTATATTTCAGTCATAAATTTTATGGAAAATACCTTCTGAGATATAGCTTTAGTTCTTTTTTTATTTGATATTAAATAAAATAATTTTTTTTTAATGAAAATTTTCTTTTATTAAAATAAAAAATCATATCAATATAGGCATAAGTGTATTCATTTATTGATAAACATTGAATATTATTTGTAAGTGCTTGAAGCATTTATGGTAGCTAACTACCAAAACGAGTAACGTTTTCCGAAATAAATTGATTTCTCTTTTTTTTATTTTTTTCTTTTCAACATTGTGCCATCGTTTTTCTCATGCTCATTTTTAGTAGATTGGATCATTGCTTAATTGGTGGCTTTCCCATGTTTGGCTAGTTTTTTATGTTTTTTTCTTTTTTTTTTTACTTGGGGTTTTATTGATTATGTGTTTCTGAATGTTGTTGAAATTTTTATTTATTTATTTATTTTATTAATAAAGGTGGGTTTGGGAATTTCTATCTCTTTGGTTTTTGGATTTTTTTCTTGACTTTTTTTTGGCTTGAAGACATGAGTTTTACACATTTTTGATGGAAGATTCGACATCTTAAAGCAGTGTTTTCAAAATATAACCATTGTCTCCATTTAAATTTGTGTTGAGTGTGATGGATGTGATCTAGTAGGCCTTTGCAAAAGTAAAGATATATTTGTCCATTCTTTCTTGATTCATCTTTAGAAATCTCCAGAATGAATTTCCAATGCCCTCTAAAAAATTCAATGCCCTCAAAAAATGGTGCCAAAAATATATAACCATTACCCATACAATCATATGAGTAACCACCATGGTTGTGGTGTCAAAAGCTAGAAACCATGGAATTAAGAAAAAACTGGCCCTTCCCCAAAACCATATTCCTTATTTTATGACATATTCTAGATGGGTCTAATTTTGGAATTGAAACACACAAAATCCATTCAACCATAGGTAAATATCACAATTGTTGGTTCAATTGAGATAAATCCGTTGATGTAGATATTCAAACTTGGACCAAAAACCATTTAATCAGCATATAAGAGTTCTGTCTTGGAAAACTGTGAAAATACCACTCACTTTTGGCAGTTTTACTGACAAATATGGTGTTTTCTCCACTGGGTAAAGACATGGGATTATCAAATTTGGGATTTGTCTATCTTGTATGGTTGTCTTCCCTCTCACTCCGTCTTTAAACGAGCTTGGCCCCTTGACAACAGAAATTGAGCCTGTAGGAAAACTAGTTCCGGAGGCTCCACCTGGCAACTTCAAATTTATACGGATTGTATAATTAAGTCGCACTCTGTCAATTTGGTAACATTTTGCAGTGATTTACCTCCATATATTAGGTTTGGTATATTAGCTCATATACTCGATTTCTCTTGCACTTTTTTTAAAAAAAATCTAATACTAGATCCATGGGTCGAGCCCTAAAAGGATTGATTTTCCATTTGAACTCTTCCTCATGGCTTCGATCTGAACAAACAAAGGGCCCATGCGTAGATCTGGGGTGGATTTGTTCCAAACCCCATCCACCCGATCCCTCGGCTATCCACATCGTAGATCTGGGACAGATCTGCTTTACGTTCCTTCTACCCGAAGCATTAGAGTAGTAATTCAATACCCAGGCTTAGAAAAATTGGTCGTAACAACTCCCCGGATGACCTCATCCAATAACAACTCGCTCAGGCGTACAGATATGAGGTTGTGACGGTCCACCAATGGAAAGAACCCCATAACCTTCTCCATTTATAACACTCGTTGCATATTTGAAACCCATAAGCTGCTCGCAGCTCTGGTTTCATTCACGTTGCGTCCACTAAATCTGGCAACAAGAAACAAACATAGCGCACCCTGCCATCATCTACTGCAAGAGGAACCGAGTCTCTATGGCATATACGGATGAAATAAAGTGCGTGAGGGATCCTCCGTCATAATCCATTGAAGTGTGCATACGGTCTCCATAAACCCCAGAGAATAGCCGAAGCTCGACGACGAAAGCAGGACAAGCGAAACCTGCGTAAACCCTAGTCATTCTCCTCCCTCCACTTGATCGACGAAGCAGCAATATTAGCGTAAACCCTAGTCATTCTCCTCCCTCCACTTGATTGTCGAAGCAGCAATATTATAAATATTATATGGAAATTTCTTTGGTAAGTCTGAGAGGATTAAAAAGTGATTTGGTAAGGAGCAGAGTGATTTCACATCAAAAAGTGGAGTGGAAAGTTATAATATATTTTGAATATAGAAATAGATTTATTATTTATTTGGAAAAAAATAAAATTATGTAAATTTTATTATTAAAAAATATTATTTATATTAATTTGTATGGAATTTTAAGTGAAATCGAGGGAAAAAAAACCAATAAAATATTTTTAGATTACAATAAAATTATATATATATATATATATATATATATATATATATATATATATATATTATTTTTTTATTTTTATTTTTACTAAAATAAGGATAAAATAATTTAATTTTTAAAATGGAAATATTTTTAATAAATATGTTTTTTTTGTGAGGTTATAGGGTACATTATGGTCATGTTGAAGCATAACACACACTAGGAATTGATCATGTGACTTAACATCTAACATTTAGGAGTAACATCTAGGAGGAGTATTACCTGTTACATAACATATAACATTTAGTAGTAACATCTAGAAGGAGTATCATAATAGCACACCCCATCACTGCCATCCAAGACCACATGGACAAATATGAAAATTTATCATTCAAGAATATTAATAGTTATTACAGTTTTATTTGTCAATAGTTATTAGATAGATGGCAGGGATTTAACCTCCATAGAATATTTTAGAAGATTCTTAATAGTATATACAAATAAAAAGTTGAGATTTATCCCCAAAGTAGTTATTCGCTTCTTTATGTTTTGATCAATTTCATTAATTACAAAAGATCATATAAACAAATGTCATATGAAACGAGTTATGTTCTTTTGGGCATGTGGTATTGATAGACCATGGTATTGGTCTATGTTATTGTAACAAATTCTATTTATAAGTTAATGAGGATAAATCTCCGTAAATAAGATATAGTAATTTAAAATAAAGTTATGTTCGTAGGGTTTTGGTTAAACAGTGATGAGACATGATGTATTTGGACATGTTGATGAAGCTGGAGTTTTAAAAAAAAAAAAAAAAAGGGTGCAAAAAAAGAAAAATGAAAAGTACTACCAAACTTTAAAAAGAAAAATTAAAATAAAGTTATAATTTAGTTTTATGATTTTTTTAATGTTAACAACCTCACATGAATGTACTATGAGTTAAGTGCTTTGATGCCTATTATGAATTTATTTATATTGGCATTTAAGAGTCATTTAATTTATATGGTTGAGCTAATAAATATCTATTGAAAATGTTGCCACCAAATAAAATAATCTACATGGCTAAGTGATTAATATTGATTAGCTAGAGTCCTAATTAAATAATTATAACTAAGCTTTTATTCCTTGAAAATTTGTATAAATATATTAAGGCATAGTATAACTTATAGACAAAATAACTTTTCACGGGAATCAACATAAATAGATTTAACATCCTAAAAAACTCACTAGCCACTAAAATTCTACATATTAAACAACTTAAACTCAAATTTTGAAAAATTTACCAAATTTTAATTAAATTTAACCAAAATTAATATTCTAAATCTAAAATTCAACTTAACTATCCATAAGGCCCACTCATATATACCCATATATAAACATATTTCATGCTAATTTAACACATGGGGCTTGGCAATAAGAATTGATCAACCCTAATCGAATGAAACGGTTATCTATAATCACGGGCAATTATTTTTTCCTACCACTTCAGATTTGGAGACACATGCCTCTTAAACCAACATATTTCTATCATAATTTCAATGGTAAATCTTTTGGTCTTGCCACAGATTATAATTCAGGAAATCCTATGTAAATGGCGTTACTATATCATTGTGAGAGGTGAAATAACAAAATGACAGACCAGAGGAAAAGATATGGCGGTGCACCTCAACATGGCCTCTGCTAGCAGCAGAATGTAGCGCAGTTCCACCATGGCCATCTTTGCACCAAGTCAGTACATTGAGACGATAATGGCTAGACTGCCTTATCAGCTCCCTCAAGATCTCCGTGTTTCCTCCTGTAGCTGCAGCATGAAGCGCTTTGTTCATAACTTCAAATGGAACATCTATACCCATTCCCCTGCAATACTCAATATGATGATGATTATTATTATTCGATCTCAAAGGTTGAGCATGATAATAACGACTAGCGAGACCCAGGATTTCTCTGAAAATTTCGGAGCTATTAGCTCTGGCAGCTGCATACAGCATGTCCCTCAGCCCAAACTCTCTGTCACCAAAAACCAGCTGAGGCTTTATATTCAACAGTCTCTGGACGATCTCCATATCGCCTGCTGCAGCGGCAGTATAGAGAGCCCAAGGGCCATAACCGGAATCGATCAGAGAGTTAGGGTTTACATTTAATTCGTGAACAATTAGTTCCCTGAGAATCAATCCACGCCCCTTGGCTGCATCCGTGAAACCGCATTCGTCATCCCACAAATCTTCGAGGCGGCGGATTCGCGTGAGAGATGCGAGATCTTTCATGAGAGAGGCGTTCAGTTTCAGCATTTCAATGGCAGATTCCACGAATCCATTGGACGCAGCCCAATCCAACGGTGTTGCGAACCACCATTGGGATCCATCGGATTCCTCCCATCTCAGAGGAATTCTCGGTGCAGCTCTGGTTTCCATGGAGTGTTGTCGGTGCAACCAAAAGAACAAAAAGCTATATAATTAATATGTCAATTTGTTTCATTGAATCCTTGGCCAAAACAGCACTCGGCGTGCCATTCATGTCCTCGACACTCCTGAGTTTGACCCCACGAGAACTCACTCTGCGATTCTGAGAAAGAAAATAAATTATTTTAGCGTTTACGAAGTTAAAGAGAGTTGATGGGAAAGATGGTGGCTTTAGTAGAGGATGGTATTAAGTTTTTTTTAAGCTTTCACAATAATAAAGGCTCTCAGCTTGCTTTCTTTTTCCTTGTGAAACTTTACCATAAATATTTTTATTTTTAGCTTCTAGACAAACACGTCTCTCAATAGATGCTCCAAATTTCTAAACAAACTCAAAATTATCCCAAAGCGAAAATTAATTCAATTGATATTTTTTCTCAGTTACGATCAGATCAAAGTCAACAAGAAGCTTAAATGACTTTGATGAGTGAAAACCTGTAGATGATCCTTCACCGACGGAGGAATCGTCAGTTGTCAAGCCGTTGAGGAGTTTCTCATCCCGACTTCTGAGGCGACGTGTCAGAGCCTTTTTCGATTAACTAATATGGGGAGTCCGTCAAAGTTGATCGGCACTTTCTAAGACATTATTGTGAATATCATAAATAAAAATCTCATTACGACTCGCTTTCGTCCACATGTGCGGTTAGTTGTTTTTGCCATTTCACTTGGACTTTTTAATATGCTATGTGATTAATAATTTATTAATTTTAAATTTGGACCTTGATTTTCGAAGATACAAATGGAATAAGCGGATTTGGGAATTAAGTCTTTTATTACTTTTATATATTATATAAAAGCGATTGTAATATGGTGTGTAATATTTGTTTGGTTTATATACTAGTAATTGTTTTAAAAAGGGTAAAGAGAGACTGATAGGATTTTTAAATTGAAATAGTTGAATAACACGTAAAGATTATTTTTGAGTTTTTTAGGCATAAATCTTGGTACATATTTTTTTAAGAAATAAATATTTAGTATTTTAAAAAATAACAGTTATTTTTAATTAGAGAAAAAACAAATATTTTTTAAAATATTTTTAAATATAATTTGAAATATTTTTAAAAATATTTTTAAATATAATTTGAAATAATTTTGAAAATATTAAATTATATAATAAAATTAAATATTTTTATTCTTTATATATTATTAATAAAATATAGTATTAATAATGATTATTTTTTTTGTGTCTCCAATATATCAAAATAACAATACCAAAAGAAAATGTAATACCAAAAGACAATGTAATTTTGAAATAATAAAATCATCCATCTCAATATAATTAAGATTCTAGTACTTCTCAATAAAATTCACTATTTATCAAAAGCTTTTCACTATTCACCTCCGCATAGTGCATCTAGTAAGCACTACTTCTAAGCCAACGATGAATAACATGTTTTTCTTAGTAGAAACATTTTTTTTGTTTGCAAAATAGTGAAAATTCCAGTATGATTTTAGTAAAAATTTGGTAGAAATTTTGAGAAAATTATGTTACATTTGTCAAGCTTTATGGTGATGGGTGTCAAAAACTTTTTGCAGAAAAAAAAATACTATGATCAGAGCTTTTGAAAATTAAATAGCCAAATTCTAATAAAAAATTAGTTTCCAAATAAAATTATAACCTCCATAAACAATGCCAAAACTAAATAGGGCAACTTGTAAAGATAATTATGTATGACACTGACTAGTGGTAGGCTTCAAATGAAGCCATACTCAAACCAGGTTTAGGAGTGAAAATAAGATATTTAAATTCCCTGTACATTAGATGTATAGGTAGTTCTTTTTAATGATGTATTTATTATACCAGTATAAGTTATATAGTGTACATTAATGATTCTGTGTAAAGTCTATTTTTCATTGAATTTTAATTATTTTATTTAATATTTGAGATTTTATATGTTTTTAATTATATCACTCTTTTAAATTAATTATTAAATTTTTAGATAATTTATTGTACAAATAATTGATGAAGAAACATTTTTAAAATAAATTTATAAACATAAAGTAAAAAAAATCAATTAATCAAATTTGCTTAAATCACATAACAAATTGTGCAACATATCACATATAATTGAATCACTTCCAAATCAAATTCAAAGTTTTTCACCACAACTTACAAGTTATTTCAATGGTGTTTCGTCAGCCTAGCTCTCGAATCCCTACAAAATCAGAGACCAGACATAACGCAATCTTGATCCATAAAATATTATTTCTCATCATACATATGGAAAACTCAAAGATTCTACCAAATCCTATATTGGTATGGTAACCAAATCCTATATTGCTATGGTAATTGTGAAATTTATTTTAAATTAAATTATAATAAGGCTAAGCATGAGTTTTTAGAAGTATCTTCAGATGGGAATTGTTATCACTCGGAAAAAGTGAAACATCATTTGACATAGTCTTAGAAGTTTATTTGTCAAAGGAATGGTCATAGAGTTCATTTGTCACAAGTTGATAAAGAAAAAATTTAAATTTTTTCATATTAACCTATTCTATGGTCCAAACCCACCCCCATTCAAGTCATATCATGTCCCATCAGTCATCATTTGCTAACATATTTCATTTCCCAAACTTTTGAATTCGAAAAGGTCACTTTAGCCAGTTTTTCTTGTTTTTCATAGCTAATTAAACAGTAAAAAGGCAGTTTTCGCTACGAAACTACAAATACTTTCTTAGCGAAACTGCTAGGAAATGAACTAAATATGCTACGAAAAGGGGTTTTTCTATTTGTATTTTCAAATTCAGTGCAAGGTGTCAGCCAATGATTAGAAGTGTTCGGGTGGATGTCATTCGAGTCAGCTAGGGTTAAATCAAGGTACAAAGGTCATGGATGAGGTCATTATTATTATTTTTAGCATGTATGAGTCATGATTAAGCCATGAGCTGTCATCGAAACTTTAAAACATTACCTAATTGAGTCTTTTGTCATTCTCTGCTTCATCTTTGCATGCTATTGAGGCATGGAGAGCTGTTTCACCAAGCCAAGTTGGTTGCTGGCATTTTCAAAAGTTGCAGGTGTCACTAATCAAGCGAGGCAGAGAAGGTATAAAATCACCATGGTGTAAAGAGGAAGACCAACAAAGGTGGCCACTATCTCAGATATGAGCCATTAGACATGAATTTGTTGAATGAAGACCCAATTGCCTTAGAAGTTTTCAGAAGAATAGGGTGTTTGCAGTTCTATCAAAGATTGCATGGGTGCCATGTGCAAGTTTTTAAGGAGTTTGTTGTCAGTTTCAATGGGACAGCTTCAAAGGTGGGAATGTTGAACCTCACTGAAACACCAGAGACCATTGCAGCAGCAACAAGAATCCCTAGAGGAGGAGAACAATGGTTCGAAAGGCTTCAAGTTCGCCATGTAGGACTATAAAGAATTTATCAAGCTAGAGCATAGTGAGATTGATCTCACAAATGCCATCCCAAGGAGCTACATGAAAGACAACTTCTCAAAGTTGTTGCTAATTATTTAGAAGCACTTCACCTATGAAGGGAGATATCACATGGTCTATTCCAACCAACTTAGGCTTCTGCTACATTTTGTTGGTAAGAGGTCTCTTGATTTACCTTTTTACTTATACAGAAGCTTAGCTAAAATGTCAGATAAGGTCCAAGCTAAATTTGAAGGAAATGAAACCTCACTCTTTCATCATGGTTTGATCAAGTTGTTGGTATTAAAGGAGTTAAAAAGATTAGGTAGAGACTGGTCATCTTTTCTGTTCATCAGTGGTTTTTAAGTAGATTCTATCATTCTTAAAAGAATTCCAAAACCTAGAGATATCCCATCACCTTCAGTGGTAGAGCAAGAGCCAGTGATCATGGAGACAGAGCCATTGTAGAAGGCTGACACACCCAAAGCTACACCTGCAAAACAAAAGCCAATAGTGAGCAAACATGGCAGTAAGAGGGTTACAAGAAGCCAAATAGTAGCTAAAGGTAACTTAGAAGACATTTTGCATGCAATTGATATTGAAGAAACTCTCATAGTTCAAGCTGAAGACATAGATGAGGGAGGAAGGAAGCTCAAGAAAGCCAAAACAGCCAAAAGTTAGAATTTGCAGGTGAAGATGCAGGATTCATGTTTCAAGCTAGAAAACCAATGACAAAAATGATAGAAAAGTCTTGGAAAGCAGCAAATAGGCTCAGAAGGTCAGTGAAACTATTTAGCCACCACCAAGCATCATTGACCTCTCATCACCTGCAAAAGAATATCTGGTCATCAAGAAAAAGAAGGGCAAAGAGAAAATCATTGAAAAAATAGAGATTAAAGTCCTTAAGGAGCAGTTGAAGCTGGAAAATGATGAAATATCAGTCTTAAAGAAAGAATCAAGGAAGCACAAGGTTCATAAGGTACAATTTGAAAAAATGAGAGAGATTTGGGAGGATCAAGTCACAAGTGTCTCTAAGACCTTGGACAACACAGAAAAATTGATCAAATGGACTAAGCCATTGAGAGGAGAGTTGAAACATATCAGAAAAATGAACCTACACTTACAGTCTAAGAACAGGACACTAAAAGACCAAGTCAAAGACCTACAAGAACAACTAGAACTGATTCATGAAGGGCTGGAAAAGAGAGGCTTAAAGATGACTGTGGTTGAGGAACCCATTGCTCAACTGATCATTAATGAAGAGGAAACACCACATGGGTCTGAAGTTGAGATTGAATATGTTTTAGAAGGTTCATGGTATGTTGAAGGTCAAGTTTTAACAGCTGGAGGTAACTTTTTGAAGACAATCTTGAAATCTGGAATTTTTGCACTTTTTCACAGTTTCGTAGCGTTTCCTAGGCTTAAAGCCAAAAAAACACCACGAAAATTTCTGTGGCATCCTTTTTGTCTCTAAATTCACTTTCTGCAGCTTTCAAGGAGGGAGAATTATGGTGGTGTTGTGTCATCACTAGGTTGACACCATGAAACAACAAAAGAGTAGAGTTTTTGGGTGCAGAAGCTTCTTTTTCAATGCTATGAAAGCTCACTATGAAACTGCCATGTTTTCATAGCGAGCTATTTTTGAAGGTTTTGGAGCAGCTTAATGACAATTTTGGACAGTTGGACTCCTCCAACATGTCAAGGGACCTTAATATCAAACATTTATGACTTTAAGGAAGTGTTGTGGAGACAGGTCATCAGCTAAAGCTCTCGTTGAAGATAAGGATTATACATTATTGAAAAATAGGGTTTTGTTCCACATGTCTAGGAGGGTTTTTAATATGTAAAGGTGGTAATGAACCTATCATCTCTCATTTTAGCATGTGATGCTTATTTGTAACTGACATGTAACTGTTTCACAAAGATAAGATAGAATATGTAATAAATAGGAGTTACACTCCTATTAGGAGATGTCTTCTTTCGGGTGTAGCTGTCATTTTCTTGTTAGAAGTCATGTTTTTCAGTTATGTGATGTGTCATATGAATAATTCGATGAATCTATCCATCAGGCAGATCATCCTTGTTGTAAGAATGTCTATTTAAAGGAAAATCATCGAATTAAGTCAGGGGTTGGATATTTTTTGCACCAAACTGCTACTTTACGTATTTTGACTTATATCAGTAATACAGAGTGACTTTAGTCTTGACAGACCTGAGATTCTCATGGGGTTTTTAATTTCTTATTGATCTACATCTTATGTTTTTCCATTTGCAGTAGATTTCATTGCTATTACTCAAAATTCATAACTCTATGTTATGACTTCCTTTAGTAATGAAATGAGTGTGTTTTCCTATGTTTTGTGAGTGAATTGCTTTTTTTAAAGACCCTTATCTGCCTCAACTTCCATGTCAAGAAACCTTGCCACTGAAAATACTAATTTCTGACTCCATAAGCCCAATGGTAGCAAGCCTGCATCATTTTTCAACCTACATACATAAAAAAATAAGTTACCTTTCAAATAGAATTAGCCATCTAGTACTATCATAATCAAATATCATAAACCCCTTTGAGAGAGCCCTCTCAGACTGAAGAGTCTAAGCTTCAGTCAAAAGTTGGTTTGAAACAGTTACATACAGTTGTCTGATCAATGGCCAATCAAGTGCAATTTTGTGAAAACAGGATTGATGTTTCAAATGTCGGAGAGTGTACCCATTTGACGATTCCATTCTACTATTATTAATGACAATGACTTTTTGAGAGTGCAAGCTTCTGTGATCCATAACATATTAGATATAAATCTTCCGGATAATCACATGAGAGTTTTAGGAACGACGCGTTTCGAACTACCAACTGTAGTTCATCATCAGGATAATGAAGATTGGCTGATCTGACAAACCCAATTTATACCAGAAAGAGAGAAGCAATGGTCAAAACCCAAATTTAACGGTCAAAAATAAAAATAGAAATAAAAACAGAAAACATAACAAACCCAACCCTAAAAACGCTAGTCAAAACTAAAATGATATAAAATCAAACCTAAAAACTGAAATGACACCAAAAAAATAAAAATAAATAAATAATAATAATAATAATAATAAATAAATAAATAAATATATAAACAAAAATAAAATATATAAATATAAAGAAATAAATAATAAATAATAAACAATAAATAAATATAAATAAATAAATAAATATAAATATAAATATAAAAATAAATATAAATCAAATAAAATAAAAAGTAAAATAATAATCAAAGTCAAAATAAATACATTAATAACTAAATTTTTTTAATTAGGATTAAAATAAAACTAAAAATAAAGGATTTAATCAATAACTAAATAAATTAATAAATAAATACATTAATAATTTTATTTATTTAATTATTTATTTAAATTTTTAACAAATAAAATTAAAAATAAAGAATTATCATTTATAAAAATAAATGTTTTAACCAATTAATAAATAAGTAAATTGATAAATAAAAGTATTAATAAAAACATAAAATAAAAATAAAGGATATAATCAATGAATAAATTAAGCAATAGGTAAAAACATTAATAAATAAAATTAAAGCTAGAGTAAAAATAAATTATTTTTATAAATATAAAATCAAAGAATAATAATAATAAAACCAAAAACAAAAGAATAAAAATACCAAAGAAAAAGAAAGGAAAGAACCTTATAAGGAGTGAAGAGATGGAGTGTAAGGAGTGACAATGACTTTCCTGAAAACTGTGTAATTTGGGATATTACTCGAACCTGCATTCATTAACAGAATTTCAAAGCACTCAACATTTAGATTTTTCCTTTGGGCATTCAAATTTTGGACGGATGGGTAACATTTACCCCTTTAAAATCTAGGAGACAACCTTCTCGCAAGCTATGGCATCGCCATGTTAACATTAAGCCTCTTGAAATAGTCAGTTTGAGGAGTATAAAATAATTTTTTTGCCTATAAGGATTGATAATTCTCCATCTGCATTACTAATTTTTTTATTCGGAAAAACATATGTGACAACTTATTGATACCCTAATATATGCCTAGCTATCTCCGTAGTAGAAAACTGGAACCATAACGGTTAACATTAGGGATTAAAGGAAGCATTGTATGATTTTATAGAGAGTGTGTTTGGCGTATTTGAGAGAAAATTCGTTGACGTCATTCAATGTTTGCACATTAACCTATTTTAATCGAAAATTTCAATTTTAAGATTAAGAATAAAAAGTACGTTGGCATAATATTTTCCATTGTCTATTTTATTTTAAATTAACCGGTGAAATTTTTAATAAATTCTCTTGAAAAGGAGCGAACACTTATTGTTACACCCACGTCGATCTGGAGAAGTAGTAAAACTTAAAAGTGAAGTCACGTCAATTTTTTTGGTAAATAGAAATTAAAAAATTAAGTGAATGCAGTGTATCCCACTTGAATGCGAGACTATTTAAAGCTACATTACATATACATATTAATGTCCTAGTCTAAATAACCCACAAAATAATTCGTAAGATTTTGAAAACTTCCAGCAAAGATTTATCATAATCTTGTTTACAGTTGTTAAACTTCAGTATTTTGGGTGCCCTAACGGTTTTTGATAGTGCTAAATCCATTTCCACTATCAAAAATGCAATTCAAACACTCCAACTACCTGATTTTTTGAATTTGTTTTTACAGGATTCCAGCAAAAAACTGTTGTTCGGGCTATTTTGTTGCGTCAGTAGACAACTCCTATTTACTCATATTAATTCTCCAACATTTCCAAAACGTAATGAAGAATTTTGCTTCATAAATATTCCGGGACTATAATGATGTTGTTCTCATTCATTCTTTGTTGGTTTCATTATTTAAGTGAAACATGCATTTTATTTCATTTATAGACTGGAAACAAAGATAAGGAATTCAAGTCCGGATGTGTATCAAATTTAACATGTATAATATTTCATGAGATATTTAATGTTACAATCCTCAAAATTCATGCAACCTGCTCCTAGAAATTCATGCAGCCTTCTCCTCGAAATTTGTGCCTCACTACCTTAAAATTTGTGCTTATTATAGTTTCCTTTCTCCTCGATTTTTGTGTTGTTGTGGCTAGCTCCTCCTTGGAATTTGAGCCCTCCTCTAGCTGCAAGTTCTCTCCTCCTTCATGAATTTTTCCTCTCCTCTCTTCTCCTCGTCTCTCTCTCTCAAGTGTGAAGTGAAGAATGATTTCACTTTTCCTCCTTTTGTTTCCTTGTAAGAGATTGAATCCGTAAACCTAAGATCCAATGGTTGAGATTTCATCATCAAATATCAAGATGAATGGTTGAGATTGTTTCTTCCAAATGACCCCCCTCATACATTGGCCCCATCACTTAAAAGTCTCCTAGTACCTTTTCAAGTTGTGTACATTTTTTATTTTTCTCATAAAGTGATTTTTCAACTCACTTTAATATTAGAAAAGTACAATGTGTACTTTACACATAAAGTCACTTTATAAAGTACAAATGACTTTAATATTAGAAAAAGTACATGGTACAACACTTCTAAGTATTGTTTCACCCTTGACATTAATTTAACTCATAAATATCATTGAGACAAAAGTCCATTAATGTGCTCACTAGACTAAAAGGGATAAAATCCTAGAAACTCCTCTCCTTGGTACTATTTTCAACAAGAAAATTGTTGGAGACCTGCACCTATAAAATTCAGAAAAGGACATGCCAAAGCATGTTATGACAAGGCAATAAAAATTGTGGATTCATTTGCATAAAATGATGCAACACTTAAAAAAATATTATTTTTTTTCTTTTTTTTTTGTTGGTGACCAAGTCAAAATGTTTACATAACATAGTAGGACATGAAATTATAACATCTCTTTCATACTGGGCTGGAGAGCATCTATATGCGCTTTGATCAAACCCAAAAAATTACTTTAGAAACACTTGTTTGTTAATGAGTATTCACATATTAAATAAATTGTCTGTGTGATAGGACAAAGATGTAACTAAAGGATCAACATCATATAAATGAGTAATAGATTGTTTAAATTTCCCCATTAATATCATACAATTCAAGATAAAGAGCTGATATAGATGAGAACAAATTGTAACAATCAATTTGTCTAACTCGTACAATTAAATCCTAGAGTATGGTTTTGCTGCTGGTACACCCATACTAGAGCTATGGTCACTGGAAATTTATGCTTATGTTGGACCATTAAATGTGATAAAAGTGTCATTGTTAACCTCATCTTGAAGTATAAGTTCATCTATTTTCCGAAACTGCCAGGGCCAACGTGTATTATAGAGAAATTATCGAAGATCAAACTGGTTGTCCCCAGGAGAATAACTCTCAACATGGTATGAAAGTGTCAAGGTTGTCATCTTATTATAATTTGCAGAATAACATCGGAAAAAATCTTTGACTTTTACTGCAACTTCTGCTGGAGTCAAACAGCCACAACGTCTATTACAAAGGTGTTGGAACATTGACACAGGACCACAACAGAAAATTTTGTGAAGCCTCCCATACATCAATATTTCCTCATAAGTCATGCCCATATCTGCTTCATCTAACTGGGTATAGTTTGAACGTATTGGCTCAAGTTTGCAGTTGGTGGAGCAGCTTCAATTTCTACCAAGGATGGGTATCCAAGATTAATTACAGCCCAGCGTAGAAACCTTCAAAGGTCCTGTTTGCTTACACTTCCAATAGGATTTATATATGCTGAGTTGCAGTCATACTTTTTTAAGTACCCCCACAAGCCCTCATCAACATTAGAACTCCCTAGGACAAGAAAAAAACTGGATTTGGCTTGAACCCATGGCATAAGGGATGCCAATAGAAATTCTATCACCATCCGCACATGAGCTTGAATGTTCTGCAAAGCCAAATTTTCTGCATTTGTTCCTCCGTCAACCTCATACTTGGGAATTTTGCCTGTTAGTGAGGAAAACAGGGAGATGACTGATGACACTACAGTGTTAATTTTAACATCAAGGTGCCATGAACCAATCTCATTATGTAACTTCTTTCCTCACTCACGAGTTGTTTTTGAACTATTTTTAGAGCCAATGAAAACTATGTAAAATATACGTTTGGAAAATTCTTTACTGTCAGTTGGGAAATATCAATTTGTGTATTGACCAATATGTATGGCATGAGACTTGACTACTTCATCTCCCTCAGCTATAGTTGTTGAACCTTAGAATTACCCTCTCTTTGACATTTTTCTCACCTTTTTCCCTCACTTTCTCATAATATTACAAAACCCAATCAATGATAAATGCTATGTTTTGTCTTAAGGATGCATTAAAATGATTGCCATATTATATTTTCATGCTCTTGCTATTTAGATAGATTTTTGCAATTTAGCTACAGAATGCAGCCTATTTTGCAGCTAACTGTGTGTTCCATAGCCACTCTCATGGTTTAGCAGGTTCCAGGTGTCAACTAAGGAATTGCGCCACATGGGTGTTTCTAGAATCATGACTACATGGATTCTATCCTACTCACTTGGTCTAGATCGACAGAAAAGCGAGCCTAAACTCATGGTTAAAGATGGAGTCAAAGTATGTTAGCAAAAATCAGTAAGACTCTTGATTTGCTCTTCGTAGAAAGTCAAGGAGTCCAACAGTGCTATTGCAATTATAATAGCCACCTGTAGCTATTTTTACTCATAAAAAGTTATGTAATTTTGATTTAAATATCGGTTGCATAGAACCGAGAACACAGTTCAGAATTTTAGTGTTAAATTCAGGCTCTTTGCTGATACTCTGTGTTCCGAATTCACTCTTTCATAATACAAAGTTTATGCTACCAATGATTTCTTGATTACATCCTTAATCAGTTAGCAGTTCAACCACATCAGTTGCAGAGGGCCCCTACAACTGAAGGAGGTTTTTCATTTATGTTTTAAGCTTAATTTCATTACTTTGTTTTTCAACAATTGTATTTTCTAATTAGGTTTATGCTTCATTTCAGTTTTTGAGCAATAACATAGTGATAAATCACAACTGTGAAGCCTTTCTCTTCCAAGATATTTCGAGAAGATAGATAAATCTGTTTTCCAATCGAATCAATATTGAAGAATTAAGAACACACAATTGCCTAGTTTCCTTACTGTTTTGTCATTCATTTTCTCAGAATTAATTGTCAATTAACTGTGTTCATGGATGTTCCTAAAAACCATTTCAAGATTATGATGATCCTAAATTGAATAGTTGAATGTATAAATCATACAATGATTGAATTTTCTCAGCACATTGTTATTTACTTTCTAGGAATTTAGAAACTAAGGTGTAATTGACTTCTTAAACAACACTTTGAGAGGGTAATGCTTCATATTGAACATTTGAATAAAGTCAAATATACATTAGTTGTTTATGATTTCACATTTTTCTTTCAGATCCTCACTTAGTTGTATCACTGATATTCCTAAATATCATTCCAAGAAGATTGATTCAGTGATACTTCCTAAATTGGATGATTGAATGTTTAATGAATGCAATTAATGAGTTACCTTTTGCATGATTTTTTTGATTTTTTAGATCATCAAGTGTAATTGGTTGCTTGACACCATTTCAAGACGATCATGCTTCAAAAATGAATGTTGGAGTAACTAAAGATACATTAGATGTTTTTCTCTACTTACTATTTTAGGACATTAGGAGTTAAAGTACAGAAAGTTGCTTAATACATCATTTCAAGAAGGTCAGACTTCAAAATTGAATGTTGGAGTAACTTGAAGTAAATTAGTCGATTTAATTTTCTGTCTTTACTTTCAAGCACTGCAATTTCATTCTTAGACTTAGATCCATGGAATAGGACTAACAATAAGATCAACTAGATGCTTTGTTTTCCAAACTAGGTTTTTAACTAGTCAATAGTTTTTGGTTTATTTTAATGAAAATTAGATTAATTTAGGAACACTTCCTTTTATTTCTTCTTAAAATTTTATTAGATTCATTTAATCCTTTCCATAGTTTTATATTAACATTATTAAACATCAAAGAACATAAATCCCCCCAAAAACAACATAAAATACAACAACAAAGTAAGAAACAGGTTAGCTAGGTAGATAAAGTACATCTACACTTCATCAGTATACAAGCCCTGGTTGATAATTTATGCAAGCAATTTAGGAAACTAAATTGACTAAAAATTTTTGCGTTGTCGCTGGGGAAGTGTAATTAGGTGACCTCATTTCTTACATCCAAAAACAATGATATGCGTAGAGAAAGAGACTCTAGGGGCAGATTCATAGCTAGAGGCAGGAGTTTAATCCCTACAACACCACTCACTCCACCAAGACCAATAAGTGATACACCTCCATCTCAAACCCATATTCCATATTTCACTAGCCATAGACTTCCTGAAGTTCTAAGGTCAGATATCCAATTAGGAGGATCTCCTACTTCATCCACTAAGGCAATCTTAGAGGAAGAAGATCCTAGGAATCCAATAGAAGGAGTAACCTTTTTCACTTCTACAAGGGAATATATTCTAGCTGAAGAGTTAGAAATCCCTAGTGGAGAGGAAGAAGAACAACCTTTCTTCAACATACCATTAATAGAGGAACCAAAGAAGCTTTTAACCCTACAGATTGAATCTTATATCAGCTTTGAAGAATCTATAATGGAAGGAAGAGGAGAAGAAGGAGGAGAGGGAGAAGGAGAAATTTTTAATGGAGAAAATGTACTATTTGGAGGAGGTAGAGGTAGAGGAGGAGATAGAGGAAGAGGTAGAGGAAATGCAGAAGGAGGTAGAGGTAGATGAAATAAAGAAACTGAGAGTTCCTTTGGATTCCCTATAATTGATGAAGAGACAAATGCTACCATGAAAAATATCTCACCTTCTGTTCTCCCAAAATTTCATGGATTGAAAAGTGAATACCCTGAAACCTTTTTTTTTGAGTTTGAAGTCTTTTGCAGAACTTATTATTATTTACAAGACTCTCAAAAACTCAAACGGTTTCCTTCAACATTGAAAGGAGCAGCTCTAAAATGGTTCATGAGTTTAATCACTAGGTTTATTAGGACATGGAATGATATGAAGAGAGAATTTCTAGAAAGGTATTTGGATTGTTGCATACCTATTAATCACAAGGAGGAAGTGTTTAAGATGATGCAAAAAGAGGATGAAAATTTGGAGGATTTCCTCGAAATATTCAACTATAACATAAAAAGAGCAAAAAGGGAAAATCTAGATCAAGACACTTTAAAAGCTCTTTTGTTGAAAACAATTAGAGATGAGTGGATAGATATCCTTAACATGATAGGGAAGGGGGACATATCTCAACTCCCATTACCTGATATTGGGGAATTATGTATTAATCTCTCAAGAGGAAAAGAAAACACTGGGAAAGGACCAAGAGATCCTGCTCTTGCTAGGGTAAATAAATCTACATCTAGAATAGTGAGTAGGGCAGAAATTGGAAACATGCTTGATGAGTTCAAAACAAACATTTTAGGGAGTCTTAGTGAACAGATAGACACCCTTAAGTTACAAAATAAGAAGAAAGATGAGACTGATGCTTTAGCTATTTTCTGTCCCAAATGCAGAAAGAAGCATGCTTTAAGAGAATGTCCTCTTGATGAAAAAGTTATAGAAAAATGTATTATTTGTCTAGAAAGTCATGATACTAAGATTTGTCCTTCAATTCCTGGTCTTAAGGTTATTTTTCAAGAAGAAACAACTTCAAATCTAGTAGAGTCTCTTTGTTTTGTCTCTAGACGACCATGGCAGGGGCCACAAAATTAAGGGTTTAACAACCAAATGTATACTCAGCCCCCACCAAACTGAAATTATTGGCAGCAACCTTGACCTCAATCTCAACCTCAATCTCAACCTTGGGCTCAAGGAATTCAAAATACCTATGGAAGATTCTCTCATTACTACCAATATCCACCATCATATCCAAATTATCCTCCCCAAAAAATTCCTCAACAAAGTCAACAACCCAAACTCCAAAACCAAAACCAAAATCCACAACTCTCACTACCATTCCCTCAGAAACCAAATCAGTTACCTTCCCAACCATTACCAAACCCCAACAATAAAAATCCTCAGAATACCTATATGATATAAGGACATCAATTTCCAACTTGCATGATTACTCCTCTAGATATTAATGATGTCCAGCATAGATTTGGTAGGATATTAGAAAAGAAAAAGCCTTCTGTAGTCATTCAAGAACAAGACAATTCTGAGGAAGATTCTCTACAGCTCAAAAAACATTTTGAAGAAGGAATATCTCTTGAAAACCAAAATTCTGAAAATGAAAATAAAAAAAAACCAATAAATTCAACTCCTATCATAGAGCAACCATTAATATCTACTTCTACACCTCCTTTTCCTGAAATATTACAAGTTGATAGAGGGGTAGAAAAGCATATTATGTTGCCTAATTATGATTTCCTAGATGAATTGAAAAATGTTTTCATCAAAATCCCTTTGTTACAAGCCATCAAGGAAATTACAATTTTAGCTAAAACAATAAAGGAGTTGAGTATGAAGAAACATGGAATAAAAATAAAAGAAATAAAAAGAATTCAGCTTGTAGGAAAAATAGCAGACATAATGATGGGAAAAATTGCCATTCAAAAATATTTAGATTTTGGAAGTCCAGTTGTAAAAACATGTATCAATGGAGTTTAAATTCCAAATACATTGATTGATTTAGGAGTAGAAATATATATCATGAGAAAAAAAACCATGGAACAACTCAAGCTTTCTAATCTTCTTTATACATCTACATTATTACAATTAGCAAATAGATATGTAATCAAACCAAATGGTGTGTTAGAAGATATTTCAATGTCCTTAGACTCTTGGGAGTACCTTGTTGATTTTATGATCTTAACCCCTAAGAATAATCTAGGAGGAAACCCACTCATATTAGGAAGACCTTGGTTGGCTACAACTGATGCTTTCATTAGCTGTAGATCTAGTGACATGTATATTTCTAATGGTAATTCAACCAAGAAATTCACTCTATATCCTCCAGCAAGAAAAATCACAGATATAGATGAAAAAGAGTGGATTGATGATGAAGATGATATATAGACTCTCTTTACTATTTCAACCATTAGTGAAGATAGTCAAATCCTAAATACAATAGAAAATTTTGAATCATCTCTAGAATATGAACATGATCAATTTCAAGAAAAATCCACTATTGAATATTTGTCATCTAGGCAGATGTCTCTTTACTTTATGGAAGAATTTGGTAGCACTACAGTTGAAATCTTTCCAGGAAAAACCTTGAACATAAACAATAACTTGGAAAAATTACAACAAGAAAAGATAATCAAAACATTACAACAACATTCTTCTGCCTATGCATGGGAATACACTAACATGAAAGGAATTAGTCCTAAGACTTGTATACATCACATATACATTGAGGAAAATTTTAAACCTATTAGACAACCTCAAAGAAGGATGAATCCAAATCTTAGGGAAATTGTGAAAGAAGAGTTGCAAAAATTGCTAAATGTAAACTTCATTTACCCAATTTCAGATAGCCAATGGGTTTCCCCCTTAGTGATTGTGCCTAATGTTAGTCATCAATATTTTTCACCTGTTGATGATGACTAGTTTCTAAAGCTAAGTTTTCTAGAAGTTGATCTCCAAACTGTCTAATCTATCATCTAGAAAACACCCCAAAACAATTTTTGTCCTCCTGCCCCTTCCGGTCAGCCTATGATGAGAAAAAACCTATTTTCCAAGTCCTATCTAGTTTCAGCCATATAATCCTGTCCATGAGCTTTCATAGCCAAAAATTATCTGCTTTCATTCACCCTTATTCCTCAATCCATTCATTAATCAACTATTGACAAAGTGTCTGCAACCCTATCCCTGGTTATCTGTCATTTGAAGATCTAATCATACCAAAGAAAACACTCAAAATATGTCAAGATCGCCCCTAAGTTAGATAGTGGTGCTTTAAGGAATCCCTTCCTTGGCAGAAAAATCCTGAGCCAAAAGCCTATTTTCAGTACTAGCCAGCCCTGAATTAGTGCCTAATTTGAAAAAAAAAATCTTCATCCATCCATATGTTGTACCACTTAGAGGTCATTCTGTCTCAGTCCAGAAGAATTTCCACAAAAATCCAAAAAAGAAGAAGATAAGTATGTTCACTATCTAAAAAAACATGCTTAGGTCAGGCAAAATCTCCATAAGACCCCAAGGAAGCTCTTCAAAGTTCAAAGTCATATGTTTGTTACATCTCTGCAGGGGTGTGATTGCAACAATGATCAATGTGTAAAAGAGAAAGAGAACAAGGTCAAAAGGGTCCTTCATGATGAGTTAGTTCGCCATCAGTGAAACAAATGAAATATAGTAAGTGAAGGGCTGCTAATTGGTGTAGTATGAAAGCCAAAGTTGCCTAAAAAATAGAGAGTAACATCCAAGTCATATAAGTGCAAAGACTAGTGTTATGCTGATCAGTAGTGTTCTCAACACCTCCTCCAAAAGAAATCTGACATGCCTCTGCAAACACAATCAAGGGAGGTTAGTCAAATATGTCTAGCAAGCAAATACTCTCCATATTCAAATCACATGGTTTCTAGTCTAATGGTTCACAGGAATTTTTTACAAAGGATATATATATCTCATACCATGTCTCATAAAGCAAAATATCAAATTTCACCTTCTTGCCCGTTTGATATGATACCAAGCAGACATATGATTTGCATAAAGATGACACAGTTTTGAAATAGATGAAATGTCATATCTACAGTGCTAACCTCCTTCATTAAAATCAGATGGTTAAGAGCATAGTGAGAACCTCCTCCAGAAAAAGAGCAGATGGTTGGGAACATAATAGGACCTCCTTCATTAAAAAGTAGATGGTTAAAGGCACAGTGTAACCTCCTTCATTCAAAAAGCAGACGATTAAGGTGTCAAAGTGATTTCAGAAATTGTGAGTCACCTCCTTCCAAGAGATGAACAAAAGATGTATTAGTAGTTTTTCATATGGTTTTGAGCAATGTTATCTCTTTGAAAGACAGGTTTGAAAAACAGTGATAAAACCATAAGGGTTCATAGGTTGAAAACCTATTTCACATAAAGCAAAAAGATGGCATTCTAGTGTTATAAAGTCTCTGTTTCCTCTGTTTATAGAGGCCTCCTTCAAACTATAATAAGGGTGAAACTTGGGCTAAGGACCTTCATCTAAATAGCCAAATAAAGAGAGAGCTAGCTGGGTTTGACAGTAGCTTCTACATATGCATACAAAGAAGACAGTAAAGATAAGAAAAAGACACAATTTTCTGAAGTTACACTAGTGGTTTTAGGGGTCACCTCCTCGATGAATAACAGTGGGAAAAATCTTGTTTTCAAGGAGGCCTCCTCACTTTAAAAAACAATGGATATAGGTTTTTTCAAAAGGGCGGCCATAGCATTGTTTCTATGAGTATTTTTCAGATAATAGGTCTTTACGGTGCTTTCAAAAGTGATACAATATTGAGGGCATTAATTGATATCTTTATAAAAAAACCTTTTCAAAAAAGGCATAAAACCCTTCTAAACTGGATGCAAAGGCATAAGAGATTTTTCATTTTATAAATAAGGAAAAGGCCTTTTAAAAAGCCCTCACCAAGTTTAATGATTCAAAAAAAAAGCTCGTTGGCATCCTCACTGAAGAAAATAAGTTTTTATTTTGGGCGATTTTCAAGTTTTCAGAGCTTAAAGATCTGTGCGGCACGCCTGTAGGTGCCTGACCACACAGATTGCACTGAGGCGCGGCACACCTGTAGTTTCACGCGGCATGCCTGTGCCGGTGGTCACTGGGCGCCCGAGGCCGACCCGACACCTCTTCTGCGCGCCGCGTTCAGCTCCAAACGCCCGTTCATCCACCGATTTTCAATGTGTCTCCTTGTACACTGCACCAATGATCAAAGGGAATAACAAACTCATTTTTAAGGTATTCCTCGCTCCTTGGTTAGATTTTGAGTTCAAAAGAGGATTTTAATCAGCATTTTCAAAGGAAAATAGGTGTTTTCTTGTGCTATAAAATAGTGAAAGATTTATACAGTCTCCAGTGGAAAACAGGTCTTGCAAAGAGTTCAAATCAGTTTAAAAGAGTCACCTGAATGTGATTTCAAAGATAAAAAATGGTTAGAGGATAGGGTTCCTGTCAAGTTTAAAGGAGTTATTCTTGCTGTATATTGCGAAGGATAAAAGACAGAGTTTGAAAGTGAATGTGCTGTGTGTCAAAATCAAAGGACAGATCTCTCCAAAATCCACAAACAGTCCTTATAAAAAACCTTCATTCCTCAAACACAAATGTTGAAGGGGTGAAATGGTTTTCATTCAACTCATACCTATTTGATAAACTACAGAAAACAGTGATCCTTAAGGGAGACAAATCTTGTTTTGACAGGCCTATTACTCATTAACAAAAGGGGGTGCTTTTTATGTTTTAGAAAAATAATAATCATCCACAGAGAGGCAGTCTTATTCAAAAAGCAGAAACAGTGTTTTCTAAAGGGTACAGTCTATGTTTCAGATCAGTCCATTAAAACAGTGCTACCAAAAGAGACATTGTTTTTCAAAGGGACCTCTTTTTGGCTTCCAACAACCACAGTAAACAATGAATTAAGGGAGAGGAATTCATATTGTCAGGGTCAAAAAGAGTTGGTTTCATTTGAACAAACTTGTGGGCTAACTAAGGACAGAATTTGTTTTTCTCAAAGAGTAAAGAGTATTGATTGAAGATTTATCTCAGTGAACATTTGAGACAATTTTCCTTGGTGAATCAGTTAAGGATTTCAGAAGAAAAATGCCTCCTAAGCCAGATAACAGAAGTGGTCCTCACAAAAGGTATGAACCTTTTTCAACTGAGGAAGTGAATGCCTCTCCTTCAGTGCTCTTTAACTTTCAAGAAGTAGGATGTTTAGAATTTTGTCATAAGGTTCAAGAAGTGAAAATTCATCTTCCTTTGATAGATCTATTTGCTTTAAGGCTGCAAGGGAAGCATGTTCATCTGGCAGGTTTAGACTTCAAGCTCTCTCCTAGAACTATCTCCAAAGCTACCAAAATTCCATATGTCAGAGAAAAATGGTTTAAGCAGAGCTACCTAGATTCAGATCAATACAAACCCTTCTTAAAGCCAGAACATCGAGATGCATGCCCATCTATTTTTCCTTTTTCCTATTTGTTGACTAGCTATGCTCCTCTCATGAAGATCATCATGAAGTATTTCACATGCGAAGGGTGGTTTTCCCGGGTTTATGCTCATCATATCAAGCTACTCATGCACTTCACAAGAACCCAATTGCTAAACCTACCCTTTTTCCTCTATAGAAGCATTGACAAGATGGCTTCTACTGTTCAAAATAAGCCTTCCTCTCAGCAGCAAGCTTGTATTTTTCATCATTCCCTTATCAAGATCGTCATTCTCCATCAACTTGAGAAAAAGGGAGTTTCTTGGGAATCTTTCATTTCACATCTCGATTTCACCACTGCTTCTTCATCCCATGCGCCTCCCTCACCATCCACTCATCATGTTTCTCCTTCTCCTAGTAAATCCACTCCTAAGAAGCAAAAATCGCCTATGATTGAAAGTGAAGAGGAGAAAAGTGAGAAAGAGTAAGACAATGATCAAGAAGAACACAGTACAAAAGGGCAAACAAGTGATGAGGAAGGAAAAAATGAAGAATCCAAGCACAACAGTGAACATGAAGAAGGAAATGATGAAGAGATGGAACAGGTTGATGAGGAACACAACAATCATGAAGAGGAAAATATTGGCAGCCTAAGCAGTGAGCATTCAAAATAAGGTAGCCTTCAAAAGGAGGAAAACAGTGACAAAGATGATAAGGGGAGAAGTAAAGGCAAAGACCAAATAGAGCATGTGCTAGCTACCTCTCCTAGGCAAGGGGCCATGCTTTCATCTCCAAAGGTAACAAAGCCCCGAACATCAAGAAAGAAAGTGGCTCAAATTGTAACTCCAAATGTTACTAGAGCACTCCGAAACAAAGGCAAGTTTCCCAAGCGATCCATTGTTGAATTACCAAAGAAGAGGAGAACCAAGAAGGCCACCCAAAGTAAGGGAAAAGAGAAGGAGGAAAGTAGCCATGAGAAAGAAAGGGATTTTGATATAATAAAATAAACAGTGATGATAATGACAATGAGGCTAGAATCCTTGAGTCCCTCTAGCGAAATAGAGAAGAAGAAATTCATGACCTAAGATCTGATCTAGAGAGGTCTAAAGTCCTCATACATTTTCTACAGACACAAAACAAGAAAATGAATGTCCACATGGCAGTTTATGAGGCACGGGCTATCAAATACCAAAAAGAAGCCTCCAAAGCACAAATCAAGTTGGAATAACTTATGGGCGAATTCAATGACACTGAAGAAGAAGATCAGCCAAGGAGGAAGAGGCCAAGGACTATGGGACTCAAAAGAGCTTTGGAGAAACAGAAAGAGAAAGAGGCTGCCCTTTTCCGATCTTTTCCTCTTACTACTTCATTCACCCAAGAAATAGAAAAAAATAGAGAAGAATGGTTTGAAAGGGTGAATAAACACTTGGAGAATAAATTGGAAAGATCTAATAGAGACTTAAGCCTTCAAGGAAAATGACCGGGCAATATAAGAAGCTAAATCAATTTGCCCGAAGAAAATTGAAGATTACACAAGAAAAGCTCAAGGTGGCCCAAAGGAGACGCCCAATAAAAAAAGTGAAAAAAGGTATATAAAGGCTTGAAATTTTGGCCTCCGTTTCTCAGCATGCTTCTGAAAACCCATGAGGGTTATGCTCGTCAAAAATGGGCATAATTCGACAAGTTTTTGTTTTTTGACATTTTTGGGCTTTTTGCAGAAAATCATGGGCATCGCCATTTTAGTTTGAAGCATCCTCAAAGGTTTAAAGTGGTATCATTGAATGCATTAATTTCAAGGGAATATACTCAACAAATTTCAGATCAATTGAAGATTTTTTGGTCCCCCAAAGTGGCGAAAAACAGTCACTTTTTCAACACTCTGCCTCGCATATCAGCAAAGGCTAATTTCTGGGTTTTTCCACACAGGTCAGTTTTTAATAGGCTTCTAGTGATCAGTTTGGGGAAAAAAAAGTATTTTAAGAAAATAGACATCCAGGGCTTTCTATCGAGCCATCACGAGCCTTGTTTTGACATCGGAAGGTCCTCCAAAAGTTTCCCACAAGACAGGGAATTTTCTGCTACTATATTTCTGAAGTACTTTTGTAAAAAATGCAGTTTTCTGAAGTGGCTTTTCCAAATGTGCATTTAGCCTTTTTTGGCCATTGTTAGTTGGGAAAAGTCAATTTAATTTCCTTTTTTATCATTTTTAGGATATTTTTATAGATATTTTGTGCCTTGGGCTTTGCAAAGCCTCAAGGACAAAATCAGATATTTTTGATTGGCCAATGAGCTTGCTAGTTGCACTAGGAGATTCTCCTTCATCTTGGCCTATATATTCCAAGAGACTTCATTGTAAACAAGGCTAAACTTGATGATATAGAGCAATATATGGTTATACAAGCTTGGAAGAGAAACTTTGTCTCATGCATTGGATAGTTTCTTGAATGTTTTGGATGATGAAAGAGGATTGTTGTTGGATTCCTTGAATTAGTAAAATGGTACAGTGTTCCTCTCTATTATGTTTCCTTAGTTATCATACATATTTCATGTTCTTTTCTTACTGTAAGATAGTAGAGAATAGATTTGAGACATGCCCATGGAGGCACCTCAGATTTCTTGATTCATTACAGCTTCTATGTTTGTCTTCTTTCTTAGTTATGTCAAATGAATTCTTAAATGCTCTTTGATACCCTAAGAACTTGTTTTCAGTTTCGTTTATGGTTGTTATGCATGCTAATTTTGATTCATGGTATGCCCTGCTTACTCATGGCTAGTCAAAACTCCATCTTTGGAACCTTTCTTTGAATGTTTGATTGTCCTAGTTGAACCAAAGAGGTCTTGTATCAATCTTGCCCTTTGCCTAAAACTCTGCAATCTTGGTTCAAAGTGCCTGATAGCTCAAAATACTATGTCTAGGAGGTCCTTCTTAGTAGCTTGAGTTATTTGTTTGTCTTAATTGTTTTTCCCCAAAGTCTGATAGCGATTTTCCTAAAGTGAGAGAGTCATATATCTCTATGTATCGCTTGAATGTTTATTTATGCATCTATCAGTTTGAAGTTACATTTATCATGATTAATGGTTAGCCCTACCATATAAATGTCTGCTATTGAACTATTTATGTCTAAAAGTATTTGTCCTTCACAAAACCTAGTGTCCATCCCATTTCATTTCACCCAAAGAGCCATTTTACCTTGATCAAATCAGCCCTTCAATATACCTTGTCCATCATCTGAGGCTTTCTCAACCTTTTTGACCCCATAGCCCAGTTAATCTAACAATATTTTTATCTATTTAAAACTTTGATCAGTTCCTCCCTCAAAAACCCTAAAACAAACTAAAAACACACTTAACAACTAGCCTAAAATAAAAAAACATAAGACAAAAACAACTATACATCCCTTGCACAAATGGAGAGAGCCCTCTTTGAGTCCAGAAAGGCTAGGTCCTTGGGCTCCAAAGTTGGTTTGATGTTACCCTGTCACTTGGCTTGCCAATCAGCCAAATCACGGGACCCTAACACCTAAAAATAATGGTAAATGGAGGGTATACATTGATTATCCAGAGTTGAATAAATCCACCCTAAAAAATCATTTTCCTTTTCCCTTTATAGATTAGATACATTAGCAGGTAAGAAGTATTTCTCATTCTTGGATGGTTTCAGTGGTTACAATAAAATCCAGGTAGCACTTGAAGATCAAGATAAAACCACATTCACCTGTCCATGGGAGAATTATGCCTACCAAGTAGTTCCTTTTAGATTGTGCAATGCGCCTGCAACATTTCAAAGGGAAGTACTGGGAATTTTTTTAAATCTAATATATGATTGTGTAGAGGTTTATATGGATGACTTTACAGTTTATGGTAATACATTTGAAGAGTCTTTAGAAAACTTGGAAAAGGTTTTTAAAACATGAAAGGAAGCAAACCTTTCACTAAGCCATGAAAAATGTTTCATGATGTTTACAGAAGGGATTGTTTTAGGACATCATATTTCAGGAGATGGAATTAAAGTTGATAAATCTAAAGTTGAAGTCATCTCTAAATTATTAATTCCAAGTTGTCAAAAATATGTTATAATTTTTCTAGGATTCACAGGATACTATAGAAGATTTATAGAAAATTTCAACAAAATAGCATCCCACTCTTCAAGTTAATCACCAAATATTGTGAATTTAATTGGAATTTTGATTGCCAGTTAGCATTTGAGACCTTAAAAGCAAAAAAATTTGAAGCACCCATCTTAAGAGGTCCAAATTGGAAACTACCTTTTCACATTTCAACAGATGCTTTAGATACAACTCTGGGAGTTGTATTAGGACAAAAATATTTGATCCCCTATGCCATCTATTACACAACTGAGAATTTGACTCCTACAAGGTTAAATTACACTGTAACTAAAAAGGAATTCTTAGTTGTTGTTCATGCTATCAACAAATTCAAACATTACATAACAAGCTATGAAACCTTTGTCCATACATATCACTATGCAATTAGGTACTTAATGAATAAATCTATTACTAGTGTCAAAGTTACAAGATGCTTATTACTCCTGCAAGAATTCAACATCATTGTTCTAGACAGACCTGTAAAAAAAAACACAGTTGCTGATTTCCTGTCTAGAATTCAAAATATCAAAGATGATACTCCAGTTGAAGATAAATTTCCTGATGAATATCTTTTTGCAGTAACTACTAAGACCCCTTGGTTTGCAGATATTGCTAATTACTTAGTAATAGGGAGATTACCTTCAGATATGTTTCTGAGAGAGAAAAGAAAATTCATTCAAGAAAGTACAAGATACTCATGGATTACTAATGAATTGTATATAAAATGTCTAGATCTCATTATCAGGAGATGTGTTCGAGAAGATGAAATGCCTGAAATTCTTAAAGCATGTCATGATGAACCTTGTGGAGGACACTTTGCCGATAAGAGGAAAAATTATAAAATCCTTAATTTAGGATATTATTGGCCATCCATCTTTAAAGATGCCAAAGAATATGTCAAAAGGTGTGACAATTGCCAAAGGGTAGGGAAATCTACTCCTTCAAATGAAATGCCATTACAACCTTAGGTACTCATTGAACCTTTTGAAAAATGGGCTTTGGATTTTGTAGGACCAATTAATCCTCCATCTAAACAAAAGAAGTATATTATGGTATGCACTGATTATGTCACTAAATGGGTATAGGCTATAGCATTACTTTTTGCTAATGAAAAATTTGTTGTTGATTTTCTCTTTAAGGATATCTTCACTTGTTTTGGTGTTCCAAGAGAAATTGTGACGGATTAGGGAGTTCAGTTTACATCCAACATGGTGAAAAAACTCTTGCAAGATTATAATATCAAACATAGAAAGTCAAATCCTTACCACCCACAAGCAAATGGTCAAGTGGAATCTACCAATAAGGTGATTGAAGGAATTCTCACTAAGACTGTACATCTACACAGAAGAGATTGGGTAGAAAGACTTCCTGAAGCCTTATGGGCCTACAGAACTACATGGAGGAACACAACAGGACATACTCCCTATGAACTTGTTTATGGGAAGCAAGTCTTGTTCCATATAGATTTTTGGATCCAAACCTTTAAGATGGTAGTCCAATTGGGACTTGCTGTATCAGAAGCACATAAACATAGATTGGAGATGTTAGTTCCCTATAATTTCAGCAAATTGGTAAGACCGAAATTGCAGAGAGAACATTTGAACCACTTTGGGATTCTAGGATCTAGCCCTCCTGAATCCAGAGATGGATCTCTCTATAATTGTGTTTAAAGATGTGATCTTTAAGGCATGGAATGTGATATTAGGCTAGTTATGAAGAACAAGGTTTTATTTGTTTTGGTTGGGCGACGATAAATGAAGGTGAAGGAAGTCTAAATGAAGGGTGAAGATGTATGGAAGTGAAGGAATGATTTAGCTAATAAGATAGGCAAAAATAGGCTTCAAACCATTGGGCTATGGAGTCATAGAGGATTTAATTGAAACATCAAGTCCACAAAGGTTACCATGGGGCAAGCCATCTACACCTCAGGATCTCTTAAGATTAAGTGATGGAATGGAACATTAAAGTGTTGTGAAGGTGGAAAAAGCTAATAAATTTCAACAAGGATTTACTAACTTTCCAAACAAGAAAATCCTTTAAGGTAACTATTTGAAACTAGCCAAAAGATAAGGCTAACCATAGACTTCTTTGGACAAGCTTGTATTAAAGCTAACTGATCAAGCAAACAATCCAGTAATCCACATGACTACTTTCAGAAAGAATGAAAACATTAAAGACAAATGTAAGAGTAACTTAAGATCAAGTAAGATACTATTTAAATCTAAACCTGCTTTCGACATACTCTAAGGGAAACTTTCAAGACAAATGGTTGGAGAAAGAAACTAGAGGACAGGGCAAACCATAGACTTCCCTAATTCAGTCTTTACTTAGCATGTAATGAAGATCTCATTCAAGAACAATGTTTAAGGTTCAGAGAGTAAGACGTGGGAACACTAGCATTCCTTAACTGTTTTAGACTGTATTAAATCATTCTCAAATACACAAAGGATGAAAACATAAAGATAAAGCTTATCAGTAAGAGCAGGGTACCTTTAACAGTAAATCCTAACTGTATATTTGTTTTTCTTTATCAGAGAAAATGGACAGTATGAAAAACATGAAGGAAGAAAATTTACAATAAGAAAAACATTACCATTAATGTAGACCAGGATCCCATAGAATTTGGCTCATATATTGATGTTCAAACCAGTACAATCTTCAAGTGCAAAGGTCTCAACAACTCAGAAAACTTTCTCTTCTCAGCTTATGTATCTTCAATTACAAAAAAAGCTTCAACAGCAGAAAAATATTTACATGCTACAGATATCCAGAGACCAACCCTTTACAATGTGCTCCTCAAGAAGATTTTATAGGAAAATGAGGAGATGGAAGAGTTTCTAGGGTTCAAGTATCATAAATTCTACAGTTAATGCAATTCTCTACCTTGAAAACCATGCAAGACATAAGGCAAGAATACATTCGATCTATATCTCTGTTTCATAACTCTGTTATGCTTTTGAGGCTTAGTGGATTAATTTCTTTTATTTTAAGGCTATTTCTTATCCTTGTAATAACTCTGCTAACAGTTTGTAATAAGTTTCTTTGATTTGAAATAACTATTCAGCTGTCTTTATGCTAATATCTTCTATTCTGGCAATAACTAGGCCTTTTTTGATTGCTTTGAGGCAGTAGGTGGCTTTTGGTAGCTGGAGAGGATTTAATTTGCCTCTGATGTGGCAGTGGAGGGCCTTTTGACTGATAGATTTCTTTGTTTTATCCTAAAACACCTTTGATTTACTTGAGATCTGTGTTTTAGGTCTGATCAGGCTTAATCTGTGTCTTCTGGTCTTCATGATGTCTTTAACTGTGGAGTAGGCTTTTGATAATCAAATTCATGCCGTAATCCTTCAAAAAATGTATTAACAATCTTCAAACATGATTTTCTGCTTAGATTAAATGCTATGACACTGATACTCTTTGTCTGTGGTGTTTACTGTGTTCCCATTGTTTTTGCAGGCGCACAGAGGTTGTATAAAGGCGTCAGTGCTCATGAGGCATTGATAAAACATAATTTGGAACCCTGCGGAAAGATCTACTTTATAAATAAAGGCCTGGGGGATCGTCATCCCCGACCTTTGATTTCTTTTAAGAAACTATGCAAAAGCTTTGAAACCTGCGAAAATACACAAAAAAATTATAAAATCCTCTGTGGATGGGCTTAGACTGCTTTGGAGGCTTAGGTCAGAGTGTGGTCATTGGATGGAAGCATCCGACGGCGAGGATTTATTGCTGAGATCAAAGGAGAGGCGGTTGGAGTAAAATGAGAGTTTGATTAAGTCTGGGTCGTTAGATCAGATTGATCCATGGCTGAGATTAATTGAGAGCTTTTACAATGCGGGGGGGTGACTTTATAATGAAAATGGGCGAAAATGTAATGAAAATGGAGAAAAAACCTTTATCGAAAATGAAAAAGGCTTAAGGGAGATTTGGGGTTGCGGAATGAATAAGAGTCGTCGGATCAGACTAGCCAATAGAGATCAACGGTGGAGATTTATCGGAGTTCATCGCATCGGGGGATTTGTGATGGGAGGGACAAATGGATTTGAGCGATGCGATGGGGAAGGCCGATGCGATGGTGCGATTGACATATCACATCAATAGGGGGAAAGAAAACAAGGGTTAATCAAAACGTCGAGGGAAAAACTCCGATGCGATGTTATAAAAACATAAAACCTTGCGAATGGGTAAAACCATAGGAAAATAATGAAAATGAGATGAAACAGGGCTTTGAATGGTGGGACCGACATGGGCAGATGGCGATTTAACGTGGGTCGTTGGATCTCAGGAGGAGATCAACGGCAGAAAATGAATCGGGATTCGGCAATGGAGGGAATAGGGCGTGGCGCTTAAAATTTTTCCTGATGCACGATTTGCGATTACGCGCCAGCTGTTGGATCTGGTAACAGATCGACAGTCAGTACTCAATCAGGGGGCGATGGAGAGGGGTGGTGGGGCGCGATGCGATTAGCGCTGGGCCGTCGAATCTTAGAGAGATCTACGGTCAAGATTTAATCTGTGGGTTTTAATGTCCGAGGGTTATGGCGGAGGGCGATTAATCTGGGCCATCGGTTCTTGTGGTTTTCGATGGTCCAGATTGAATTGCAATGATCACAATCTGAGGAGGAGAGGGGAAAGGCGCAATGGTTTTTTGCGATGCGATTGAATAAGGACCATTGATCTTAGAACCAGATCAATGGCGGAGATTAAGTTATGGATGCCAAAGGTGGGTATGCGGGCTTTGGAACAGAGCAATGTGGATCGTTAGATCTAGGTATGGCAGAACTGATCAACAGTTGGGAAACCATCGCAAGGTCGCCAATCGGAGGGGCCAATAAACTATTTAAACGCATCCAATGAAAAGCTCCAATGCGATGTGCCGACTATCATTTGATCGGTCATAGATCAACGACGGGTATTTACCCAAACAATGAACTGTTAGGTTTATAAAAAACATAGGAAAGTTGGGTTTTTAATAAAATACAAAGGAAAATTAAGTTTTGGGAAGGGTTTTATATACATAGGACCAATCACAATCGGAAATTTTTACAAGAAAAATGTAACAAGACACAAAGGAACACCCGATTGCGATTGCGCGATCAGGCCTCAGCGCTTGGTCTTAACGCCGGTTTTATGCAAAAATAAAGGGGTTGGAGGCTAGGGCCAAAAGGGCTTAAGGCCTTGGCACAAAAAGGCTTATTTTTAGGATTTTTCAAGGATTTCAAAGGATTTTGAAAGCTTCTGATAAGGTTAAAAAGGAGTTTTTAAACCTTATCTAAGGGTTTTTTATGAAGGGAAGGAAGGAAAATGAGGGAAAAAAGGAATTTCATGAGGAAAAAGGGAATAAAATGGAGGTTAACTACAATGAAAGGAGGGCTAAAAAGAAAGGGAAAAATGGGTTTTTAGCAGTCTTTTTATTCAGGAAAACAACAGATTTTTCAAAATTTAAGAGGGAAACAGCAGTGAATATTAGCTCAAGGATAAGTTATCTTCATAAGACTTCAAGAACTAACAATGTGGCATAAAAATTGTTTCTTGAAGGCTTAAAAATGATTTAGCCACCATTTGATATGAAAATTTTTATAGGTGGCTAACAGTGGCTCCACATGGGGATGGCACCTTCTTGAAGGTGTCAAGAACTTCAGACTTGTATTCTCTGGGAGCTGATCAATGCCTCATCCATTGGGCTGCAACTTTCTTCACTTTGCTAGCTTTCTTTTGCTCTGATAATGTTAGCAGCCATGAAAAAAAATGGAACTTTTATCAAAACAAGCTTTCTACCTACCCAATCCTAGTGATCTAACATTTTTTATTCTTTGAGAGTGCATTTGGATTGGCAAACTCTTTTAAAAAAATTTTATTCTTTTGAAAGAAAAAAACTAGTCTAAGTCTACTTCTTATTTCTCCTTGAACTCAGATTAAGCAGTTGAGTTCATAAGCTTCTCTACCTATCTACTATCTGTTAGGATTAGGCTGTCTAACAGATTTTTATTCTCTAATTTATAAAACAAGAAATTTAAAAGTAGACAAGTCAGGATTGAACAATTTAAGTCATTGTTGATCTATGGCATAAAAACAAGTTGCACATAGATTATTATTTGCAAAAAATTAAATCAAAATGGTGAAGGATTAAGATCTAAAAGTTTTTAATAACATCCTTCTCTTTTCTTCAGCTTTGTTTTTAAATTTGTTTGAGTTGTTCTCTGGTTCAAGTTTTGTGCTTATTAGAACCAGTTTACTTCTGTCTTTGACTCATGATTTAAATAGATTAGAGTCATTCTTCCTTTGGAAACTCATAGGTTCATATTTTTGGCTTGTTTGAACATTTATTTTCTATCCTAATCTACCTAACTGATAAGCCAATATTGAGATGTTTGGAAAATCTATTTCACTAACCTATCAGCAGTAAATTGAAAACTAATTAGTCATGATTAGGCTGTATGACTAACTAGAAGTGTGTTTCTTAGGAGTGGTATTTAAGCTTACACACTTTCAGACTTTGTTTCTCTTTTTTGGTATGGGCCTATACCTTTCTTGTTTTCACATTCTGCCCTCTTTTCTATCTTCTATTGTTTTGTATTCTTCTTTTTCTTCAAGACTAACATCAACAATTAACTAAGTGCTCAAACTAAGCTTTATTGACATCCCTATCTAACCTATTCAATCTTGGAATATTTACATCTCTATATAGTACAATAGTGCCAATGTAGCCAATTGAGTAGTGACAAAGAAGAGTAGAGAGATTTGCTACTAGTCAGAAGTAACCATAGTACATTTTGAAGATTAATCTTCAAAACCAAGGCTATCACAGAAGGTCACAGATTTTCATGCATTTGGCTCTAGAAAAGGATCAATGCTTGATAACTTGAGCAAATTGGGACCTCCACACACTCTTCCAAAGGATCAACAAAGAAAAGATGAAGATTCTCTTCTTTTTGGCCCTCCATGTCTGGTAGATTGTCTGCTTCCAGGACTTCAGCTTTGAGGAATATCTCTTTAGTACGGTGCTTGGAAGAATCATCATTCTTAACCTGCAAAACAACAAGCAGTGAAATTTCTTCCTTCTCTAAATCTATGCTTGCTTCTGATATTAATTCAGGTTCTTTGAATGGCAGATTGATACCAGTGATGGGAGAAGTTTCTTCTTGAAAATATGGTATAGCCTTAGTAGGATAGTCTTCTATTTGTTTTTCTCCTTCAAAGGCCTGCTAGTATCTTTTTTTTTTGGGACAGCTGGTCTAAATTTTTCTTGAATTGTATATTGTTTTCTCTCCCAAGGTCTCAGACATGTACTAGCAACAAGGGCTAATCCACTAGCAAAACTATTTTGGTTTTTAGGAACAAGGATAAGTTGAAATTATTTGAAAATTTTTAACAAATCCATGGCATCATTCTTATAAGCTTTAAGTCTGGAATGTTTAACTATGCATTCTTCTTTCACTTGCCTAATTACCAATTCTGCACTTCCATGAACTGTTATCCTCTGGGCTCCTGATTTCTTCAATAAGTGGAGCCCTAAAAGAAATGCCTCATACTCTACTATGTCACTTGTGTATTGAAAGTTAAGTTTATATGAATAGGCTTCAGAATAATTATTTTTTGTATCATAGAGCCATATTCCTGCACCTGCAATAGTTTTAGTACATAACCCATCAAAATTCATACTCCAAAGAGGACTAGTTCCAATATTATCATTAATTCCTTTTGTATCCTCTTTGTCTATGGTGTTATTAGACTGTTCTATGGAATAGGCACTATGTTCATGATTGTCTTGTTTGGATGATGGTTTAGAAGGTAGTTGGTTTTTTAGTATTTGATCAATTTCCTCTTCTGTCAAAGGAGAGATTTCCTTATAAATAGAAGTACAACAAACTTCCCTTTCTTGTGTTAACTGGTTTTGAGGCTGGATGTCTTCTTGAGCCTCTTTTAGTGATTCTTCACTTGTGTTTGCAGGGAAAATTTGAGGTTTTTCTATTGTGTCTTGATCTGATTCTATTTTAAACAACTCCCCATGATTGTTATGATGCTAAATTTGAATACAAGGTTCATGAGTTGTTTCTTCTACATTACCAGGATGCCACTCTTGTTGTATAATCTAAAATGAGTTATAACACAAAGGAAGGGTTTCTATATGTGTTGGTGTCTCCTCTATTTCAGGTTTTGTGTTTCCCAAATGGATATTTGTTTCCTCAAAGCATTGTTCACTATTAGTATTTGCATTTTGATTGTGAAAATATCCTAACAGCATAGTACAAGATATGGGGAGGCAATCAGGAGTTTCTTGACAACCTTGCTTGTTGATTTCTTTGTAAGTTTGCTCATCATCTCCTATAAGGTGTTGATCATAGTACATATCTTGGTCACTGTCTTGGTCTTGAGGTGATTGGGCTTGTGTTTGATTAGAGAAAAGCATAGGTTGCTCTAGATCATCACTATTCATATTAGCCATCAATGTATCCATTCTCTTTCCAAGCATGTACATCATTTTTTCCATCGTGACTAGTAGTTTTTCTTCATTGTTTTCTCTATAATCTTGATCATCATACATGTCTTGTAATGGTTGAGTTTTTTGTTGATTTGAAACAAGCATGAGCTGTTCTAGACCATCAATGTTTAAATTAGCCTCATACCTTTCCATTCTCTTTCCAAGCATGTACAACATTTTTTCCATCATGGTTTGCTTAGGAAAAGGCATAGGTTGTTCAGGATGACCAATATTTAAATTAGCTACATACCTATCCACCCTCTTTCCAAGCACGTACATCATTTCTTCCATCATGAGCATATGTTTTTCTTCTGGCCCTATATCTAAATCCATGTTTTTACATCAGAAAAGGGGTCACTGTATCTTGTCAACCAGTTCAGAGTCTTCTAACAGTGGATTCATTTGGTCTTTTGAGAGTTTTTAGAGTGTGGAGTCGCCAGGTGGATGTTTTAAATTTTTCTTCCCACCAACAGTATGATTGGGTTTGCTCAATGCATTCCCAAAGGAGTCTTATTAGGACTGGAAAGGTAATAGGCCTATTGGAGGCCAGTGGAGTCACAAGGTGGAAGTTTTTAGCTCTTTTGGAGGTAAAATGTTTTATGGTCCACCACCATGTACCAATCTAAAAAGTTTTGGGTCTTTTAAGGTCTTAAAGATGTATAAAATTTAATTTGACTCAGAATTCCCCAGTGGAGTCGCCAGAAATGTTAGCTCCCTGTAATTTCAGCAGATTGGCAAAACCGAAACTACAGAGAGAAAATTTGAACCACTTTGGGATTCTAGGATCTAGCCCTCCTGAATCCAGAGATGGATCTCTCTATAAGTGTGTTTAAAGATGTGATCTTTAAGGCATGGAATGTGATATTAGGCTAGTTATGAAGAACAAGGTTTTGTTTGTTTTGGTTGGGCGAAGATAAATGAAGGTGAAGGAAGTCTAAATGAAGGGTGAAGATGTATGGAAGTGAAGGAATGATTCAGCTAATAAGATAGGAAAAAATAGACTTCAAACCATTGGGCTATGGAGTCATAGAGGGTTTAATTGAAACATCAAGTCCACAAAGGTTACCATGGGGAAAGTCATCTACACCTCAGTATCTCTTAAGATTAAGTGATGGAATGGAACATCAAAGTGTTGTGAAGGTGGAAAAAGCTAATAAATTTCAACAAGGATTTACTAAATTTCCAAACAAGAAAATCCTTTAAGGTAACTGTTTGAAACCAGCCAAAGGACAAGGCTAACCATAGACTTCTTTGGACAAGCTTGTATTAAAGCTAACTTATCATGCAAACAATCCAGTAATCCACATGACTACTTTCAGAAAGGATGAAAACATTAAAGATAAACGTAAGAGTAACTTAAGATCAAGTAAGATACTATTTAAATCTAAACCTGCTTTTGGCATACTCTAAGGGAAACTTTCAAGACAAACTATTGGAGAAAGAAACTAGAGGACAAGGCAAACCATAGACTTCCCTAGTTCAGTCTTTATTTAGCATGTAATGAAGATCTCATTCAAGACCAATGTTTAAGGTTCAGACAGTAAGACATGGGAACACCAACATTCCTTAACTATTTTAGACTGTATTAAATCATTCTCAAATACACAAAGGATGAAAACATAAAGATAAAGCTTATCAGTAAGAGCAGGGTACTTTTAACAGTAAATCCTAACTCTATATTTGTTTTTCTTTATTAGAGAAAATGGACAGTATGAAAAACATGAAGGAAGAAAATTTACAATAAGAAAAACATCACCATTAATGTAGACCAGGATCCCATAGAATTTGGCTCGTATATTGATGTTCAAACCAGTACAATCTTCAAGTCCAAAGGTCTCAACAACTCAGAAAACTTTCTCTTCTCAGCTTATGTATCTTCAATTACAAATAGAGCTTTCGCAGCTTCAGAAAACTATTTACATTCTACAGATATCTAGAGACCAACCCTTTACAATGTGCTCCTCAAGAATATTTTATAGGAAAATGAGGAGGTGGAAGAGTTTCTAGGGTTCAAGAATCATAAATTCTACAGTTAATGCAATTCTCTGCCTTGAAAACCATGCAAGGCATAAGGCAGGAATACATTCGATCTATATCTCTGTTTCATAACTCTGTTATGCTTTCGAGGCTTAGTGGATTAAAATTTTTGATTTTAAGGTTATTTCTTATCCTTGTAATAACTCTGCTGACAGTTTGTAATAAGTTTCTTTGATTTGAAATAACTACTCAGCTGTCTTTATGCTAATATCTTCTGTTCTAGAAATAACTAGGCCTTTTCTGATTGCTTTGAGGCAACAGGTGGCTTTTGGTAGCTAGAGAGGATTTAATTTGCCTCTGATGTGGCAGTGGAGGCCCTTCGAACTGATAGATTTCTTTGTTTTATCCTAAAACACCTTTGATTTACTTGAGATCTGTGTTGTAGGTCTGATTAGGCTTATTCTGTGTCTTCCAGTCTTCATGATGTCTTTAACTGTGGAGTAAGCTTTTGATAATAAAATTCATGCCGTAATCCTTCAAAAACTGTATTAACAATCTTCAAACATGATTTTCTACTTAGATTAAATGCTATGACACTAATACTCTTTGTCTGTGGTGTTTGTTGTGTTCCCATTGTTTTTGCAGGTGCGCAGAAGTTGTATAAAGGCATCAGTGCTCATGAGGCACTGATAAAAAATAATTTGGAACCCTGCGGAAAGATCTCCTTTATAAATAAAGGCCTGGGGGATCGTCATCCCTGGCCTTTTATTTCTTTTAAGAAACTATGCAAAAGCTTTGAAACCTGCGAAAATACACAAAAAAGTTATAAAATACTACATGGATGGGCTTAGACTGCTTTGGAGTCTTAGGTCAGAGTGTGGCTGTTGGATGGAAGCATCCGACAACGAGGATTGCTTGCTGAGATCAAAGGAAAGGCGGTTGGAGTAAAATGAGAGTTTGATTAAGTCCAGGTCATTATATCAGATTGATCAATGGTTGAGATTAATCGAGAGATTTTACAATGTGGGGGGGGGTGACTTTATAATGAAAATGGGCGAAAATGTAATGAAATTGGAGAAAAAACCTTTATCAGCAACAAAAAAGGCTTAAGGGAGATTTGGGGTTGCGGAATGAATGAGAGCCATCGGATCAGACTAGCCAAAAAAGATCAACAATGGAGATTTATCGGAGTTCATTGCATCGGGGGATTTGCGATGGGAGGGACATGTGGATTTGAGCGATGTGATGGGGAAAGCCGATGCAATGGTTTGATTGGCATATCGCATTGGTGGGGGGAAAGAAAACAAGGGTTAATCAAAAAGTTGAGGGAAAAACTCCGATGCGATGTTCTAAAAACATAAAACCTTGCGAATGGGTAAAAACACAGGAAAATAATGAAAATGAGATGAAATGGGGCTTTGAATGGTGGGATCGGCATGGGCGGAGGGCAATTTAACGTGGACTGTTGGATCTCAAGAGGAGATCAAAGGCGGAAAATGAATTGGGAATTAGAAATGGAGGGAACATGGTGTGGCGCTTAAAAGATTTCCTGATGCGCAATTTGTGATTACGCGCCAGCTGTCGGATCTGGTAACAGATCGACGGTCAATACTCAATCAGGGGGCGATGGAGAGGGGTGGTGGGGCGCGATGCGATTAGCGTTGGGTCATCGGATATTAGAGAGATATACAATCGAGATTTAACCTGTGGGTTTTAATGTCGGAGGGTTGAGGTGGAGGGAGATCAATCTAGGCCGTCGGTTTTTGTGGTTTTCAACAGTCCAGATTGAATCGCAATGATCACAATTGGAGGAGGAGAGAGGAAAGGCGCAACGGTTTTTCGCGATGTGATTGAATAAGGACCTTTGATCTTAGAACCAGATCAATGGCGAAGATTAAGTTATGGATGCCAAAGGCGGGTATGCGGGCTTTGGAACAAAGCAATGTGGACTGTTAGATCTGGGTATGGCAGAACAGATCGACGGTTGGGAAACCATTGCAAGGTCGCCAATCGAAGGGGGGCAATAAACTATTTAAACGCATCCAATGAAAAACTCCGATGCGATGTGCCGACTATCGTTTGATCGGTCGTAGATCAACAATGGGCATTTACCCAAACAATGAACTGTTGGGTTCATACAAAACATAGGAAATTCGGGTTTTTAATAAAATACAAAGGAAAATTAAGTTTCGGGAAGGGTTTTATATACACAGGACCAATCACAATCAGAAATTTTTACAAGCGAAAGGTAACAAGACACAAAGGAATGCCCGATTGCGATTGTGTGATCAGGCCTTAATGCTTGGTCTTAATGCCAGTTTTATGCGGAAATAAAGGGGCTGGAGGCTAGGGCCAAAAGGGCTTAAGGCCTTGGCACAAAAAGGCTTATTTTTAGGATTTTTCAAGGATTTCAAAGGATTTTGAAAGCCTCCAATAAGGTTAAAAAGGATTTTTTAAACCTTATCTAAGGTTTTTTTATGAAGGGAAGGAAGGAAAATGAGGGAAAAAAAGGAATTTCATGAGGAAAAAGGGAATAAAATGGAGGTTAACTACAATGAAAGGAGGGGTAAAAAGAAAGGGAAAAATGGGTTTTTAGCAGTATTTTTCTTCAGGAAAACATCATATTTTTCAGAATTTAAGAGGGAAACAACAGTGAAGATTAGCTCAAGGACAAGTTATCTTCATAAGACTTCAAGAACTAACAATGTGGCATAAAAATTGTTTCTTGAAGGCTTAAAAAATGATTTAGCCACCATTTGATATGACAAATTTTATAGGTGGATAAAATGAGAAAATCAACGAGCTTGATGAAATAAAGCAAGATGTAGTTCAAAGAACTAGTATATTCCAACAACAAAGCACCAAATGGCATGATAAGTATATCAAGGAGAAGAAATTTCAAGGAGGGTATTGGAGACTTTTGTTCAATTCAAAATTCAAGGATTTTCAAGGAAAGTTTCAGACTCATTGGCTTGGGCCATATGAGATTTAAAAACCATTTGATAATGGAGCAGTGAGAATAAGGAAAATAGATGAAGAAAATGTACCTCTTCTTGTGAATGGTCATAGGTTGAAAGTATATCATAAACCACTTTCAAAAGAAGAGTTTGTCAAGATAGTTCAAAATAACATTGATATGAAGTTAGTGGAGAATAATCCTTCTTCTTCACTAACTTAGCTTTTATTTTTCCTACATTCATAAAACAAAAATGATAAAAAATATAATAATAAATAGTAATAATAATAATAATAATAATAAATTGTATAAGTATGAAAACCAATCAATGATTGGCATACTTATACAGAAAATACAGGGTGAAAATCAGAGATTTCTGACATCCTATATTTTCCATTTTCTTTTCTGTAATAAGTAGTGACAAAAAACTACATTCATATTTGTAGTTCATAATCTGCAAATACATTTCATTCCATCACACTCCACTGTCATTTTTATAGTGTCATTCCATCTCATTCTACTTTTATTTCATTTTCGCATTCATTCCACAAGTCATATTTCACTTTCATTCCATATTTTTCACTCATCCCTTTTCATATTCATACTTAAAAAAATACATTATGTAGTTGAGCACATTCTGCAGTTGAGCACATTCTGTAGCTGAGTACATTCTGCAACTTATTCTATTCTACAACTAATATGATTCTGAAGCCACTTCAACAATTTTGATATGATTATTGCAAGGGATTAAAGGATTATGTTTTGAAGACCAACATGCCAAAAAGAGTACCCAAGGATCAACACCAAAGCAAACAACAAACAAAAAGGTTAAGTTCTGAAGGTAAAGTGTAAAAAATTATTTTTAATAGCAAGGATAAAAGCATGAAATATGTATAATATGAACATTCATATGTTTCCTTGACAACTCATCATTCGAATTGATTGCAATCCTCGTCATACTATATATCAGCCATATCCTTCGTATAAAGTTGCATAATGGTCCATCATTAATACCCTTGATTGATTACTAATGGTCATTATTTTGATGTGACATACTTGTCTACATCTCTCCAAGACCTTACCATCTATTTATTCCTACAAACCCTCTATAAATATCCATCAGATCCACAACCAATTCATTTCCATAAACAGAAGGGTAATTCTGAAGGTTGAAGAACTTTTCATAGTAGAAGGATGGGGCTCATTGTCAGATCAGAACCAGTTGGAGCAAAGTACATGGAAGGATACCCACAGCTTAAAGAATTATTATAGAAAGCTAGATGGTTGAGGTTCATAGAGAAATTTAATGGCTTTCATAAGGAAATTACCAAATCCTTTGTTTGGTCCTTTGATGGAACCGAAATAGAAATTGGATATATCAAGTTTGCAGTGATTGAGTCATTCATGGCCGAGGCTATAGAACTTCCAAGGCACGGTGAAAGATGGTTCAAGAACAAGGAGTTCCACAATGAAACATGGAAGGTGATACTTAAAAACCTAGGTATGGATGTCTTTTTTTTTAGAAAAAGAATCCCAAGTTCAGCTCTTAAGAGTAAATGGAGGAATATGCTCTTGATTTTACAGAAATTTATAACTTGTGAAGGAAGATTTGGTTGCAATATGTCTACCATATCCGTTTATTGATGAATTTCCTAGAAAATGGTGAAATCAATCTTCCTTTCTTTCTACTAAATAGTTTAAGAAGGATGGCCTCAAATGTGAAAAAGAGAATACAGTTCATAGACACCACCATGCATCATCATGGGTTGGTAAAGATATTGATTGAGTTTCATCTAAGAAGCATAGGAGATACTTGGGAGGATTTCCTTGTTAGGAATCATTTTCAAGAACCACCAGAGTCACCACCCAAGGAAGATAAAGTCAAGAGAAGTAGAAGAAATAAAACTGACATAAATGTGGAAAACAAACCTGGAACTTCATTACAGAAGAAAGATGAAAAGCTAATTTCTGAGGAACTGACAGAAATCAGGAAACAAATCAAGACAAGAGGAAGCAAATAAAAGATAGTAAGGTTATAAATGAGGGGAATGAAAGTCCTCCAAAACTAAGAAGGAGCTCTAGACTCCGAGCTACCATGAAGAAGACATTGTCAAAAGAGACAGAGCTTATAAATATTGATGAGGAAACTCCAATGCCATAACCTGTTAACATCTCTCTTACACACAGTCCTCAGAATTCTCATGTTTATCATCTTGAAGAAGGCCCCATCAGAAGATCTCTTGGCATAGACCTAGTCCAACAACAGATATATGATTATGTGGAATCACTGGAGAGGCAAAGTGTCTCAATGAACCCAGAACCTCCTGTCAATCCACAAGAACCTCTAATTGATGCTCTTAAGCAATATATTTATGAATTAGAGATATTGAACAGACATATCAAATAGGAGAATGAGACCTTGAAGGATCAAAACAAATTGGACAAAGCAATTCATGATAATATTGTTCTGCATCTAGGACCATGGTACAAGAAAAATAGGAAATTGAAGAAGAAGAACAAGTTATTGAACAGAGCAATCATCAACCTCAAGTTCAAACTTCTTATGAAAAGGCCCAGAATGACAGTGACTTCAAATAAGAACAAAAGAAGAAAATTGGATGTGCTCGCTGAGGTATCTGAACAAATGCAGTAGGGAAGAAGAACTCAAAATTTTGGCAAATTGCATGACGACATGCAATGATTTTGCAGTGGGGTTATGTTGAACCTCAAAATTACCCTCTCTTTGATAGTTTTCTCACCTTTTTTCCCTCACTTTCTCATAAGATTACAGACCCCGATCAATGATAAATGTTATTTTTTGGCTTAAGGATGCATTAAAATGATTTCCATATTATATTTTCATGCTCTTGCTATTTGGATATACTTTTTCAATTTAGCTATAGAATGCAGCCTGTTCTATAGCTAACTATGTGTTTCTTAGCCACTCCCATGGTTTAGCAGGTTCTAGGTGTCAACTGAGGAATTGGGCCACATGGGTGTTTCTAGAATCATGCCTACATGGATTCTATCCTACTCACTTGATCCAGATCGACAGAAAAGCGAGCCTAAATTCATGGTCAAAGATGGAGTCAAAGTACGATAGCAGAAATCAGTAGGACTCTTGATTTTCTCTTCGTAGAAAATAAAGGAGTCCAACAGTCCTATTGCAATTATAATTGCCACCTGTAGCTAGTTTTACTCATAAACAATTATGTAATTTTTCTTTAAATATCGGTTGCATAGAACCGAGAACACAGTTTAGAATTTTAGTGTTAAAATCAAGATTTTTGCTGATACTCTGTATTCCGAATTCACTCTTTCATAATAAGAAGTTTATGTTGCCAATGATTGTCTGATTACATCCTTAATCAATTAGCAGTTCAACCACATTAGTTGCAAAGGGCCCCTGCATCTGAAGGAGGTTTTTCATTTATGTTTTTAGCTTAATTTCATTACTATGTTTTTCAACAATTCTATTTTCTAATTAGGTTTATGCTTCATTTCAGTTTTTGAGCAATAGCATATTGATAAATCACAACTATGAAACCTTTCTCTTCCAAGATATTTCGAGAAGATAGATAAATCTGTTTTCCAATCAAATCAATATTGAATAATTAAGAACACACAGTTGCCCAGTTTCCTTACTGTTTTTTCATTCATTTTCTCAGAATAGGATTTTCAATTAACTGTGTTCGTGGATGTTCCTAAAAACCATTTCAAGATGATGATGATCCTAAATTGAATGGTTGAATTTCTGAATCATACAATGATTTAATGTACTCAGCACATTGTTATTTACTTTCTAGGAATTTAGAAACTAAGGTGTAATTGAATTCTTAAACAACACTTCAAGAGAGTAATGCTTCATATTGAATGATTGAAGAAAGTCAAATATACATCAGTTGTTTATGCTTTCACATTTTGCTTTCAGATCCTCACTTAGTTGTATCACTGATATTCCTAAATATCATTCCAAGAAGATTGATTCAGTCATACTTCCTAAATTGGATGATTGAATGTTTAATGAATGCAATTAATGAGTTACCTTTTGCATGATTTATTTGATTTTTTAGATCATCAAGTGTAATTGGTTGCTTGACACCATTTCAAGAAGATCATGCTTCAAAATTGAATGTTGGAGTAACTAAAGATACATTAGATGTTTTTCTCTACTTACTGTTTTAGGACATTAGGAGTTAAAGTACAGAAAGTTGCTTAATACATCGTTTCAAGAAGGTCAGACTTCAAAATTGAATGCTAGATTAACTTGAAGTACATTAGTTGATATAATTTTTTGTATTTACTTTCAAGCACTGCAATTTCATTCTTAGACTTAGATCCATGGAATAGGACTAACAATAAGATCAATTAGATGCTTTGTTTTCCAAACTAGGTTTTTAACTAATCAATAGTTTTTGGTTTATTTTTATGAAAATTGGATTAATTTATGAAAACTTCCTTTTCTTTCTTCTTAAAAGTTTATTAGAATCATTTAATCCTTTCCATAGTTTTATATTAAAATTATTAAACATAAAAGAACATAAAACCCTCCAAAAACAACATAAAATACAAAAACGAAGTAATAAAAAGGTTAGCTAAGTACATATAGTACATCTACACTTCATCAGTATACAAACCCTGGTTGATAATTTTTGCAACAAATTTAGGACACTAAATTGACTAAACAATAGCATTGGTTACAAGTTGGCACATGTTTCCAATAAAACCTGCTACAAATGAACTGTCTGCTCCTCCTGAGAGTGGCAATAAATAGCCAGATGCTTCACTCCTCCACAGATAATCCCAAAGCCAGCATCTAGGACCCAAAGTTATTTCCTCTTTTGGAGCATAATACTTAACCTTAATAGGCAATGACGAGAAAATTCTAATATTCTCGTTCATATTACAAAGCTTGAAATCCACTCTAATTGATGGAACTGAAGATGCACAAGTTGCTTGTTCTCTTAACCTACTAATTGCTTCGCTGTAACTTAGAAAAGAATCCAAATCTACCAATGTTATTACAAACTCAACATCATGAAGGGAAATTTGAGATCCTTGAGCAACAATATCACGATTGACAGCAATACATGCACAACCATAATAATAAATGTGACGCGCATCACAACTTTGTTGATTGTTGTATATATAGACACCTCTAGATTTATAAGTGCCACTTTGAATTAGCTCTAGACATGTATTCAGCTTACGAAGTTGGTGATGACTTTCACTTGGATTTGTAAACACTTCCACTCCGCTCAAAGCAAGACCAATTGTTAGCCACCTATAAATTTTGTTATACCAAGAGGTGGCTAATCTTGTTCTTCAAAACTTCAAGAGATAATTCCCCTTTGAGAACCTATCATCCCTGAAGTTTTCATGAAGATAACTAATATTTTAGTTAATCTTCACTGTTGCTTCCCTTTAAACTCTGAGATTCTGCTGATTTCATGAAGAAAAGACTGCTGCAAAAATCCACACTTTTCCCTCATTTTAGCCCTCTTCTCATTTCAAATTAACCTCCATTTTTACCCCTTTTTCTCCATACACTTCCTCTATTTTTCATGTATTCCATTCTTCCCTTCATAAAATCCCTTTTACAAGGTTTAAAACTCATTTTTAAACCTTATTGAAACCCCCAAATCCATTCAAAAACTTTAAAAAAATCATAAAAAATAAGTTTTTTAACCATGGGCCTAAGCCCCTTTGGGATAAGTCCTAAACCACTTCCCCACATATACCCATGCCCTAGAACCAGGCGCTAGACCCATCGGGTGCTTATCGCACCAGAACAAATCGAAGCACGCAAGTCCTTTTGTTTTATAAAACCTCGATGCCGATTGGCCCCTTTTTGTGTATAAACCCCCGATCCCTTTGACGCTTCACAAAACCCGAAGGCCCGCAATCGGGCGCTTAAACAATGCAATAAACCATTCCCGATTTCATTTTTCCTTTGTAAAGTAAAAAAAACCCATTTTTCCTATATTATAAAGGAAACCCGCCGTTCATGGTTTAAATCAATCTCAACCGTTGATTTAAAACTAATCAAATGGTTTGTGAAGTCTCGCATCGGAAACAATCGATGGGCACGTTTGTTTGTTTTAAAAAAAAGTTCCGATGCCGATTGGCCTCTGTTTATAAGCCCCAAGCCTTTTTTCCACTTCATATAAACCAAGAACCCGCAATCGGGTGCTTAACACTTTGTATAAACCATTCCCCAATGCTTTTTCCCTTTGTAAATTCATGGGTCAAATCGCGAAGTTGGGAAACAGTTTTTGGCGGATGGTTAGAATTCGGGAGAAATTTTTAATTTCTCGGCCGAGAAAAAAGTCAACTAAATTTCTCGGCCGAGAGTTTTTAAAGTTCTCATCCGAGAAATTTTAAATATTTCGGACGAGAGTTTGGTCGGGTTTAACCTGAGTTAAAATTCTCTCGGATGAGAGTTTTTCATTTTCTCGTCTGAGAGTTGTGGTCACAAAACTCTCGAGCAAACTCTCGGACGGGAGTTGGAGAAACTCTCGGACGAGAGTTGGAAAAACTCTCGTCCGAGAGTTTTTTCAATTCTCTGATCTGCATGCAAATATTTCCGCCCCCCAAACGAATGAAAGGTCGACCTCGACCATCGATTAAGGTGGCATGTGTGGAACAGCAATAGGACGGCAGTGAAAAAACAGGCGCAATCATGATAAACTCAATCAAATTAAGTAATTATTGAAATCGATGCGTAAGATAAATCGGTAATAATGAGGGAATCACGTTGTAATAATTCAAGTATGAGGTGAAGGGACAACAAAAGATTAATGTAATTGCGCTATTTACCACATTAAAGTAATATGTCCGATTTATAATATTTTTCATGTGTGATGGTTCGGGGATAGAACTTAAGGAATTTTATGCATTTCGTTTGATATTCAATAAAAATTATAGGAAATAGGGTTAAATAACTATTGATTTGTATAAGTATGACTTCAATACCATTAACAGAGCTCTGCTGCCCACAGGTGTCCATAACCTTGACAGAGTAGTTTTGTAACCCATGGAACCATTGTCCTTCATACATACTTGAGGAAGTGCTTTATTTTTTCTTTGTATTTTTGTATTGAAAACTTAAAAAAATCGTTCAAAACAATAGTGCTTTAAATACAAACTTAAAACAATCGTTCAAAACAATCGTGCTTTAAATAAAAACTTAAAACAATCGTTCAAAACAATCGTGCTTTAAATACAAACTTAAAACAATCGTTCAAAAAGTGTTGTTCCTTTAAAAGGAACAGCAAAGATAATCTGCGAAACTGCTGTTCCTTTCAAAAGGAACAGCAAGGAAATGCTCTGCGGACATGATGTTCCGTTTGAAAGGAACAGCAAAAACACTGCACGAAACTGCTGTTCCATTCGAAAGGAACGGCAAAAAAATCCTACGAAGGTGCTGTTCCTTTTAAAAGGAACAACAAAAACACTCTGCGAAACTGTTGTTCCTTTCAAAAGGAACAGCAGAAGTGCTGTTCCTTTTAAAAGGAACAGCAAAAACACTCTGCGAAACTGTTGTTCCTTTCAAAAGGAACAGCAGAAGTGCTGTTCCGTTAGAAAGGAACAACAACGCGAAAAAAACACAGAATTTTTATTATTTTTCGTTTTTAAAGAAACTAAATTCAAACGAAATAAAGAAGTATTAACAAGGAAACGAATTTCAAAATCAGAAACCAAAAACAGAAAAAAAAGAATGCATTATGTACAAAAATTAAAAAAACCAATTTATCAAACTGGCGCGGGAGAGGGATTCTCCCCTTCAGCAAGAATTTCAATGGTGGAGTCTTCCCTTCACTGTTGGCAAAAGGATTCACGGGTAAGCAGCTTACGATATAATCGAACTCGATGGCCATTAACCTTAAAGGAATGCCCATATCCGTCAATGGTGACTAGTGTGAGAGTGTCGTTATCATGCACTTTCTAAATTTCGTAGGGTCCAAGCCACCTAGTCTGGAGTTTTCCAGGGAAATCCTGAAACCGAGAATCATATAGAAGTACCTAATCTCCTTCGTGGAAGATCCTTTGTTCAATGTGGGCATCATGCCATTTTTCTCTCTATTGCTGGATTAATGCAGTGCGCTGAAGAGGAGAGAGTCTGATTTCATCCAATTCATTCAGTTGCTGTAGTCTTTTTGCCTGTGCTTCATCTAAATTCAGACTTATCGTTTGAGATGTTCGTAATGTTTGAATTTCAAGTTCGATAGGAAAGATGGGTTCTTTTCCAAATACCAACTGGTATGGCGAATGTCCTGTGGTAGGTCTCCATGTCATTCGGTACGCCCACAATGCCTCTGGTAGTCTGTAGGCCCAATCTCGCCTATGTGAAGCAACTGTTTTTGTCAGTATAGATTTGAATACCTTATTCGTGCTTTCAACTTGGTCGTTGGCCTGTGGGTGGTAGGGAGTTGTAATTTTACGCTGAATATGGTAATTCTGTAATGTTTCAGCCAATTTGTTACCTATAAACTGTGGTCCCCCATCTGTGATTATGTCTCGTGGGAGGCTATACCGCACGAAAATTTGGAAAAGAAAATGTATCACGAAATCCTCTGTAGCTTTTGAAAGAGGCTCTGCTTCAACCCATTTAGTAACGTATTCAGTGGCAACTAGGATATATGTTTTCTGGTTTGATGGAGGGCTAATAGGACCAACGAAGTCAAGGGCCCAACGTTCGAAGGGTTCAATCACTAGTTGAGGGTTCAAGGGCATTTCATCAGACTGCCCAGGTCAACCAGCCCTTTGACAGCTATCACAGGCCTGCACAAATTTTTTTGCGTCTCTAAAGATATTAGAGCAATAATAGCTAGTCTGTAGGACTTTATGTACTGTTCTACGATCTGCAAAGTGTTTGCCACACTATCCGTCATGGTACGCTTTCAGAATATCATATACCTCATCGTCCCTAACACATCTTCTTATTTGCATATCTGCACCTGTATGAAATAAGTAACCTCCTATCCATGAAAAACGGGTGCTACGATGTATTATTTGCTTTCGTTCATTAAGGGATAGATGTTTGGGTAATTTACCTATTGCCAAATAGTTCGCTATATCAACATACCATGGTGTTCTGGTGGTAACAACGAAGAGATGCTCATCCGGGAAGTGATCTTCAACTGGTTCTACATCTGTTGGCTTTGGCATCCTGGACAGAAAGTCAGCTACAGGGTTCTCTTTGCCCAGTCGATCCTTGATCGTGATATCAAATTCCTGCAGTAAAATTAGCCATCTAGTTACTCTCCCATTCGTAACAGGTTTATTTGCTAAAAACTTAATGGCAGAGTGATCTGTGTAAAGCACTACAGGATACCCACTTATGTAATGCCTAAATTTATTTATAGCGTGAACTACAACCAAAAATTATTTCTCAGTCACAGTATAGTTTAATTCGGCAGGGGTCAGATTTTTTGCTAATGTAGTAAATTGCATATGGCTTTTTGTCTTCCTCCTGCCCAAGTACTGCTCCAATTGTTGTGTCTGAGGCGTAAGATGAAATTTGGAATGGTAAATTCCAATTTGGGCCCCTCAGCACAGGGGTTGTTGCAACGAGCTTCTTCAAATCATTAAAAGCATTGTCACATTTTTCTGTCCAAACAAAATCAGTATTCCCAGTCAGCGCATATAAAGGTGCAGCTATTCGAGAATAATGCTCTATAAATTTTCTATAATAACTAGAAAATCCAAGAAAGCTACGTACCTCTGTCTGTGTAGTAGGTGTAGGAATTAACAAGAGTATTTTAATTTTAGCTGGATCTACTTGAATTCCTTCTGCTGAAATATAATGGCCTAAGATAACTCCTTCAGTCATCATCATAAGACATTTTTCATTGCTTAAACAAAGCCTAGTGTCTATACATCTTTGCAATACTTTTTCTAGATTTTGAACCTGCGTTGCAAAATCATCCCCATAAGGAGTGAAATCATCCATATATACTTCGAGACCTTCATTTATTAAGTCTGCAAACATGCTGAGAATTGCCCTTTGAAATGTAGCAGGAGCGTTGCATAGGCCAAAAGGTAAGACTCGGTAGGCAAATGTACCCCATGGGCAGGTGAAAGTAGTCTTGTCCTGGTCTTTAGGGGCAATTTGAATTTGGTTGTATCCATTGAAGCCATCCAGAAATGAAAAGAACTTCTTTCTTGCCAATGTGTCTAATCCCTGGTCAATGAAAGGAAGAGGAAAGTGGTCTTTTTGTGTTGCTTTATTGAGTTCACGGTAATCTACACATATCCTCCACTTTCCATTCTTTTTAGGTAACACCACTAATGGGGAGACCCACATGCTATCAGATATTGGATAGATAAAATTGACATCCAATAATTTTTGTAATTCATCTTTCATAGCATCCTTAAGGTGAGGATTCAGTCTCTTTTGAGGTTGACGAATGGGTCTTGCGTCTTTTTCAATGTAAATGTGGTGAGTACATAATTGTGGGTCAATTCCTTTCATATCGGGGTAATCCCATGCAAAGGCTGCTTTGTATTTTCATAATAATTGGACCAATTTCTCTTCTTGTTCAGCAGTGAGATTCTTGTTAATGTTCAAGGTTTTTCCTGGTTCAATTTCTACAATCTTAGTATTATTCACAGAGGTAGTAGGTATTGCTTGATCATGGATGTCTTTAAAAGGATCTTCTTCTTCTTTATTGTCGAATGTTGTCTCAATCATGTGACATTGCAAGTGAGATGCAGTTTGTGATTTATTAATGAAATTACTAATGACATCATCCTCTATTTGATCTTTAAAATCCAAAGCTTCTTTTATCGTTAGAGGTGACCTCATGTTTTCCACAAAATATGATGGTTCGAATTTCTTGCACTATGGGGGCGCCCATGAGCATTGTATCATCTACGAATCGCTGATGCGTTACTGTGGGTCCTTGGTGTACCGGTTTGATGCCTTTGAGTTGATTCTGTTGTTTTGCCTTGGCTAAGGATCTTCCTAGCCCTTCTGCCATAATGACAAAGAGAAATGGAGACAGGGGATCTCCTTGCCTTATACCTCTGGACGGAATGAAGGGTTGAAGGGGTCCTCCATTCAGTAGCATTGAAAAGAAAGCACCTGAGACTAGTTCCATTATCCAATTTGTCCATTGCTGACTAAATCCAAAAGCCTGGAGGATTGCTCTCATATAGTGCCAGCTGATTTTATCAAAGGCCTTTGAAAGGTCAAGCTGGATAAGCATACCTGGAGTCCTTTTTGTTTTGAGAGAATGCAACACTTCCTAAGTGAGGATTATGCTGTCAGTGATCTTCCTACCTTCAACGTAGCCAGTTTGTTCCTGAGAAATGATTGAGGGGAGGACAGATTTAAGTCTGCTAGCCATCAGTTTGGAAAGGATTTTGTAAAGGACATTACAAAGGGCTATGGGATGAAACTTGTCGGGGGAGTCAGCCTGGTCTGATTTGGGAATTAAGGTGAGGAATGTGGCATTGATGGCAGGCAAAAATTTCTTGGTTCTATGAAAGTTCCTTACTAGGTTGAGAGGGTCAGCCTTAATAATGGGCCAGCAAGATTTAAAGAATTCGATTGTAAAGCTGTCTGGTCTGGGAGCCTTGTTCGAGGCCATGTTGAAGATTGTTTCTTCAATCTCCTGCTCAGTGAATTCTCTTAGAAGGAGGGAGTTTTGCTCCTCTGTAACTAAGTTGGGAATGGCAGCGATAATTTCATTGATGGCTCGGGTTCTATCTTGAATGGGATCGCTGAGAAGAGAAGTGAAAAAAGAGTTGAGTTCAAATCCTATATGCTCCCTATTATAAACTTGATCGCCATCAGCTTTTTTGAGGGAGAGGATGCGATTATGTGCTCTATGCTGGATGGTTGACTTATGGAAGAAACTAGTGTTGCATTCTCCCTGTTTTAACCATTGCACCCTTGACTTCTGCCTCCATAGCAGCGCTTCTTGTTTTAACCGTTCTTCCCATTGCCTTTGCAGATTTGATTCTTGAGCTATTCTTTCATCATTGGGCCCTTCTTTGATCAAATATTGCTGGAGGTTCGCCATTTTTTCCTCGAGTTCTTTTTTGGCTTGAAATATGTCGCCAAAGGTGTTTTTGTTCCAGTGTTTGAGGTTGATTTTTATTGTTTTGAGCTTCTGCTGGAATATGTACATGATATTGTCGCTCCTTATGGTGGCTTGAGTCCACCAGCGTTGTATGTTTTGCATGAATGATGGGTGCTCTGTCCAGAAGGCTTCAAATCTGAATTGTCTGTTGGGGGGCTTATCCAAATTGGTGAAGTGAATCTGCACTGGCCAGTGATCAGATCCTCTGATAGGCAGAATGCTGGCCTCCATGTCGATATTTTGCAGCAGAATGGATTCCGACATGAGGAACCTATCGAGACTTGATGCTATCTGACTTTTTCCTCCTTGCTTATTATTCCAGGTATGCAGACCATTGACTGTGGAGATGTCAATGAGTTTGGATTCAACAATAAAGGTGTTGAATGCTTCCGAGTCCTTATCCAATCTTCGTAAGCCTCCCTTTTTTCCTACTAGATTGGTGATCATGTTGTAGTCTCCGCCTAAAATCCAGTGGTTTGCCCCATGGTGTTGCCTGACTTCGTCCAGGTCTAGCAGCATCTTCAGCTTTCCCTAGATTCGTTGGGGTCCATACACGTTGGTGATGCAGATCAATTGCCCTAAGTCTGGCATGTTGAAAATGTTCGATAACGAGTGCTTGGTGGACAGAGCATTCTGCAAGAAGAATTTTCTTTTGTTCCAGAACGTGAGTAACCCTCCTGCTTGCCCGATAGCATCTATGCTTATGCAGTGATGACTGTTGGAAACAAGTTTTTTGAGTGTCTCTGTGCCTTTGGGAGAGCATTTTGATTCTTGAAGAAGTATGATGTCTGGGTGTAGCGAGAATAAGCGTTTTTTCAAGATCCTTCTTTTGGTGGTGCCGTTGAGTCCCCTGATGTTCCAGGTTGTGATTTTCATTGAGCTACCTTTGGAGCAGATAGGACCAAGGCCCTGATTTTTCCTTCATTGATTAGGCGTCTGCCTGGTTCTTGTATTTGGTGTCTTGTGGATTTGCGCCCTCTTTTTATTCCTGGTCCTTGTGGCTTGTATTGATCCAAATCCAGGTTGGCTTGAATGCCCGTTTGGTTGCTATTTCCCCATTGCCTTTTGGCTGCATTTTGGTTGATGTATTCCAGCTGCAGGTATGCCATTTCTATCTTCTCCAAGTGTTCTTGGCGAATGGCATCGACTCCCAGTTTGGACCATTGCTCATTGACCTTTTGGAGATCTAGATCGCCAAGGATCTCCTCCAGAGGATTGTTTGAAGTGGTTGAGGATGGCTGCTCTGTTTGCATTTCTGTGCATTGAGGAGTTTGCAGTGAGGTGTGGATGGTATTAATCTGAATGGGAGAGGATTATGGTTTGTGTTGCGGTGCCTGGGCGTGGATTGAATCCGAGGTTGTGCTTGGGGCGTTGGTTGTAATCAAAGATTGACTTAATAATGACGGATCTTGATCAGTGGGGGCCTGGGAGACTATAGGGTGCTCCAATGAGTCAATATTGCTCAGAACTTCAAAGTTGTTTTGCTGGGTCGAGGCAGTGTTGGTGGGGGTTGTATTGGTGGAGGGTTTCAGAGGCTTTGTGCCTTTCTCCCCTTTGTTCTTTCTTGAGATGGAGGTGAAACCAGGTGTCGACAGGCTTGCACAATGGAATACATTTCTTTGTCATAGGGTGATGAACTTTGTCACAAGTACTCAGTACTATCTCACAAAGCTACACACAAACTAGATTGGTTTTGAACAAGTCAAAGGTTCAAAACTCATCCACTAATTGCTTGCCTCTATTGCGCAATCAACGTTGGTCTAATGAGAGATCCAAGTTCGAATCTCACTAGCTCCAACTGCACAATTCTCATTGGTAATTTCCTCCAAGTGTGGTGCAAATCTCATGCACAACTAATGTCACAATTGATAGCTATCTCAACCCTTTCATCTACCTCTTTCACTTATCGCCACTGAATTGTCCATGCACCGAGTTAAATTGATGTGTTCTTTAGTTGAATAATGAGTTAATAATTAGTGAATTAAATAATATTTAATTTACACAACTCATCTCTAGTGTATTAGCCAGTTAAACTAAATACAACTAGTTCAACTAGTTAACCAGAACACCATCTCCATTAACTGTCGCATCAACTCCACTGAACTCCGCCACTTGAGCTCTAACTGAAGTCAACCATGCATTAGCTCAACTAACCCATAGGAAAAGCGTAAATCCTTCTGCCAGATGCATGCCCCACATCCGGGGGTCAAACTGAAGTGCTCCAAGAGAGTAAATTGAAGTTTAGAGTCCAAATATTATTAAGGGTAAATAATATTTAACTGTTCTATTTTTAGCCCGCTAGTCTAAAAATAGACTTCGACCTAAATGCTAAAAATAGAGGTCCATATATTTTTAGCAACTCGACCAATCATCCAAGAATATAATATTGCAGCTCCCGGTCAATGATCCATATGTCTAAAAATAGACATAGTCTAAAAATAGACTTTGCGCCAAAAATACCCTGCGGGCCCACTTGGTGAGGGCAACTTCATTTCACCAAGCTCCATCATCTTGCTGCATTTTTAACACTCACTCTCAGCAAGATATGGATTATCTGCAACCCCTACCCTGCCTCTGTGAAACTCGAATTTGCTCCTGGTGAGTGCCTTCGTCAAGATGTCTGCATCCTGATCCTCCGTGGGAACATATGAAAGCATCATGATCCTCCGCTGAACATAGTCTCTGATATGATGGTACCTGATGTCGATGTGCTTGGATCTATCATGAAATACTAGCTGATCCACATCCGGAGACTCATCCTTGGGAGCTAACAACTCCTCCTCTACATGCAAGTGTGGCTCCCTCTCAAGCGAACACTGCATGGCTTTCTCCTCCTGAAATTTAATATCCTGTCGCACAACAGTCTTGCGACTGTCTGACACATACACCCGATAGTTGTGTGGTGTATCAGTGTACCCCACAAATATTCCAACCTCAGCGGTTGGATCCAGCTTCTTCCTTGCATCCTTCGTCACATGCATGTAGACAGGAGAGCCAAAAATCCGCAAATGGGAAATGTCAGGGCTCTTGCCAGAATAAGCCTCCTCTGGTGTACTCATGCCAAGAATCTTGTGAGGACAACGGTTCTGCACATATAATGTTGCATTGCATGCCTCAGCCCAGAAGTGAAGGGGTAGGCCCTGATCATGCAACATCGCCCGTGCAACACCCACAATAGTTCTGTTCTTCCGCTCAGCCACCCCGTTCTGATGTGGGTTATGGGGTGCGATGAGCTCTCTCTGAATCCCTTCTGCGCTGCAGAAGTCCTTGAATTCAGCCGAGATGAATTCACCACCATTGTCACTCCTGAGAGCCTTCACCTTCTTCCCCGATTCCTTCTCGACCAGTGCTTTAAACTCACAGAACTTAGCGAATGTATCGCTCTTCTTCTGCATGTAGAAGATCTAGCACTTTCGAGATAAATCATCAACAAAGATCATGTAGTACTTGTGCTTTGCTGTCGAAGCTACTGAGAAAGGACCACACACGTCTGTGTGAACTCTCTCAAGGATCGTCGTGGCACGACTATCCTTCTCGTGAAAGGTGGCTTTCACAAACTTTCCTAAAGTACACCCCTTGCACTGATCTGACTACGCAAGGGTGCCCTTAGGAAGCCCAGTAGAAATCTGTTGCAAGATCTTCAAAGCTCCATGGTGAAGGTGGCCCAATCTCCGGTGCCACAGTTCGCCCTCATCATCCCGGCTCACCACTTCTCCTGCTTTGCATGCCATTGCTGCGCAGCCATCTACTTGCAACTGATAAAGGTTCTTGGTTCGAACCCCTATCTTCCGGGTCTCTCCAGTGGTCTTCCTGCGCAGCAAAGCCTTTCCTTCGCTGAAGACCACATCATACCCCTTGACTGCATGGGCATTTACCAAACCTTTCACTTTCCAAAAATAGCTTGCGGGCCCACTTGGTGAAGGCGACTTCATTTCACCAAGCTCCATCATCTTGCTGCATTTTCAACAAGAGGAGGGTGAAATACAAGAGGAGGAAATGGAGTTTCTGAGGGATCCACGTAATACTAGAAGTAGACTGTCATTATTTCAATAGTCTATCCATACTTATTGGACATTGAAATATAGACTGGAAAATGCCATAGTCAATGTTCAGGAAATTGAAGGGGACGCAAAAGCTGCCTCTATTTTAGCTTAAATGAGAAGGGATATCCAAGAAATCCACCTTCTGCAACACCACCATAACTTCTTCCTAGGCCGCAGGAAGTGCCAATTGAAAAGTATGAATCAAGTGGATACGTCGAGCTCGAATTTTAAGGACTCGACACATATCGATCGATCTGATGATTGAGTTTTATGAAATCCTTTTCTTTTTTGTCATTTTGACATGCATATTATAGGTAGCATTTAATTTCTGAAGTTCTTGTATGTAATGGATAGTAAATTGGATATAGCAAACAGTATTAGGGTCAAACTTTATGAATTTTGGTTGGCCTATAACTCTTTAAGGTGGCCAACAGACCTGGTTTCCAGCATTATTCATTATAACCTACTTTTCTCTTTTTTGATTAATGGAAAATAGAAAGGCTCTACTAAACTTACAAAAAAAATCAAAGTAAAAATTTAATAATTAAAGATGAAATTATAATTTAATTATATAATTTTATAATTTTTTTTAATTTCAACAACTTTAAAAATAACATAATAAAAATTGTTTTGATAAATTAATGCTATCTAATTTTATCAATAATTAAATTTATATAATTAAACTAATCAAAATTCAAACTAATATCCAACTAATTTATATTAGAGAACTGAAATGGATATAATGTGAAGTTATATAGATACATCACAAAATCATGTCAAAGGAGGAGTAGAGTTTTTTTTATGTCAACTCAAGAGGAGGGTTCAAGATTTTTTCGTTGTATATTGTGTTGAATGCATAGAGCTAATCATATAGCTTTGAAATGATGTTATGAAGTATAAATACAAATTATTTAATATTAGATGGCTTGTAATGGATATTTTATAACCTATATAATGCAAAAAATAATTATGTGTGAAAACATCCATTAAATCTATTGCATATTGAATAAAATATTGAGGCCAAAACATTTAAAAATGTTTAACATTGGATTTTAATAAATTATAGCTTATAACTAATTCTATTAAGTATAAAATTACTGGTACAAAACTGCCACAGCGTCAGCTTGGTGAGCCTGAGCACTGGGCTTGATAATCAAGCAAGTCAAAGAGTGTCTAGACTACCCAGGATGGGAAACCAGTCCTTTAAACCACAAAGTCTGAACCGCCCATGAAAGGGAAACCGGTTTTAAGTTTACACAAAACAAGCTAACATGAAAGTAAATACTAAAAATAGTACGGTGTTTATAAAGCTTGGAAGCATATGATTCCGACAGAAACAGAACAAAAAAAACCTGAGTGACTTTGCAGCTGCTATCCATGATGCTTATGCAGCAGAGCAGTAAAGCTTGGAAGCATATGATTCCGACAGAAACAGAACAAAAAAACCTGAGTGAATTTGCAGCTGCTATCCATGATGCTTATGCAGCAGAGTAGTAAAGCTTGGAAGCATATGATTCCAACAGAAAAAGAACAAAAAAACCTAAGTGACTTTGCAGCTGCTATCCATGAGTAGGAGAGGGAGGTTCCTCGATGACTCTGCAGGCATAAGCGTCGCTTCTGTCCTCTTGTCCTTCGCTGAGAGCTCTCCCTCTACCGGTGCGCCCCATCGCCATGCTGTACTCGTGCTGAGAAGGAGGAACAGAAGTGGCTGGAGCCGCGCATGGGGAGCTGGAGCTAGGAGGGGAGAGAGGAGTAGCAGAACAGGGCGGAGCCAAATTGGGGACTTCTTCACGAAGTTTTACAGTGATAAAAGAAGTGAGGGTAGCGTTGTAGGAGGTGCAATCAAAACGGAGCTCAACACGCTTAGAGGTTTGTCTGATGGAGGGTCGAAGGGGCCGAGGAGCGACAAAAGGGACCGGAGGGAGAGAGACGCAGGGAGACTCACGAGCAGGGGGTGGAGGGGCGGGGGCGACGGGAGCAACGACGGAATCAACGCAAAACGCAGGTACAGAGGCTCCATCTTCTTCTGGCAAGGTAGGGACAGAGCCATGGGTAGGAGGAGGGCACCGCTGGTTGGATTGCCCATGACTGGGTCCGCGTCTGCATCTCATGCGTTCGCGGAGACGAGGCATGGTGACAGACACAGGACCAGGCTCAACGAAACAAACTGAATTGGCAGGGGAGAAATGAAAATCCGGGACGCCACTGGGCTGAGCTGAGGGAGCAGGAACCAGACCACTGAGACCACGAACAGAGGGAGGATTGACACTGCACCACGGACTGTGAGAAAAATGATAATTCGGAACCGGTTCAAAGCAAGCCGCTAACGAACAACGCCTCCTAGTGTTCGTTTTAACACTTGCATCAACGCAGCCTGGAGAGCAAATCGCGTGTAGGGGAGGAGGAGATCCATGAACGTCCGCCACACCAGTCGAGAAATTGCAAATGTAATCCATCTCACATAGAACCGCCATAACCAGGCGCTTGGTGAGCCAACCAAGAGAATTAACGTTTGCGCAGGGTGGTGAGTTAAGAGCCAATTAAATGCGAGTACCGGGAGCCACATTGGCTACCCAAGTGAACCCCATCGGGAAGTGCACAGGGTGCCACGTTCCCTGGTGTGCATTGATAAATTATAGCTTATTAATGTATATAATATTTTTTATTTATTTTAATTTCTAAAATTATTTTAAGTGGTTTTCTTCAAATTGATCAGATTTTTATCTTTGTGATAAGAAGTTGATTTTGACCACTAGTGTTTGACTTATTATTTGTCGATTACTACCATTACTACATAAATGAGTAAATTAGAATTTTAGCGATCAAATTTTAATAATGAGTGCTCTAACAATAGACTTTTACAAAAGGATTGGTTTTACCACATGGATTGTAAAATTACTTGAATTTAAAGAAGATAGACCACCTTAAACCATAAATTATTTTTTAACTTATTTTTTGAATGACGTCATATTAAAAGAAAAATGTCCTTTTTATATTATAAAATGAAAGAGAGGAATTAGAGGATAATAGCAACACTAAAATAGGACACATGGATGCCCTAAATTAACTTGGAAACCTTTATGGAAAAAACAATTCTTGATATTAGATTTATTAATCATTAGGCCAAATCCATCTTATAGGCCAAATGGTTGTGCTGGGAAGGGAAAATATTTGCCTTGTGTGACATTAAATATAGCAAAATACTACCTCAACATTTACTTTTGTGGTATAAGGGGCAGTAGAAACAATACCAAGTTGTAATAATGTTAAAGGATCTTCATGAGCATAAGAGAGGAAAGGATTTTCAGGACATTATGAATCTGGCTTCAAGAATGTCCCATCAAATGTGGTTCAAATGAGTCATGATGTTTGGTCTTTACTTCAGGTTTTTGGAGGCCTAATGTGGTTCAAATGAGTCATGATGTTTGGTCTTTACTTCAGGTTTCTGGTACATTTATTCATTGAATATATCTTCAGTGCTTTCTCTTTCTTCCTTTGAGATATAACTAAAGATTGCAACACAGGCAGTTATAACAATGGGGATTTGTAAAAGTTAAGAATCTCAATTTCGGAAACTAGAGTTTGTAGTTTGGGATGTAAAGGTGAAGGGAGGTAAAGCGAGGCTTGTAGTGCATTTTGCAAAAGAGCATCATTGTGTTCTTTCCCTTTTCTTTCATACAGAGATTACTTGCAGAAATAGGATGGAAAAGAGTTTTGAACCATTCCACCCAACATTGGATCATTGATGACACCAAATTAACTGAGCTTACAGGTATTATCATCAAATTCTTCATGCCCGAATATTTTTCATGTGTAATAGGGTGATTTGTGTGGAATTTTCTGTTGAAAATGCAGCAAGATGATGGAGCTTTGTGAAATGAAGTCGCCTTCACTAAGTGGGCCCGCAGGCAAATTCTGGCGCAAAATCTATTTTTAGACTATGTCTATTTTTAGACATACAGAGCATGGTTCGGGGATTCCAGTTTGAGATTCTTGAAGTATGTGTCATGTTGGTAAAAATAGATGAGACTCTATTTTTGAGGTCAAAGAGGTCGAAGTCTATTTTTAGACTGCCTCTCCTTAAAACAGGGAAGTCAAATATTATTTACCCTTAATAATATTTAGACTATAAACAATAGTTTACTCTCTTGGAGCACTTCAGTTCGAGCTACAGAAGTGGCTCATGCATCTGATAGAGGAATCACGTGGTTCCCAAGGGTTTGATGGCATCATGCATGGTTGACTTTAGTAGGACTTCAGTGGCAGAAGTTTGGAGTTAATGAGACAGCTAGTGGAGTTGTGTTCTGTTTATTTTAGTTGAACCGATTGAGATTAGTTTAACTAGCTAATCAATTAGTTATGAGTGGAGTGAATTAAATATTATTTAATTCATTAATTAGTAACTCATTATTCAACTCAAGAACACATCAGTTCACTACAGTGCATGATCAGTTCAGTGGAGACTAGTGAAAGAGGTAGATGAAAGGGTGGAGTTAGCTATCAGTTGTGACTATAATGTTGCTATTTGCAACACACACAGAAGCATGGAGAAATCCGTAAGGATGAATTCAATTTTGATGGGGTGCAGCCACAGATCGCAGATGAAATTAATTTTGTGATGGGGCAGAGTTGTCTTTGGAGAAGAAATGAAGAAAGCCGTAGATCAGAACTATGGAGGAGCAGAACAAATTAAAAACCAGTCATTTCGGGCTTTAAAGCCCTCAACAACCAAAGTTAATTTTGAAGCAGTGTCTTGTTGATGAAGAGATCTGCGATGCGATGCGATCAAATCGCAATCGCAAATCGCAATGTAACAATACTCAAGTGTCTTGTTGATATGGCAGAGTTCTGCAATGGAACGGTTGTATATAAAACATACAACCGAAACATATATAAATCGCCCTCCACAGCGGCGGAGGCCCGTGGGTCCACTTGACCACGTGGCGACACCTCAATGGAATCGCATGAGCGCAATCGCAAGGTTCAATCGGGGCGCTTTTGTTTCGTGCTCCGATCAAAGGCCGGACCCGATGATATTATATGCCACAGTTGAATGGGCAATCGCATCCGGTTGTCCAATCGCAATCGGAAACTCTTAAGTGTTGGGCCCGATTGCACCGTTGAAATTGGCGGACCCGATGGCGTCATACAATGGAGTTAATAAGGCCATCGTGTCTATTGTAATCGCAATCGGAACTTCTGATTGATCGCATGCCTTTGTATTTTTGGTGCGATTGGAGTGGCGGACCCGATCCAGGAATAGGCCGGAGTTAATAAGTCGAATCGCATCCGTTTATGATCGGCAATCGGAACATTTTTGAATGAGGTCCGATCGCACTTGTTTAAAGTTCGGACCCGATTGCTATATGAGCCATGTTTTATATGACCATCGCATCCGGTTGGTCAATCGCAATCAGAACTTTTGTTTGGTGCGATTGTTTGTTTAAATCGCAGACCCGATTGTTTTATACATTGAATTTAAATGTTTTGACCGTGCGTTCAAAGCAGGGCCCGCATGTATTTAATTTTAAATAGACTTTGTTTAAAGTCTTATATAGATATATGTAAAGTTTTTTTTTATATGCGGTATATAAAAGCCAAAAGGCCCGCAAGCCTGTGTAATGGTAATTTGCATTCGCACAACAGCGCGGAGTGAAAATACACAGCAGTGTGTTGTTTTTTAGAGACAGAGTATTGTTTTGAGAGAACAGAGAGTTCTATGCACTGCGTCTGAAGTAGTCACCACTTTTGTTATCCCTCTGTTAAGAGGAAGACTTGTATAAGTTTTTGAAAGAAATAGAAGTTGTTTTAAAAGTCTGGGAAACTTTGTCTCCTGTTGGAAATATTTTTTTTTAATCTCTGTGTGTTGTGAAGTGGAGCTTATTCTCTCCACTGTTTGCTTGGAATTCTCAAAATTCCAACAGATAGGTGGAGTAAGCCCATGAGGATTGCGCAGTTCAGGCTGGTGGTTTATCTATATAAAGAGGCCATCCCATAGCATTGAAACAAGCAATAGAGGCAAGGCAATTGGCGGTGAGTTTTGAACCAGTAACCTGTTCAAAACTGAGCTAGATTGTGAGTAACTGTATGAGAAAGTACCGAGTACTTGTGAGGAGTATTGTACTGAGTTTGTTACTTGATTTCTCCATTATAATATACACAATAGCTGCGGGGTTTTCAGCTATAAGCTTTCCCCATACATACCGTGTTAATGTGTATGATGATTTGATGTGTTATCGCTTGATTTTATTTCCGCATGTTTGATGATCTGAGTTGATCTGAGTGGAAGAGATTATGTGTTGCATATAAATTCGAATTGTATGTGATCAGGATAGTCTCGGTGGATAATTATTTATTATTCAGCAAATTTCTACATTTTCTTCCATAAGACATACAAGAAAGTGTGGATGACACCAAAAGTGATATTCCATAGTTTTGAGATTGTGTTACTTCTCTAGCTTTCTCATATTCCATAGCCAATCAATACAGTAATCAAAGAAAATGGATCCTTCAAACAATCACTAAAATACCAATGAAATGTAGATTTACAAGCCTCCAGTAAGTACTTATAATTTGCTTCGAATTATTATCTAAAGACAGTGGAGTACAGTAATCAGAGACAATGGATACATGAAACAATTATAATAATTTCCCTTCACAATGGCTTCCTACTTGTGAGTAAGTTGACAAAATTTTCACTTATAATTTGCTTCAAATTATTATCTAAAGACAGTGGAGTACAGTAATCAGAGAGAATGGATACATGAAACAATTATAATAATTGCCCTTCACAATGGCTTCCTACTTGTGAGAAAGGTCTTGGTTAAAATATAAAGGACCAATAAGTTTAGAAACAAGGTTTTTGGAAGTGAGAAAGATTCAATAATAAGAAAACTGAATAATTACAGAAATTTAAATTTTTAGCTTGTCATCAAGGCCGATGATTCACAATTAATTTAAATAAACTCAACACCTATCATAACTAGCAAGAACACAGCAGCAAGAAATTGGAAAGAAACGAATCTAATAGTTGGTTTGAGGGTTAATCACTATTTACCCAAGTGGTCTTATAAAGCATATGCTAGAAATTCTCTTCTTTAACATCTAATCAACAGTGATAACCATCACACAATTTATCAAGTTATTCTACTTCATTGGAAGAAATGTCAATCCTTCCATAATGTTTGTATCTTGTTTAGCATGGAATGAAAATTCATTTATTTAATAGTGCATTTAACAAAACATTACATTCCCATCATGTGGTGATAAGAAAACCGGATCCGAAATAGTTTCCAAAGTGACAACTTCTAAGAAAGGAGGAGTCTTGAAGTGAGAACAGTATGTGGGGATCATACAAATATGGGTGCATAACATCCCAAACAGATTGCGAGTCCAGATAAAGAAAAATCAACAGATCAGCCCTTAATAAGGGGAAATGTTGCCATTTGTTTCTGAACTCATAAGGATTGAAGAAAAAACATAATAATCATAGACAAAAACAGGCTCGCTTGATGTGTCTAATGTTGGCCCCGTAGAAAGCTATAAGCCATTGCATCTTATGAGAATAAAAACTATGATGTTATGAAAGAAACAGCTAGAAGAAACCGGCTCTCCTGATGCACAATTATGACATTCAGATGTCAGTCTTCAGATCAGGCTCGCTTGTGAAAACCAAGTGTGAACCCATGACCGCTCCAAAAGGTGCACAATATTGATAATGATTGTGGATCCAACCAAAACGAAAGCCAGCTCGTGTACAAAAACCAACATAAGAAAAATAAATTGTGCCAAATTCAAACAAGATTATCTAAATCGCTATTGTCAGGAAACATCCACCGTCCAATTACAGCACGTTTCTGCAAGCTTGCCACCCTCCTATGCAAGTCTTCATAGTCCAAATAAATTTCATTTATCTCCATCCTGTGTTTGTAATAGTTCTTCTTGTTCTTGCGTTGTCTTCTTCTTCGGAGCTCGTGGTTTCCGGCTTCTTGTTACCAAAAGCACTTTGGATGATTAAATCATCAATCTCATGTTCAATTGACTGCTCCTCCTGAGTCAGTGTTGATTTTAATACATCCATAACTTCACTGCCAGGTGAAGGCTTCCAAGCCTGTTAATAACCTTGCCTGATGTTCTAATCCGTCAGAAGTATAGTGATATATCAGTGCCGTCACTGTAAAAAAATATTACATTGATTCTATAAGCCAGCTACATCAGGGGACACTCCTCAGGAGTTCGGCCAAAAAGATGGAGAAAGAGCCAAAACAAATGGTATTTTTCCGCGACTTAGGAAGGATAAGGCAAAGATTAATATGGGCGAAGAAAACACGCTCTCATCCAAGATAGGCAAAGTACATCTAAAAGGAAAAGAGGAATAAAGAAGGTATCGACACAGACCGAAATAACCCCACAATCAGGTGTCAGATATCAGGTGCCACCACACCTCATGCCATGGGTGAGTACTTAAAAGAGGACTAAATGAAGAGGATAGGAAGAATCCGAAAGAGGAAAGTCTAATCCCAAGGGGACCCTCCCCCTAATCTTCTGAGTAGACAAAATCCCAATGACCACCCAGAGATAGATTTGTCAGTCACTTAAAAAAAATTTGTCAGTGACTTAATAGACTGATGAAATCAAAAAGCCGCCACTACAATAAAATATTCAGGAAAAAACCGTTCACATAATGAGGCATGAGAGTCCCATAGGGGAAATATTCCAGCGGATCATCTGAGCACTCAATCTAATATAGTCTGGCAGCCCATATTTAGTAACTGTCAGTGTACATAAAAGAGGTAGTCTGCATACAACCTCGAGAGAAAGAAAAGCTATGTGATTATGAAAAACTCAAAGATGCCAAGTACAGAGCCTAATCCCTTCCATGTTCAAACGGCCATAAGTTATTAATATTTGACACCTCCTTACCAACCAATCAGGCTGCATTCAATTATCAACATCCGAATTGCATCCCCTAGAAGTATAACTCCAGACTGTCATCCCAAAAAAAATTTGAAATTAACCTGAAATGTATCACCGAAAATACAAAGATGGAAAGGAGCAATGGGAAAAACCAGGCAGAAATAGTATGCCATTAAAAATGACAACAACAACAACAATAACACCCAGGAACAGCCCACCACCTTTCACATAATCGGAAACCAAAATTTTTACAGGGCCTAGATATGATTAGAGTATCTACCCACTTTCTCCATAGAGTACTCCATCTTGCAAAACACCACGTAGATTCCAGATTGTTTGAATCCTCTGATGACTCTTGTGATGAAGAGGGTTGGTGTAACATATACACCTCCTGGCTAATCATTCGACTTGTGTTGGTTATATATGGCAATAAGAATATAGATGGCAATGACTAAGAGAAAACTATCATAACAATCTCAAAACCATCCATATAATTCATTCCTAACCATCTAAATCTATTACATCCACATAATCAAACAATAGCCAGATTCCAACCAATAGCACGACCACTCCCACAAGTCTTGCCTCTCCTCAACAAAGACGACGTCCGCGACTCCACTCTCCAAATTCAAAATCTCCTTCCTTCAGGGAGCCTCCTCATTCCTTGAGAACTCCTTCAAACGCCCAGAATCTGAGGGAAGCAGAGATGGGAAATGGGATTCGCGAAAACAACTAGTGCAGAATGTCGCGTGAATGAAGAATTTTGGTTATATTATTAAAATAAAACTCTCGGACAAGAGTTATAAAAACTCTCGGCCGAGAGTTTTATTGAATGTTATATATATAAGAGTTTTATGAAAATTTTCAATAAAAATTTGACGCAATTTTTCGGTCGACAGTTTTCTCGCGCGAAAGTTTGCACACAACTCCGATGAAAACTGCGAAGGTCCGAATTCTTTCCCTGTAGTTTGGAAATTTGCACATATGTAGCTTGTAAATTTTCCACATATAAAATTTTGGCTATGTTACTTATATTTTTCATTGAATTTTCCACATATAAAATTTTGGCTATGTTACTTGTGCTATAGGTGCTAGCCGATGGGGTTTTTTGGCCAGGGGAAATGACCAAAGGTTGATCTATCTTACCAACCTTCTTCTAATTAGCTCTCCCTCTTGAGCCTGGATTTTAGGGGTGACTGTCAATCTAGTGAGGGTGCTCCAATCTATTTTCTATGCACAAAAAATTTTTTGGCAAAAAAAAAAAAATTCAAGTTTTTTGGGTGGGAAATATTTTGTGAAAGTTTTTGTGGGTGCAAATTTTTTTTTTGAAATGTTTTTGGGTGCATGCATGAAATATTTTTGCATAATGTCTCTATGAAGACATGGAGTATTTTTTCAATCTTGCAATCTATGAAAGCATGAAGTACTTAGTTTGAACTCTTTATGTTTTGTTAGGTATTTGGTCCAAATAGAATTGGATTTTAGGTTTCCAATTGTGTGAACATGGGAAACCAAAGGAATTGCATATCAAAGTACGATCGAAAAAGAAAATATTTAAAGGAGAAAAATGAGAAATCACACAAAAAATGGCGAGAGGAAAGGGAAAGATTAAGGCATGAAAGAAATGTGGAGGTAGAGCATCGTGAAATAGATGTAGAGGTACATGACAATGACGAGGAAATGAGAAATGTTGAGGAACTTGTCAACGAGAATATAATTGATATCAATGTCACTGGTAAGTCAATTTAGTTTCTTCAATTTGAATTTTGTATTTTGTATACATGTCAATTTCAAATTAGAAGTTTTAATATTGTTTTTTTATCCAGGGACAACATCAGATCCACAAGAAGAAGCAACCACACATCCAATTTCACTGCAATTAATTGGAAGTTCCAATAATGTTGTATACAACTACAAGTTTCTAGAAAATATGGATGCAACTAAAATTGAAGAATTGGGACCACCATTGGCTAAAAGGACAGCTCGAGATAAATTAAAATCTGTATTGAAACATACTTTTGAAGGTTTATCTATCATAGCACAAGCTCAACTATTACGTGGACTTATAAAGCACAAATCTCTCACAAATGTTGTGGAATTATTGGGCATTAAAAGTGAAAAAGAGGTTTTAGCAAATGAAATGGTAACAAGTAATGTGACATCGACGCTTGGCATACTAGCCAAAGGGCGATCTAATGTTGCAAAGAATGCTCGTAGAGCACTTTTAACAGGTGCAGTTGCGAAAGGAACTTCATCAAGTCGGTTGATGTCAACAACTTCAAAATTGATTAAAACATCAAGAAAAAGTTTATGGAGGCATTCAAAATTTAGAACTCAAATAGATGAGAATGATGAAGGAGCATGTTGGGCTAATATCTGCAGGCGTCCATATCATGATAAACTTCTTGATGGTGTGAGGGATAGGCTAAAAGAGTTTTTGGATTCGAACTCTCGTGTGTCGCCAAATGAAAAGGATCAACTGCGACGCCGTATATTTAAGGGAGTTTATGAATCTCATTCCAAACATATAACACAGGTCAGTCAAGTAGAATTATTTGAGAGCTTTATGGAGAGTAATATTGATGTGAAGATTTCCCTTAGCACATTTGTGAAGCTTAAACCATGGTATGTCAGGCCTATCACTGTTCGAGACACATGTTGTTGTCGATACCATGTATAATTCGAATTATTGTATGAGACATTTGTAAATTTTGGCATAAAATATTGGTCAAATGACCCTCCTCCTTCAAGTGTTCGTGAATTTTTATCAAAGATATTATGTCCACGAGAGAATAATGAATTATTTTATAAAAAGGAATGTGTTGGTGGAAGAAAATGTGACAAATGTTCTCATTTGGCACTCTATGATGAAAAGTATCCCATTGATCCTAATGATCCCATACTGTCAAATCTCAGTCTGAATTGGAAGAGATATGAATATGTTACTTACACTCCTGTTGCAGATTCAAGCACAACATCAAAAAAGATCACTTTACTTGATGAAGAGATTCCAGTGACATCTTTTATGGAGAAGTTCAGGGTGAAAATATACAAATATATTAAGCATTGTCATATAGCACGATGGCAGGATTTACAGTTCAAGCAATCACGTGAGGTGTTCCCAAAAGGAAAAATATTATCAGTGGTTGATTTCGCTGAGAATTACACGTTTAGTCCACAAAAGGAGATACAAAGTGAGTATTATCATTCAGACCAAGTATCGATATTTGTGCATATTTTGTATAGACACGCAGAGCTTGCTGTGGATGGTTTTGATAGCGATGAAAATAATCATGAGGTGATTAAGGAGTACCATTTCTACATCAGTGATGAACGAACACATGACACGTGTTTTGTTCAACATTGTTTTAATGTTATTTATAATGATTTGTTGAAACGAAGAGTCACTTTTAAACAACATTGGGTATGGTCAGATGGTTGTGCTGGTCAATTTAAATAAGCAAGATCGTTCTATTGGTTGTCTCGTCTTCATAGGAAAATCAACATTCGACATACATGGAATTTCTTTGAGACAGGGCATGGAAAAGGAGAGCATGATGGTGCTGGGGCATGCGTAAAACATGCACTTAGGAGGTATCAATTGAATCACTCTACTTGTCGACTTGCAAATTCTTTAGATGTTGTTAATTGGTGCAAGGGCAATTTAAGTCATGTATCAAACCCAAGGATGGCTCATGTGCACAGGTAAGCATACACATTTAACTAAGAATATATTATACATGTGTAGATATATATATGTGTACATACATATATGTGCACGTATTTTGTTATAAAAAAAATATATAATATTTTTCAAAATTTGACTCATACATATGTGTGTGTTTTTATCAAGCAGGTACTTTTGGAATATTAAAATGGGTGATGTTGATAGATCATTGCCATATAATGCCAGTGTAATCCCTAAAACAAGAAGTTTACACTCAATTAGGAGTAGGGACATGACAAATATACATTGCATTGAGAAACGAAAGTGCTCTTGCTTTTGTTATGCATGTATTGATCAGACAGAGTCCATCAATGAATGTGAAAACCAAATTAAGAAATTTGTTCAACCATGGAAAATCGAACAATTGAAACCATTGCCCCCATTTGGAAACGTGAGTGACAAGGAAATGGACAATGAAGTGGCTATGATTGACAATGATAATGATCGTGTCTCTGATATGGTTAGAGAAGGTGATGTCTTTGTTGTCATTGCACCAGAAAATAATCAAGAAAAAGTGCATTATTATTTATTACGATGCACTATGTCTAAATCCACGTTGTTGCAAGAGTATAATGATCCATCAAATTATACATACCTAATCGGTTCAATGGTGTTAATGGGACATTTCTTTGAAGAAGTAAAGAAATGTAAAGATCATATTATTTTTCAAGATTACCAGCCAGAGGTTATTTATGCCCAATATAGTCACTTGGTCATAGCAAATCGACTGCAGTTGAAGCAAGTGAAGAGTAGAAAAAAACAACGACAATGGAGGTTATCGATAGATGATCATGATGCCATTTTGGAAAATTTTCCACTAGCACATTTCATATGAGTGGAACACATTGTTCAAGATGAACAATGAACTTTGATTCTAAGGTTAGAACATATAATTGCTACAATGCATTGGAATTTATATAGTTTAAGACTATATTGTGGATTGCTTGAACAAATAAATTGACATGTGGATGCTTAGATGTGTGTTGGTACATAATTTATGATGCAGATTCATCGAGGTTTTGATTCAAGATCAGGAAGCCTTTAACAAAATCCATCCGGAAATGTTGTTGTGCATGCCATTCATGTTAAGACACCTTAGTAGATTGCAATCTATTTGAATGAATACATGTTGTAACAGAGCAAGAGGTCAACACAGACATCTGTTATTTGTTTCTTCAATCTTGTTTTGTTCATTTGTGTTATGTGCTTCAATCTGTCGTTATTTGTTCGAGTCTATTCCAAGTATCAAAAAAGTTTCTTTCCCCACAAACATATACGTATGTTGCTTGTTATATATTTCACATGCTTCAATGGACATTCAATTTTTGCTGTTTGCATTGGGAAACTCACATCATACAGATCAGGAAGCCTTTAACAAAATCCATCTGGAAATGTTGTTGTGCATGCCATTCATGTGAAGACACCTTAGTAGATTGAAATCTATTTGAATGAATACATGTTGTTTTACCTTTCTTTCTTCTAGAGATAATTAATAGCCATGGTGGGATTTCAACCATCACAGCATACAGATCATGAAGCCTTTAACAAAATCCATCCGGAAATGTTGCTGTGCATGCCGTTCATGTGAAGACACCTTAGTGCTGCTTGTTATATATTTCACATGCTTCAAAAGACATTCAATTTGTGTTGTTTGCATTGGGAAACTCACAGCATGTAGCCTCTCTCAGCATACAGACCAGGAAGCCTTTAACAAAATCCATCCGGAAATGTTGCTGTGCATGCCATTCATGTGAAGACACCTTAGTAGATTGCAATCTATTTGAATGAATACATGTTGTTTTACCTTGCTTTCTTCTAGATATAATTAATAGCCATGGTGGGATTTCAACCATCACAGCATACAGCCTCTCTCAGCATACAGATTAAGAAGCCTTTAACAAAATCCATCCGGAAATGTTGCTGTGCATGCCATTCATGTGAAGACACCTTAGTAGATTGCAATCTATTTGAATGAATACATGCTGTTTTACCTTCCTTTCTTCTAGAGATAATTAATAGCCATGGTGGGATTTCAACCATCACAAAGATACAAATTCTCTCAAGATAGCGTACGTAGCCTTTAACAAAATCCATCCTGGGAATGTTGTCAGCCGTGCATGCCATTCATGTGAAGACACCTTAGTAGATTGCAATCTATTTGAATGAATACAGGCTGTTTTACCTTGCTTTCTTCTAGAGATAATTAATAGCCATGGTGGGATTTCAACCATCACAGCATACAACCTCTCTCAGCATACAGATCAGGAAGCCTTTAACACAATCCATCCAGAAATGTTGCTGTGCATGCCATTCATGTGAAGACACCTTAGTGCTGCTTGTTATATATTTCACATGCTTCAAAAGACATTCAATTTGTGTTGTTTGCATTGGGAAACTCACAGCATACAGCCTCTCTCAGCATACAGATCAGGAAGCCTTTAAGCGAATCCATCCAGAAATGTTGCTGTGCATGCCATTCATGTGAAGACACCTTAGTATATTGCAATCTATTTGAATGAATACATGTTGTTTTACCTTGCTTTCTTCTAGAGATAATTAATAGCCATGGGGGGATTTCAACCATCACAGTATACAGCCTCTCTCAGCATACAGATCAGGAAGCCTTTAACAAAATCCATCTAGAAATGTTGCTGTGCATGCCATTCATGTGAAGACACCTTAGTAGATTGCAATCTATTTGAATGAATACATGTTGCTTTACCTTGCTTTCTTCTAGAGATAATTAATAGCCATGGTGGGATTTCAACCATCACAGCGTACAGCCTCTCTCAGCATACAAATCAGGAAGCCTTTAACAAAATCCATCCGGAAATGTTGTTGTGCATGCCATTCATGTGAAGACACCTTAGTGCTGCTTGTTATATATTTCACATGCTTCAAAAGACATTCAATTTGTGTTGTTTGCATTGGGAAACTCACAGCATGCAGCCTCTCTCAGCATACAGATCAGGAAGCCTTTAACAAAATCCATCCAGAAATGTTGCTGTGCATGCCATTCATGTGAAGACACCTTAGTATATTGCAATCTATTTGAATGAATACATGCTGTTTTACCTTGCTTTCTTCTAGAAATAATTAATAGCCATGGTGGGATTTCAACCATCACATCATACAGCCTCTCTCAGCATACAGATCAGGAAGCCTTTAACAAAATCCATCCAGAAATGTTGCTGTGCATGCCATTCATGTGAAGACACCTTAGTAGATTGCAATCTATTTGAATGAATACATGTTGTTTTACCTTGCTTTCTTCTAGAGATAATTAATAGCCATGGTGGGATTTCAACCATCACAGCATATAGCCTCTCTCAGCATACAAATCAGGAAGCCTTTAACAAAATCCATCTAGAAATGTTGTTGTGCATGCCATTCATGTGAAGACACCTTAGTAGATTGCAATCTATTTGAATGAATACATGTTGTTTTACCTTGCTTTCTTCTAGAAATAATTAATAGCCATGGTGGGATTTCAACCATCACAGCATACAGCCTCTCTCAGCATACAGATCAGGAAGCCTTTAACAAAATCCATCCGGAAATGTTGCTGTGCATGCCATTCATGTGAAGACACCTTAGTATATTGCAATCTATTTGAATGAATACATGTTGTTTTACCTTGCTTTCTTCTAGAGATAATTAATAGCCATGGTGGGATTTCAACCATCACAGCATACAGCCTCTCTCAACATACAGATCAGGAAGCCTTTAACAAAATCCATCTGGAAATGTTGCTGTGCATGCCATTCATGTGAAGACACCTTAGTGCTGCTTGTTATATATTTCACATGCTTCAATAGACATTCAATTTGTGTTGTTTGCATTGGGAAACTCACAGCATGCAGCCTCTCTCAGCATACAGATCAGGAAGCCTTTAACAAAATCCATCCGGAAATGTTGCTATGCATGCCATTCATGTGAAGACACCTTAGTAGATTGCAATCTATTTGAATGAATACATGCTGTTTTACCTTGCTTTCTTCTAGAGATAATTAATAGCCATGGTGGGATTTCAACCATCACAGCATACAGCCTCTCTCAGCATACAGATCAGGAAGCCTTTAACAAAATCCATCCAGAAATGTTGTTGTGCATGCCATTCATGTGAAGACACCTTATTAGATTGCAATCTATTTGAATGAATACATGCCGTTTTACCTTGCTTTCTTCTAGAGATAATTAATAGCCATGGTGGGATTTCAACCATCTTATACAGAATAAATTAAGCATCTCACATGTTTACAAGATTGTGTAACAGAGCAAGAGGTCAGCACAGACATGGGATTTCAACCATCTTATACCTCTTTCGACTATTTTTTTTATTCTTGAGTAATTTATTATCATATTTTGACTCTAATTATTATTTTAAAGTCCATAATGATGTAAGTTGAAAGGTGGTGCTCTCATTCAGGTTCGTTTGATGAAATAATTCCTTCCATTTGTCTGTTGCAATCAGAATGTCTGTTGGTGCTGCATTGACATCCCTCTCAGTCTGGCTTATTGATATACAAAGATTGGCTCTTGATGAAGAAGATATTCCTCAGCTTGCCAGCATAGTCACTGTGTATGGTTTGCTTAGCTAATTTATTTAATTAAGCTATGGTTTGGAGCTCACTTTCTTTCTTTCTAGTAAAATTCTGTCTTTTCTTTTTATTTTCGTTAGGATGCCTGCCATCTTTTAACTAAATTAGATTTTCCTACATCCTAAGTATATTCATTTCAGACAAGGTGAATCTGCACAGATAAAAAGATGCAAGAGGGTTTCCCATTTCAAAGGCAGTGTATTCATTTCTCAAGGACCTAGAAGCACCCGTTAGCTATGTTGCATGGAAAAAGGGCCACATTATATGTCATCAGATTCAGTTAAAGCGATGGCTTTCAAAGTCCTTTTTGGATGAAGCTATTGTACTTGTAAATTCCTTGCTTCCAATTCCCAGTGCGATGATAGGGAGCAATTCCCAGTGAAATGTTAGTAGTTAAGAATGTGCCATCATGTTGGAGAAGCAGGTTTGTCTCTTTGGAAGCTGGAAATTTTATCTACATATCTGCTACTATATAAAAGTTAATGTTGGTAATAATAAAGGTTGGTTGTGTTTCCATAGCATGAATTCCACAATTTTTCATGTTTGTGATTGATAGGTATCTGATATACATGGTAAAGCAAGTATAAATAAAATTTATAAATATTTGAGGAGGCAATGGTTATTTTGATTAACAATACTGCTCCAACACCACAATGCGGGGGATCTCCTTGTTTGGTGCTATCAAAGAAACCCTTGGAATGTCTTTGTTCAGATCCGGCATTATTCGAACCCGAATTTTTCATAGTCTATGTTTTAACGTCCTTGACTTACTTTTCAATGAGGCCACTTGTATCTTCGAGCGTAATAAACTTGTGAAGAATGGATTGGTTCTGGACCCACCATATATATTGACAAATATGGCTGGACCCTTTTCTGTGAAGGATTTCAAGTATGGAGAACTCCAGCACGAAACTGTTTCTTCTCCAGTATTAACTTCTTCAGAGGAGTTTTGTTTTGCTTTGTAATACTAAAATGGCAAGTTATGAGTATGGAAAGGTAGAAAATCCTCACGTATGTACCCTTTTTGGTGTTTTAATGCACATTCCGGGGTCTTAATTGATACAGGAAGAGTGTAACTAATGGGAATAGATGACAAACTGGAATTTGTGATATTGTATCTAGTCCTTAAGGCTCAGCAAGATCTGAAAAGACAGTACTATGTATATTCTGATTTCAACCTTTGAAATATCAAATTAAAGTATTTTGATGGAGAAAAAAATGTCTCATTATTTCCCATATCATAACACATGTACCCAAAATAAATTTAACTGGGAATTACTATTTGGAAAATACAAAAGGACTCATGTTGGAATTCCTTGCCCTTCAGCAGAAGCTAAGGTAAGGGGGCAAAACTGATTGAAGGCAGTTTCTAGACATAGATAACCATAAAGCTTGGCATCGCACCATTTTAATTTTTGTACGAGAAAGAAAATGGGGACTTCTCACATGAATATCATCCAGGCTGTCCTTGAAAATTATAATGAGGCCGATCAAATGATAAATGAAGTTCACCATAGCTGAAGGAATGTTGAGGATCTGCCAAAACAACTTCATGAATGTCACAATATAAAACATTCCTTAACCATGTGAAAATAAGAACTCTACATCATTGGTCGAATAATTTCTTATCCCTGCATAAATATTCCTCAGAAAAGCATAAACAGAGGCTACTCCAGGAAGAAGTCTCTGGATTCTAGAACATGACAATGACATGGAACAGAACTATAACACCCTGGGCTCCACTGTTCTCTTAGCCTTTTAAAGCCATTGACAGAGAGATGAGGGATTCGAAGGCCACCTTGCAAACCTAGCCCTGAAACTGCAACCCTATAAACAACACCCATTTGTTAGTGACAAGGTGACAGTCGCTGCCAGTGACAACACCCAGTGTGTAAATTTTGGAGATTATATATCCCAAAGCATTAAGAGTGCAATTATATCATGTAAATAATATATTAAAAAGTTTGATAATATTTGGAGGTTGATTGCCAAAGAATAATCTATGGATCCATAACTATAATCCTTCTACTCTATCTAGTAAATATAATGTTGCTTGAAGTGTCAATGTCATGATGGTGACCAAAAAACTGTCAATTCTTAGCTTCTTTACTGGTTCAGATTTGAATTTAAAATAAATGTGAAACTAGATCTAAAAGAGTCCTCTCTTTTAGCCAAATCGATTTCAATATCTTGAAAGTTTTTCTAGAATAGAACACTACAGTTATGTATCACTGAATTTATTCCCCAATAAGTTTGCAAGTGCAACAATACCAAAGAAAAAATACAAGATGAGACTAGACAGTTGTTTTGGAAAGGATAACAGTGTAATAGTTGTGGAAAAAATCATTTACATGTTCATCATGCTAGTACTACTATGGCAATGTAGAGTGTGGGAGTTTAGTCTCTCACAAGAAAATTAGAAGCAAGAAATACATATAAGATAAGACCATAGAGGCTTAGGGAATTTAAAGCAATCAAAGATGAAAGTTTGCTTTTGCAAGAATATCTCTCAACCAAGACTAAAACAATAAAATTCCTTCGGACTTTGTCAACAGCCAAAAAACAAAGATATTATTAATATAAAATCTATCTCAATTAATCTTTGATTCTTTACACTAAAAAAAAATGATTGGGATATTTAAGAAAGCTTTTGAAACAATGGCCATGTAAAATTTTACAACTAAAATGTTACATCAGATGGGAAACACCCACTTTTAAAATGTTCTACTTAGGAGAACGTTTCATTCAATCTTGTGTGCTAGATGTCAATTGAATTAACATTTTTCAACTGCTTGAACTATATTGTAACCACAAATGTTGTTAAAAAAATGAGAAACTTTGTGTAATTACAGTGAATGTGGCATAAATTTGTGAATGTGCAAACACATTCACTATAATTGTGTCGTGTACCAAAACTCTATTATTAAAATCAAACAAGCAAAGAACTTCACACCTGTACCACAGTACATTGATCACAAATTTGACATGAGTAAGATAACCTATAACAACTACATGTTCTACTCGATTTGGTGTGGGATTTTGCTATACGAGCGTAAAAGTCTCATCTCATCATCTAGTGCTCATCTTGAATACAATTTAATGCCGAGGACTAAGGAAATTGGACTTTTCTCCATCTTGAATTTGGCTACTACTATTCCAGGCTTCTGTACATTTCTAGTTGCTTCCATTCCTTATTGTTGCCATGATGCCTTATTTTATGACCTGTTGGTCCATTTGTAAATCATGTAGGATCAACAACAATACTGCTATGGCTGAAGTCTTTTCTTGAATTAACCGCAAGGTGGATTTTGGTTCCATTTTGTCAAATATGATTTGCAATCCCGAGTGGATGGAACTAATTGATGATGGAATTGATGATTATTGATTAAAGTGTTTGAAATGCACATGGTGGGTAACACCTTTCTAGTATATGAAGGACAATGTAAGCCTTAGACAATCTCATCTCCAAAGCTAGAGACATAAAATGAACACCTAGTTAGGTATATGAAGATACCCCTTATACTATTGTCACCTTTATAAGAGTGACCATCTGGAAAAAATTTATTGGACATATTGAAAGTCATGATCTTCTTTTTGCATAGGTTAGCTTCTAGACCAAGGCTGTAACAGAATATCCTCAAAATGTGAAGATTCTGGCTCATGTTGCTTCAATAAATTGAGACTGATGTCTATTTGAACTTTGCACCAATATAAATATTTGGTTATGTTGTGGGAAACACAAGTACATGGTTGGTACCATCACCAAAAACACAGTGAAATGTGGAAACACATATGATATGGCCTGGAAACATGTTCCCTAATTTGGAAAGTTTTTTCTTATTTTGGAAATGTGAGATGAAATGCCATGTTATGATAGTGTTTTTCAATACGCTTATCATGCACTTCAGAATTTTCTTTGGATTTTATTGGGTGGACCCAACTTGGGTAATGAAAATGCTAATTCAAGGTGAAATTAGATGAGCAGTGGAGGCATATTAAAGAATACTCACCACCATCAGATAAGCAAGCTACAGGAGTTTTATGAAATACAAATAAGTTGTAGTGATAGATGGGTATAGGAGGGAAAAGTTTGCCTAGAGAACTTGTCCACTTTCAAAGTGAGCTTTTTCCCTTGTGTACCCATCTGTCACTGGCTTATTTGTCTATCATAAACCTCCTGTCTTTATTGTGCATTCTCGGGCCAATCAACCCCGTTTTATTGCCTTCTTCTAGCCGACTTAGGACATGTGTTAACAGTCTCTTTCATCCACATATCAACTCCTGCTTTAGATTTTTGGTGAACATCCATGCATTAGCACCACTACAAGAAAGCACATTGCCTTCAAATATTGGCACAAATTTGTAAAAGAATTATACTCGATTTCAACATAGTAGAAAATGTATAATAAACAAGAAAAAAAACATATATTTTAGTCACCTTATTTGCGATACTCAACAGTTGTCATAAATTAAAATGGATAATAATAAATATTAATATGAGGTTCATCACTACACAGATTTTTCAATTTGAATAAAAGAAATCCATATTGTACTGCCGAAACTCGATTTCCAAAATATATCAAATATTTTCAGTCTTGGTTTCTGCCAATTTTATAGCAGTACAGATTACAGAGATAGCAAGGCTACGAACTATTTATTAGGCTTATAGCCAATTTTAAATCTCACTAATTACAGAAATAGCAAGGCTACGAACAGATTCCTTTTATTTGATCTCATTAGGCTTATAGCCAATTTTAAATCTCACTAATCTGTTCACTAAACCTTCATTTGTAGAAATTTGGGAACCTTCAATAAATCTTTCCAGCTGTATCATATTGTCAGCTGCCAAGCCTGATCACATTTAACTCTGTTTTCAATTTATTAAGCTACTCAAACAATCTTAAAGCTTCCTCTCTTTCTTTGCATAAGGATTGTCGTTGTTCAATCTCAGCTTCAAACTCAGTTTTCCTTGCTTCTAGTGTGGCCTTGTGATCATCAATGAGCTTTTGGATCTCCTCCTGCAATAACAACAAGATTATTATGGAATCCCATCAAAAATTAAAAAAAATAAAACAGTATCTGAAATTAGGAGATAATTACAATAAAGAGCATGATACTAAAGTAAGAATAAGGAACTGGAGCTGCTGGATCCTGGACAAAGTGCTTGCGTTGATTAACAATAAGCAAGGTAAAGTATTCTCCTATTAATCTTATTTCACATCAGAATACAATAAATGCATGATGCTACAATGCTTAAAATAAATGTTCCAATTTAATAAATCATCCACAGATCATTTTTACAAGAAACTCACATTCTCCATACTGACAAGTTTTTCTTGTAAGGCATACAACTCTTCTTCTTTCTCCTTAATTACAGTTTCTCCTTTAGCAACATCCTGCACAGGGGAGGAACAAGTCACCATTGAAAAAGTGAGTTGTGTCAAATTCAGCATGCAAATTTAAATAAGAGTTGTGTCAAATTCAGCATGCATCGGTCAAGTTAATGTTGAATAGTCATGTACCTCACGTTTAAACCATTTTCTTTGCTGCATCCTTGAGTTATGCTAATGAAAGGTCCAATGGTCAACCTAACTTCTTGTAGTGATTCTTGTCACAAGGGAGGTTTGGTCTTCAGATACCTACAAAATTTCTTCCTTTAATGATGCTCACCACTTGTTATTCAAAGTAAAAAATTGATTCTTCTAGAAACTGAACAAGGATCGATAAGCACGATGCTAAGAAGATCAAATTGTGACTGTATATATGAATGCTGACACTATTGAAGGAACGTGATTGTGAAGAAAATCAATACGACCCAAAATGATCAAGATCATTGATATTTTAGATGGAGGATATTGCAGCTACCCCACTGCAACACCATTCTCGAATAGGATTCCTGACACCATATATAGGGAATATTATTGTTTTGTATACAATGCAAAACTGAATGAATATAGACAATATGAATAGAGCAGAGAAGCCATATCTGAACTGATGGATGCACTTCCATATATTCATGTACTGTACCATAATTCATATACAAATGATGAAATTGAGGTCAAGCTTATACTATTGTAATAGAAATACCATATTGCAACTGTTGCACAGTGAAATCCATACACAAATTTGAGAGTATATAGGAATGGGTTATACCCATTATTGCCAATATGGGAAACTCTACCAATGTAGAGTAATATGAGAAACACATATATGACTAAAGAAAGACAAAATGTCATAATGCAAAAAATCATACTAAAGCATATGTCATATGACATTATAGGTAACTGAATAAAGTTATCCATAACTTCATAGACAATTGGGAAAAAGTTCTTGATTGAATAAGAAAAGAAACAAAAACTAGGATACAAATTCTACAAAAAAGGCAGGTGAATCTCCTCGTACACTCTCAGATATTTTTTGAATACCATAGCAATGAAGAAAGGGTAAGAGGTTACCATGGTTTAATGTAGAGTCTCGGACCCAGAGACTACAGGATCTCCTTGAGGCTCAGTTTGCATCATGTCAATATCCTCTATACCCTGAAAAGTAGAAACCAAAGTTAACAGTCAAGTTTACGAAAAGAAATATAATAAACACTATAAATATGCTTAACGAAAAGTATCAATACCTGTGTCACGATTGGAACCTCAGAAGGAATAATCTCTTCAAGCAGCCCTTCATGTGTAGCACTAACCTGAAAATTCCATAATGTTAAGACTCGTACCAATAAATTTGTGACATAAATTCAATTTCAATTTGACATACAAAAATATAGATAGATAGTAATGAGTAATGGTTGTGGCACCTGTACATGATCGTGTCCACGATCTACAGAATAAGCATGAGGGGAAAGGCAATGTTGTTCTAGGAATGTTGTAAACTGCATAAGTTAAATAAATATATTGGCGTCAGTTTTTTGAGACTAAATGTATATATACACCAAAGAAACATGTTAGATCAAAACCTGTATGTACATACCTCGCCCATGGTGTGCATTTGTGTTGTCTTGTATTGCTCATAGTGGTCTCTACATGAGGCTGCATACTTAATAAGCTCATCTCGCTCCATCTCCCTCAACACATCATCTGGGACACTCACAAATGAACCCTCTCCTGCACTAGATGAAGGTTGGCTTGTCCCTAAGCCGACTTCCACCCCTCCTAAAGGCGGTACAAAATGTGTTCTTGTATCCTTATCCTCATTTTTGATCGTGCTGAGAATGGGGACTAACTCCTCTCGGAAGTGTAACTACCCCTAGGTGGTCGAGCTACTAGCGAGGTTGCGGAGGCCTAAACCCAACATCTCGCATAGCATCGGGTCGTTCATATGTGCGACGCGCATAAACTCCATAGAATTTGGAGCCGGTGTCTCGTATAGTTAGGGTCCATGTGGTCTCGGAGGCGGAAGCAACCAACATTCTAACAAAATATTGCGGCACCTCATCATTATTTGGGAACTTCCCGTGTGCATACGGGGAACTTCTCGTAAATATAGGGTGCAATATTAGGATCATTGAATCTTGCAGTCTTCGACGTTTTTTTGTCTTCGGTTTTGCCAAGTCAAATAGTGACAAGGCTACTTCTTTCGAAAGCTGACCTTCCTTTTTGACATTGTAGGAGTGAATGCCAATCATTGATGTCTCCTCCTACGCATCATGTCAAAAAAACTTGGGTTGATGGTCCCAACCCCACGATAAGTCTCTATCGAGCTCTCCAAATTGTGCGAAACAATTTGAAGACAATTTCGACTGGGCGGAAGAGATTGCAACTTTGCAATTCATTGCGCAATCTCGTGGAATGCTCCCTCATCCCATCAATAGTAAGTAAGGAGATTCTATCTTCCCAAGGCATCTCCTCAAGAATATCCTTTAAGGATGAGTGTAAAGGGGGATCATAGCTCGGATTTCGAGCAAACTCATGAACCCTATGACCTCTACCCCTGGGAGAGCGACCACCACCACTTATAACGTGTTAAATTATTGCACGTATTAAAAAAATTAAACAATTTATAAGAACAATTGGTATTTAAAAAACTTGTTTGGTAATTTGAAAATACTAGTTGGAAAAACTATCTCTTCCTCTTCGTTCATACTATGTGCTCCTTCGAGGAATATGAACGTGTCTGCAACCCATTGTACAAAACATTAAATTGTTAGAATTTTGGCACATGAGTACCACAATAAATTTGAAATTAAACATACATCAAACAATAAATTTTCATTTAGATTTTACGGAGAAGTATCCAATTGTGGGGTGGATACGGTGGTTGTTGTTCTCACTTTTGTCCCTCACTAGCAATAAAGGCAAGCCCATCTCCAACATTTGCCTATGGAGCATAATGTTTTCACATTAAACGAGTCATTTGGAAAAAAAATTCACTTGTTCATTGAATATAACGTAAAAATTGAACATTTTAACTAGGAATTGATCTAATGTGTGTGCCTGTCTGGTGTATAAGACCCTCGTTCATGCCATGGTCCCCTGGCGAGTAATGAATGTCTCTATGACCCACTATGCAAAACATTAAATTGTTAGGAATTTGGTACCCTTAGTGCCACAATAAGTTTGAAATTAAACATACATCGAACAATAAGTTTGTATTTAGATTTTACGGAGAAGTATCCAGTTGTGGGATGAATACACCACGGTACAGAGACGTTTTCTCATACCACCCCTCACCGGCAACGGGCGAGAATGGGAACATGTCCTTGGGGCGCCTCTTATTCGATTCACGAGCCCAGGTGAACGAGTCGGACGAGTGCGCCCTGTGCGGGAACAAAAAAATTCACATTAATCAATTTTTTCACAACGAACAATAAATATAACCTAAATTGAAAACATGACATAACTAAACAACCAATATGCTGAAAATCCTCCTCTCACTTGGAACGTCTGCGTAGGGCTCCCCCAGTACTGTGGATGGGTCTCTATAGGTTCGCCACCGCCTCATAAACAAATTGTCAATCGACGATTCGAATGTCATCGACCAATGGATACAAGTACTATATAGGTACTATGTGCTTGAAACGCATAGGCATGTTGAAAAGTATGGCTAGATCGGTCTTCATGTTGACTATATAGTTATATTCTTATGTAAAGAAGAATTCAAGTAATATTATCTAAGAACTAGGAACCAAGCTTTCCTAGGATTGGTACGGTACGAGAAGAGCTTTATCATCATTACAACCAAGATCTAATCCTTACCCTTGAAGACGATCATTCGAAAATCTGCCAACACATCTTTTCTCCACCATCGAAGAAATCAAGATGAAGACTTTATCTTCACTTATCAATTAAATATTTTCATTCTATAATCAATTTTTTTAATAGCTTTGTTTTTGGTGATCTGTAAAGGTACAGTTCGTTTTCAAGATTCCTTGCATGAGAAGAATAGTCACGGTCCTTGAAAAGTAAGGTTAAATGTCACTTGGACAGGATTGTGACTTGGGTATTCCCGAGGTTGTGGCGTTAATGTTTTACAACAATTGAATCACTAGATAGGAAGAAATTGAAGAAAGAGGTGAGTATTGGTGAGGCAAATGTCGTGACAAATCAAAAAAATCCAAGGTGATGACCCCCTTCCATTCTTGAGGAAACGTGACAAGTTCCCTTTTGAGACTTCTCGCCGGGGGAGAATTAGCAAAGAGAAAAACCGTTTGAAGTTAGTCCAATGGACAAGATTTTCAAAAAGAAAAAGGGAAGAGCTTGACCTCACCATTGCATTTTTTTCTATCGAAACTTCATATCCTTTAATGTTGCATGGTCACCTCTATTTATTGAGATGTGTCGAGCTCTTTGTCATGGGGCTCCATACGAGTGTGTGCCTCTCGGGTCGAGAGAAGCTCGAACCACATTGACAAAAGGCAAGAAAAGGGTGGACAAAATGCTTGAGCCTATTAATCGACGTAGCCAACATACGGGGTTAGCATTGTTTGATGGATGGACGGATCATTACATACACCATTGATTAACTTCATGGTGTCATCCATGAATGGTGCCGATTTTCTTGAAAGCGAGTGGATGCACTTGGAGAAGTACAGAGATGCAATATACTTAGGTGAGTTATTTCTCAAGTTATTGTGAAAGTGTAGGTGTGGTTATTTGTGTGGAGTATTTACAGATAAATACTGTTTGCAGAAATTGCTAGCATGATTGTGGAAGAAAAATGTCCACAAGTATTTTGGACACCTTGCATTGTCCATTCATTGAACTTGCTTGCTTTGAAATCTGTTGGCTTTTGATGTGCTTTGGATTGGAGCCACTATTGAGGATGCATGACATCTTAGCAACTTTGTAACAAACCATACAAATGCCTCACTATCTCTGAGGAGCACACCATTGAAACCATTTGAATAAGTACAAGGAATATGCTTATGAGTAAGTGGCACCACGAGGCACCATTTTATTGAACTTCATGAGGGTTGCAAAGAAAGTGACCCCTCATACTTAAACACCAAGCTTCAGATTTATAGCTGATTTATTTTCCAAACCTTATATTCATCATTGCGGTGTGATTATACTTCAGTTACCTTGTTATCTTTGGACACATGACATTAGATTAGATTCTACTTTTGAGTACAAGCTGCCTTTCCTAATGATTAAAGTAGTAGATTTCATGCAATAAGGTCTCCAAGAGCGCGGAAAAAACGACTGGCAAATCTCTCTCGAAATTGTATCACAAGATATACCATGGTACCGAACTTCACTACTTCAACTCAAAAGTTGTAACAAAGACAAAGAAAAATAAAACCGACTTGTTCAATCTCTACGAGATTACTTGGTATCCGAGCTGAATTGTGGTGAAAGAACGGCTTTGAAGTCAAAATCATTTGGCCCTGGTTTAAGAACACTTTTCATATGAAGGGTGAAATCATCTGTTGTTTACGATGGGTCGAAAATATGAAAGGTGCCTACTGACAAAAATACCATAGCGAATATGTTACGAAATTTCCTTTTTTGATTTGTTTCTCCTTCTTTGTAACAATGAATTTGTCGGTTTGAGAATGGTGTTCTATTTTATTCAGGTGTAGCCAATATTTACTGATGTTATTTGAACCATGAAAATTTGCAAGTATAGTTTTGAGTCATAATTGTACACTAATTGGTTTTCGTGGACATATGACTATTGAAAGTAGCACGGAATTTTGGATCCGGCGATAAAGAAAATAGCTCTTCAAAACGTGACTCTGAGTCAAGAATTCGCAGCTTCGACGATAGGTCCAAGAATTCGCGAGACGGCTACGGGTCCGAGAATTCCATGACTGATGCAAAATTCCCGAAAACGACGGGCGGTCTTGGTGCGAATGGAGAATTTTGGGTAATTCGACGGGGGATACGGTGCAAAAAATCGTGAAAACGACGGGCGGGAATGCGCTATTATTAGAATTTTGGGTTTGTAAGAACAAAACTCTAGAACGAGTTTAAAATTCAACAACAACATTGCACTTAGTGGTGTGTTTGTTGGTCTATGTTTTCTTACTTTTAGTGGGTCGTATACCATTGGCGCTATGAAAATAGATGTGCATATGTTGTTTGTGTTTCCACAACGAGATGTGTTTTAAAATTTTGTTAGAATGCAATGTGACATTATCTCAAGCTCTCGGCTCACTATGTTTTAAATTTTACTTACATTGCAAAATATTTAATGTTTTCTTGTTCTTTTAATTTTATAGTATAATTTTATTCTATAATTTCAACATAATTATGAATTCTACTTGTTACGACGATAGGTGTGGTATGTATTGAAGTGGGCTTAGGGAAGTTCAAATTTTCATAAATAAATTTTTTTTTTGGATGGTCTTCATTTGAGAAGCACAGAATATTTTCGATGTGTCACAATTAAACTATTAAATTGAGGTTTGAGAATGAAAGTCACGATTTTAGTTCAAAGAGAAGAATAACAGAATTAAATTAAATTATTATTTCTTATGCCGCCTTTGACATTTCTAAATCCTCATGTGTAAGGCCCCAAGACTTCATGGGGGCGCGTTCGGTGGAGGCAGGCGCGTCGGTTGGGCGTTTGGAGCGAGTTCGGGTGTCGTGCGACGTAGCAGTCGTAACGACGCAGGAAAGTCACGGGCGCACGGGTGTAGAGAAGGCGAGTCACGAGGGTGAGTTGGAGGGCGAGTCAACACGGCGTTGGCGAGATGTGTTTTACCCGCCGTGTGCACCTTGGGCGAGCTGGGCGGGCGGATGAGTTGAGTGGGTCGGCCAACATGTTGGGCGTGGGCCGTCGCGACACTTCATGGGCGAACACCGAACGTGGGGAGTCGGCTCGGTCGGCCAAGCGCCCACCCCACGACACGGCACTTAGTGGGCGGATGAATAAACGGGTGGGTCGGCTGGCGCGCGGCGACCCTCACTCACTTGGCGTCCATATATGTGTGGTGGCATTGGAGAGTGGGCAACCATGTTGGAAAGACGACGAGGACGAACAAGCAAGAGTGAGGGGTAGCACCGAGTTGCCAGCAACTTGTTGGGCGCCGAGAGAGAAACGAAGACGAACCAAGCTTTGGTCGAGTTGGGTCGTGATGGGTGCCACGCCGCACCGCGGTCGGGTCGGCGCGGTGAACGACGGACAGGTCCGAGTCCAAGTCGGTTGCGAAGTGGCAGAAATGTCAGCAGTGTCCCGGCACTAAACGTGATTCCGGGAGCGTCGGGTGTCGGATTGAGGGTGCGTAAAAACTAGAAAGGTGCATAAATCTGGGACGCATCCAACCATGTGGGTGAGGGATGCATTGGACATGGTCAGCTCCAGAAAACGCTCTACACTGATTTGGAGCAACGAGCGGAAGTGACCCAGGCGGTAACACTTGGGCGGGTTGGGGGCAGCACTTCCGCGGTTGAAACTCTTGATTGTGTGTGATTTACTGAGCTATTTTGATGATTTGGAAAGCCTTAGAGCTTGGACAAAGGCAAATATCATATAAAGAACGGGGGTAGTTTCCTGCTTTGCGGGTTGGATGTTATAAACTTGTGTTTTATGAAACAAAATATCCGGGCCGGACTCATTTTAAAAGGGAGTTGCCCCTCCCTTGTGTGTATGGGCGTACATGTGGTTTGATATTGATGTTTATTTTATTTCCGCACATTGAAAGAACATTTGTAATATAACTAACGAATGTTTCTATAGGCATAGTACGGGTACTTGAGTATTTAGAAAAAGAAATACGAGCGATGCCTTTTGCCCTACAAGACGTGGTTGGAAAGACACCGTGGTGTAGGGGGCGTGACGATTGGTATCGGTAGACGAGTTGCGGGGTTGCGGATGCTATTGAATCTGACTTATATATTTGGGGTTTCTCTTGAGACCTGCTAAAGCAAAACTGAGGCTAGAGCTAGAATGGAAGAATTGAGTCGAAGGACTTCGAACGGGTTGGTAAAATCTTTGAGAAGAACGGATGAAATTGTTGATGAGTTTCGTGAGTTGAAGAAGAAATTTTATGCAATACTTGCGAAGGATGTCAAACACGAACGGGATGAATTAACCGACTTATGAAGACATTGAATGACTAGAGAGCTAAAGGAATTGGGCTGAAGAGCAACACATGCTTCAAGAAGCTTGTCAGCTTGATTTTAAGGAGATGAAACATGAGCTTATAAGGAGGTATGTGGCTAGACCGAAGAATGTTGAGGAATGTGGTTGAGGAGAAGGAAGAACTTGAAGCAAGGACAGACCGGACAAACACATTACAAACATTGGAGTTGAACCACACAAGGATGTTGCGGTTAACGAAGATGTCAAGGGTGAACTTGATAGCAAATCGGACCAAGACCGAGCACATTGCAAGCATCAAAGATGGATGATTTGTTGAAAATGCGACGAGGTGATGGAGCTTAGTGAAATGAAGTCGCCTTCACTAAGTGGACGCAGAGAAAATTAAGGCGTAAAGTCTATTTTTTAGACTATGTCTATTTTTAGACATATAGAGCATGGTCCGGGGGTTGCAGTATGTTATTCTTGGAGTATTAGTCATGTTAGTAAAAATAAATGGACCTCGTACCCAGACCTATAGGTGAAGTCTATTTTAGGCTACTTTTATCCTAAAAATAGGGAAGTCAAATATTATTTACCTTAATAATATTTGGACTCTAACTCGACGATTTACTCTCTTGGAGAACTTCGATTCGAGCTACGAGAAGTGGCTCGACGTACGACGGAGGAATTACTCTATTCTAAGGGTTGGTGAGCTCATGCATTGGGACTTCGATTAGTACTTCGATGGCGAGAAGTTTGGTGGAGTTGATGAGGCAGGTTGGTGGAGTTGTGTTCGGTTTAACTTAGTTGAACTAGTTGAGATTAGTTTAACTATCTAATCAACTAGTAATAGTGGGAGTGAATTAAATATTATTTAATTCATTAATTATTAACTCATTATTCAACTCAAGAAACTTTGTCGATTCACTACGATGCATGGACGAGTTTGGTGGAGACCGGTGGAAGAGGTAGATGAAAGGGTGAGTACGGCTACCGGTTGTGACATCGTTGTGCATGAGATTGCCACACTTGGAGAGCAATTTCCCATGATGATTGTGCTGTCAAGCGAAAAGTGTAGAACCTTGGATCTCTATTTAGGCAAGCCGCAGTTACTTATTAGAAACAAGCAATTAGTGGTTGAGTTTTGAACCGTGACTTGTTCAAAACAAAGCTAGTTGTGTGCTTAACTTCATGAGATAATCTTAATTAACATGAGAGTATTGTCTTGGAGTTGTTACATGTTTTCTCCATTATAATATACACAATAGCTGCGGGGTTTTCAGCAATAAGCTTTCCCCATACATACTGTGTTAATGTGTATGATGATTTGATGTGCTATCGCTTGTTTTATTTCCGCATGTGTGATGATCTGAGTGGAAGAGATTATGTGTTGCATATGAATTCGAATTGATATGTGATCGGGATAGTCTCGGTGGATAATTAATCATTATTCAGAAAATTTCTATATGGTATCGGAGCTATTGAAGCAGAGATTGATCATCACAGTGATTACAAACTTATTTCGGTAGACAGAGTCTGCATGCGGGCCAGGTAGCCTCTGGATCCATCCTTTCTTTGAAAGGTGATATATCCAGTAAATGCCCCTGCAGTCGATATCTGTGCTAGAAATAATTTGTTCTCACAGATCCACAGCGATTGAGCACTGAGTTGGAATTCGAATTTTGCAGCAGTTTTGTTTTCTTGGTGCCGGAGTTGAAAATGTCTTTGAACGGTTTGCGACTCGAATATGCTCTTGAAGGCAGTTTGAATTATGTTGCATGGAAGGATCGCATGGAGGTAGTATTAGAAGATAATGGACTGAAGGAGTTCGTGGATACGGATGTCCAAAAGCCCACTGATCCTGCTGAAGTCGAAGCATGGCAAAAGAAGATGGCGAAGTGTCGAAGGATCCTGTTGGAGGGCGTCAAGGATCATATTGTATCCAGCCTGCATGGAAAGGCTTCTCCATTTCTAATGTGGAAAGCTTTGATGGATCTATTCCAGAGTAAGAGTGACCAAAGGAAGCTGGCGCTCAAAGATAAGCTCAGGAACATCAAGATGGAGAAAGGCGACAGTATCACCAAATACCTCACGAAGTTCACTCAATGCAGAGATGAGCTGGGAAGTGTGGGGGTGACTGTCGAAGACGAGGACATGGTCGACCTGGCTCTCCTTGGTCTTTTGAAGGCTTGGCACTCATATCAAGATAGTGTCAATGGTCGGGAGAAGCTGCCGGGATGGGAGCGCCTTTGGGCGGATCTCATGTAGGAGGAGATAAGGAGGACTACTCGAGATGGATCTTCATCAAAGGGAGCTGATGAAGAAAATTGTGCTTTGGTTGCCAAAGCAAAGAAGGGGAAGGGTAAGAAAACCTCTCATTCTGGTGCAAAGGGCAAGAAGCAAGATATGGCGAAAGTGAAGTGTTTTCACTGCCATGATCACGGACATTATGCTACCAATTGTCCAAAGAAGAAGAAGAACAAGCAAGCGGGAAGATCTGCAGATGGAGAAGCTTTGGCTTCACATTTCGAGCTTGAATTTTCACTGATCGCATGCTTGGTTTCAAGTGTGATGGGATCGGTATGGTTCTTGGACAGCGGTGCGTCATTTCATATGACGGGAGATCGGCATTTGTTCTCAGATCTGGAGGACAAAGATTTGGGTGTGCACATCGAGATGGGCGATGATGGTAGATACAGTGCGACTGGTATCGGTACCATATCCTTTCAGAGGGAGTCTGGTAAACCCTTTGTGTTGAAGGATGTCATGCATGTACCTGGATTGAAGAAGAACTTGATCTCTGTGGCGATGTTGGAGGATAAGGGGTATGATGTGGTCTTCAGCGAAGGAAAAGCCTTCCTGCGCAGTAAGACTACTGGAGAGACCCGGAAGATAGGGGTTCGAACTCAGAACCTTTATCAGTTGCAGGTAGATGGCTGCACAGCTATGGCATGCAAGGCGGGAGAAGTGGTGAGCCGGGATGATGAGGGCGAACTGTGGCACAGGAGATTGGGCCACCTTCACCATGGAGCTTTGAAGATTCTGCAGCAGATTTCTACTGGGCTTCCTAAGGGCACCCTTGCGCAGTCAGATCAGTGCAAGAGGTGTACTTTAGGGAAGTATGTGAAAGCCACCTTTCACGAGAAGGATAGTCGCGCCACGATGATCCTTGAGAGAGTTCACACAGACGTGTGTGGTCCTTTCTCGGTTGCTTCGACAGCAAAGCACAGGTATTATGTGATCTTTGTTGATGATTTCTCTCGAAAGTGCTGGATCTTCTTCATGTCGAAGAAGAGCGATACATTCGCGAAGTTCTGTGAGTTTAAAGCACTGGTCGAGAAGGAGTCGGGGAAGAAGGTGATTGCTCTAAAGAGTGATAACGGTGGTGAATTCATCTCGGCTGAATTCAAGGAGTTCTGCAGTGCAGAAGGGATTCGGAGAGAGCTCATCGCACCCCATAACCCACAGCAGAACGGGGTGGCTGTGCGGAAGAACAGAACGATCGTGGGTGCTGCACGGGCGATGTTGCATGATCGGGGCCTACCCCTTCACTTGTGGGCTGAGGCATGCAATACAGCAGTGTATGTGCAGAACCGTTGTCCTCACAAGGTTCTTGGCATGAGTACACCGGAGGAGGCTTATTCTGGCAAGAGGCCTGATATTTCCCATTTGCGGATCTTTGGTTCTCTTGTCTACATGCATGTGACAAAGGATGCAAGAAGGGGAAGATCCTCGTTGGATTGTTCGAGGTTGCATTTGGAGCCTACGGTGATTTACGCCGACGATAACCGGAGATTGCATTAAACTCTTGGCTAATCTAGTATTTCATGATAGATCCAAACACATCGACATCGGTACCATCATACGAGATAGTACGTACTTGTGAGGAGTATTGTACTGAGTTGTTACATGTTTTCTCCATTATAATATACACAATAGCAGCGGGGTTTTCAGCAATAAGCTTTCCCCATACATACTATGTTAATGTGTATGATGAATTGATGTGTTATTGCTTGTTTTATTTCCGCATGTGTGATGATCTGAGTGGAGAGTGAAGCAACCAAGTTCGAAAAAGAAACAAGGAAGAACAAGCAAGAAGTCAAGGGTAGCACACGAGTTGCCAACAACTCGTTGGGCGCAGAAACGAAGACGAACCGAGCGTTGGTCGAGTCAGGTCGTAGTCGTGCACGCCGCACTGCAGGTCGGGTCAGGCGCAGCTGAACGGCGGACGGGTCGAGTCGAGTCAGTTCTGGGTGCCGAGTAACGGCCGTGGCCCAGCACTAAAAACGTGATTTCGGGAGCGTCGGGTGTCGGATTGAGGTGTCGTAAGAACCAAAATGTGCGTAATTCCAAGATGCATCCAACCATATGGGTGAGGGACGGATTGGACACACGGTCAGCTTAGAAAATTCTCTGCACTGATTTGGAGCAACGGTTGAGTGACCCGAGTGACCAGCACTTGGGCAGTTTAGGGCAGCACTTCCGCAGGTTGAAACTCTTGATTGTATATGATTGTTCTAGGCTAGTTTGATGATTGGCAAGCCTTAGAGCTTGGCCAAAAGGCAAATAGCCATGCCAAGGAGCAGGAGTGGTTTCTGCTGGATTGGATGTTGTAAACTTGTATTTTTATGAAACATAATATCCGAGCGGACTCATTTTAAAAGGGAGTTGCCCCTCCCTTGTATGTATGGGCGTACATGTGGTTTGATATTGATGTTTATATTTATTTCCGCACATTGAAAGAAAATTTGTAATATAACTAACGAATGTTGCTATAGGCGTAGTCTGGGTACTTGAGTATTTAGAAAAAGAAAAAGTACGACAGTGCCGCACCTGTCTACAAGACGTGGTTGGAAGACACCCGTGGTGTAGGGGCGTGACATCATGGCACCTTATGGAGTCCATCCTTTCATTTCTCAAATTTCCCTTTCATTAATCCTTTGTTGTATTGCTTGCTCATTGCAATTAAACACAACTTGCTGAGGAAAACCTTAGATCTGAAAACATTCTCTCATTTTCACTCTTTCCCATCTTGTAATTTTGGAACAATCAATAATGGGTAATAATATTAATTTATATTTATCTATAAAATTTTGTATGCTTTTAATGGTAAAGGAATATAATTAACCTTTGAAAAATGACAAGGTAGCTTAAACCTTAAATATTAGAATAACTTGTTAATTTTAAACCATCATCACATTACATCTCTCTCATATATAAACTATAAAATGCATCTCTCAATGCAATATGAATTAAATATATTAAGTTATAATAAATTCGAAGGAAGAAGCCAAAGTGAAGCATCAAACCTAAGGAACAAGCAAAGAGTATGCTTGTGAACATTATGAATCCAAGTTTTAAATTTATATAATGCTTCAAATACATTTTCTACATGTAGTGCAAACTTAAAATGAAAATTTCCATTAAACTTTAACATAGGTAACAAAGTAAAATCTCGTTATAGATAATGGTGATCTAGGTGGATATCGAGTTTTCCACCCACCTCTTCCTCAATGGTTATATTTTCTTGGAAATTTTTCTATAATTTATGGGTCCAAAAATCACAGGGGCCTTTTCGGGGTCCTAAATGATGTTTTTTTGCCAATTTGAGAGCCAAGTTATGTAACATGCCACCCATTCTGGGTGAAAATTTGTATTCCTTTAATAGTTCTTTCTACGAGAGCCCTACGTACCCTAAACTAATATTGTATGCAAAATTTGTACCCTCGGGAGAAGTTGATGTACCAACTAACCACCTCGATATCCTAAGACAACTTTTGTTGTTTGATCTTTTGGGATTAGGGTCTTAGACCTATAAGGTTCTTTATTTATGTTAAAATGACATTCCTTTAGCCTCTTTTAATATCAATTGTGAATGCACATAACTTCCATCTCTCTATGTTTAGAGATAGATACCACCATTCTAAACGAAATCAAATTCGGGGTCAAAGCTTTGAAAATCCAAGTCTTATTATGGAAATAAGACATCATATAATATTAGCAGGAACTCATCACCATGCATATTAGTGGAATCATTGGTGTTAGGGTAAGTTTTCAACCTTCATCTTGATTAATAATTGAATCCCACTTGACTAATATCAAGATGTTGAGATTCTTTCTGAGAAAATAATGTAGAAACATCATTTTGACATAGAGGAATTTGAAAAAGAAAGAGAGATTAAAAGTGTCTTCATCCTTTTGTTCCTCTACTGTGAAATGTAACCATCTTGTACTGATTTCCATGTAAACCAACTAATTGGGAGTTAAAAAGTATCTAGAGAAACCCCAATTGGAGTAGGTTGATCGAATCAAGGTACATAGGGTCATGTGGTGTAAATTGTAGAGGATGAAAGGTAACCCTTATATAATGATACTTTCTATTAGATCAATTCAAGTTTTGAATTATGCACGTAATCTTGATAATGCTCCATGGATTTTATTAGAACATTTAAATTTTTTCCCTAAATCATGATCTTGTCCATGGGGAGAAATAAAGATAGGATAAGTGGATCAATGGTTTGATTCTCAAGTTTTCCAAATTCACTACCGGTACATGAGACTACTTTATATGGTGATGGAAAAGGAGGAAGAGAAGGAACAAAAAGAGTAGGTTCATCCTTTGAAATTTTAATTGCCCCATGACTAAGAAAATTTGGGAGACTCATATAAGATTCATTTTTTCATATGGTTCTAAGGAAATTTGAACTAAATATTGAAAATTTTCATTCATAAAATCCCCAATCCACATCTTCCTTGGAAAATTAAGTAGCAAAGGTGAAGAAAATTATCCATAAAATCCTCTAATGATTCATCATATTTCATTATAAGTTAATTTATCCTCTTATACACATTTCAATAACCATACATGTCAAAGGTTTGATGAAGCTCTAGAACGATTAGCTCTTGCCCTCTACGGTTTAGAGATCTCTAAGCAAGTGGAAAAAACTCGAAAATGAAATCCAAAGGAACGACGGAGGCATAAAAAAACAACAATTACAATGCAAAAGAAACAACAACTACGATTCAATCGCAATTCGGAACAACTGGATATTCTAAACACATCGACGGTCAATTGTAATCTAATAGCAATCCATAAATGAATGGAGCGGCAACTCACTTTGTAATTACGAACAACAACTGTGATAAATAATAATAAGTTTGATAAATGAAACAACAATGGATCGAGGCGTTTACTTCAATCAATTAATGAAACAACTGCAGCAATGAAAATAAATCTTAAAACACACAATAGCATTAACGAGACCAAGATTAATAATACAACGACGCAAGCCGTACATTTCGGGTCTACCTCGGAATTCTAAAGGATAGATGGCGGTGATTTTATATTAATCGAAGAACATTACGAGACAACGTTCTCTCACGACGGAAAGTCGAGAATTTAATTGCAAAGGAAATATATACGTATTTTACAAAAACGAGTTCAACGTCATCTATCACTAAAGATCAATGCCTTTATGTTCGATCCTTGGACGGACAAATCAAGAAAGACTATTAGTTTATGCGGCGATCCCTCGGGATCTTGGGTACGAGGGATTCACACCTCCTTTGTTTTATCACGATTCGTTTTCTTTGTTTAGGCGAGCTGTCTCTTGCCCTTTCGGGCAATCGGTTCAGATCTTCTTGGCTTCGATAACTATGGTTCATCGCGAATGGAGTAGGAGTCGAGGCCCCATTTTTCGCCCGCCTTTGATACGGCTCCTCACCTCTTGAATTCTGATTTGACAATAAAAACAATCTTTAGTTATCCTTTTTAGTCTCAATGCAACTTTCCAAATTAATTACAACATTATCATGATAGATTACCTTTTCAAGACTAAGTAAATATGTTTATGGTGAAAGAATGAACAAATACATAATAATTTCATACCTCTTTATTGGCCAACATGCCCCCACTGCTCTACCTTTTTCATGTCCTCATGAAAACTATAATTTACATGGAGAGCCGTCAAAGAGTAAGCTGGAGAAAGGTTTGTCATTGAAGGAACAAAACCATGATGTGTAGCTAACTCTTCAAGAATATGTCTTGTCCCTCGGGAAGCTCATAGATAGCTTTTAATCCAAAACGGGGTACCAAAAAATGAAATTTCAGACCTACCTGGCAAATGGCCCTTCTTTGAAGACAAGATGGCCATAGGAAATGAAACGATGCGCGGCTAGCCCAAAGTTCCTATAATTTAATGGCTCCCTACTTTGTACGTTTTGACTCGAGGTTCTCCACGGATCTTGGCTACTACATAGGCACGGTCCTAATAGATGAAAAATAGTCGTTCCTTTCAAAATGATCGACTTATGAACGGACCCCAAAGCTTGGGTAACACCTTTCCTTGTCATTAAATTTTACGCTATTATAATTGACGTAAGGTCTGAGGTTCACTTCGACCCATAGATCCGACCATACTCTACCTTGCGAAGGCATTATAGGCTTTAAGCCACTTTAATTGATTTACGGCAAAGGCGAGCACGAGCGCCCATCTCCAATAAAAAGGCTAGGATTTGATTCACGGTCATTTTCAATAATTAAATTGTACGAAATAAAACTCACATAGCAATGCTTGTACTTTTTCATCTGAAAGCACGTGACAAGATATCAAGTAAATATAGTTCTTAACTTTCTATTGATTTTCCGGCCCTAAACTGCCTTGATTTTTAATTGCAAATACCTTTCTAAGAGAAACAAAGCATAATTTTTGGCGGGGCACCTACAAGCTAAGACATCGGTATATAATGAGTAGAGAATGTCCATTTGTTTTCGTGTTAATTTTAATTGGTTGCTTACCTTATCGGCTCTTATCTCTTGCTTCTCGATGTTTTCCATGGGCTTGACTTACGCCTGCACTTGAACAATTTTCATCTCTTCTTTGTAATTCTTGGTATTTCCTCCTTGGGACGATTATCTTCTTCTAGTTTTTGTCTCTCATTCGAACTTTGTGCAGTTCTTCTTGCGGTCTAACTAATTACGAATCACTAAAGGTTTGTTATTTGCTCAATTGGTTGTTTTCATTTGTCAAAAGCTGGTTCTTCGTCCGTCGGTATTTGGGACGGTACATTTCTTTGCTCCCGAAATCATAAGTAGGCTACGGTACCGTTTCTTCTTCTGGAACGAGTTGATGTTGGGACGAGTACATTCTTGTTCCCCGGTCATATAAGTAGGCTGCAGTACGGTTTCTTCTTCTACCGAGGGTTTCTGACCAACGGTGACCCTTCTCTTTTTCGATCTGAAAGCATTAATGAAGTTTTGTCTTTTGAAGTTAGCTTGATGTTGCTTCATTTTTAAAATCCTAATGGTTTGCCTAGGCCACTCAATCAACTTATGAAGCTTTCCTTTCTGTGACTTCTACTTAATTGTTCTCTTCTTCTTTCTTAAAAACACAACAGGTTTGCTCATCGACCTGGTACTCGACGGGGCCCGAGCCATGCCCTCGGTGAAATCTTCTTGCCTCTTCTTGGGGGTTCTTGTTCCATAGTCTCATCCTCTTGATTAGATTCCTCGGGAATCATTTGCTCGATTAATAAGTTTCCTGGGGTTTCAGAATAAAATTTGGCTCGACGCCGCATTCTCGTATTCGTGCATCTCGGTAAAACAACCTAGCTTCGCTAGGGTTTTCTTTTCATCGGTTACACACCCCTATCAAAGAGCGAACGTTACGGCATTTGATTAATGTCCCAAATGGGGTCCGAAGGCAGGTGCGTAATTGCTCATGTTGGCCAAAATCTAGGCCAATTGGTGCCTTCTTGCGGAGGATTGTGTTGACATTTTCGATAGGCTACATTTCATCCTCTTTGCGCTATTCGCATCACGGAGGTGTGATAACTACCTTCCTCTTGTCAAGATACGAAGTATTTCACCTTCGACTTCTTCTTCCTCTGAATCTCCCTTCGTCTCTTCTTCGTCGGAATAACGTATTTCTTTATCTCGGTTGTTTTTCGCCATCGGTATGGTAACTTACCTCTTCCTCATCCGAATAAAGAACTGCCTACATCTTAGGGTTGTTTTCCACTATAAATGCTTGCCTCTTCCTTATCTGAATAACGAACTTCTTCCTCTTGTCTTGGGTTGTTTTCTCCGGTATGGTGACCACTTCCTCCTCATCGTCACAGAATTTGTCCCTCCAATTTCTCTGCTTCCCTCGGAATGAGGACTTGCTCCCTCGATTGTGGAGGCTATTCCTCTTCATCGAAATTTGTTTAATTGCGGCGTTTGAGTATTCTTGCTCGGGAGTTCCTCTATTACTTTTTCTTGCTTCATTTTAATCGGAAGGATTGTACGTAAGTGGAGGGCCGGCTATTGAAGCGAAGCCATCCTTTTAAATGCTGAGTGGGTAAATCCATCCCACTCCTTCGACAGCGTCGGCTCTTCCCGGTGGTTTCTTCTTTGAGCGGGGGCTGTAACTTACTATTAGTCGAATCGAGCGGTAGTGGCGCGCCATGTACGCATCTTGTGCTTTTCTAATTCCACAAGCAATAATATGCAATAAAGAGTTTAAAGATACGGTAGAATTGATAGTGCATTTTGTTTAGCCACATTTCATGACTTAAGATGGCGGTCTTACCACGTCTTTTCTACGTCGCATGTTCGCCGCTGCCGATCTGTGCGTCCCCAGCCATGGTTCGCCTAGCGACGCCGGTGTACTCCTCTCCTTTGACTATTAGCCTGTCCTTCCATCTGAAAATATTGCATGGCCTCACGGTACGATTTTCTTCGAGTCTGAAGCAGGTTCCACGTGGGGATGCGGAATACTTCTACGATTATCTCATCGGTCGCCGCTATCCTTCCTCTGTTGTGGAGGAACCTTCCTATAGATTTAACAAGAATTTAGTACCCGATGCTTGTTGGGTTCTTTGCATTCTCATAAAGCTAATCCATCGAAGAGTTTGTTTAATATTGCCCATGCGGCATCGGAGATCGCCAACGTGCGAGGTTCAACGCACGGGTGGACGTGCGCCCATTTCTATGCCCGTTAATTGTTCTCAACACACGGTAACCTTAATGGAACAACACGATTGCAGGTTCGCTAAAATTAGATTTATTTTTAGAAAATGCAAGGGTTTTAATTCATAAAAATCTATTAGGAGATACGGGTATATGAAGAAATTTTGAGTCATACGTGCGCATCTGGAAAAAGTGTTCCGCCCCAAACGATGAAAGGGTCGGCCTCGACCATCGGTGGGTGGCATGTATTGGAACAACAGGACGGCGGTGAAAAACGAGGTCTGATCATGATAAACTCGATCAAATCAAGTAATTACGGGAAATCGATGCGTATGTAATAATGAGGGAATCGCGTTGTGATACGATTCAAGTATGAGGTGAAGGGACATCAAAATATTAATGTAATTGCGGTATTTACATTAAATGTCTGGTGATTTATAATATTTTTCATGTGTGATGGTTCGAGATAGAACTTAAGGAATTTCAGCATTTCGTTGATATTCTGACAAAGATAATCTGCCAGCTGACATTTCCTTTCGAAAGACAACGAGGAAATCTTTCTGTGAACATCTTCATTCGTTTGAAAGGAACAACAAAAACCTTTGATAATGGCCATTAATTCCATTAAAGGAAACAGCGAGAAAATATCTACGAAGGTGATGTTCCTTTGGAAAGGAACGGCAAAACACTCTCTTGGCTTGTTGTTCCTTTGAAAAGGAACAACGGAAGTGTTGTTTCGTTAGGAACAACAAATGCGAAAAAACACGAAATTTTTATTATTTTTCGTTTTATAAAAAACTAAATTAATAAAAATAAAGAAGTATTAACAAGGAAACGAATTTCAAAAACGAGAAATAAAAACGGAAAAAAAAGAATGCATTATGTACAAAAATTAAAAAAACCAATTTATCAAAGCTGGCGCGGGAGAGGATTCTCCTTGACGAAATTTCAATGGTGGAGTCTTCCCTTAGCTAGAAAAGATTCAGGTAGCGGCTTACACGATATAATCGAACTGCGATGGCCATTAACCTTAAAGGAATGCCCGGATCGAAGTCGATAGTGACTAGTGTGAGAGTTTTTGGAATCCTAGCTTATGATCACATAATATAAATTAGTAGAAATTATTTCGATAATAATCACATGCGAAACGTCGACGCGTTTCTGTGTGTGTGGTTCATCATCGGGGACTATGAGAGATGGGGTCCGGACATTAAGTATAAATAGATGTAGAGATGACTCGACTAGCTAGTTAGGATAACGGCTAGTTTGACTTTGAAAAAGTAAATATTCCATTATTTATTTATTTATTTAATTTTATTAATTTTATTTATTATTATTGTTTTATTTATTTATAAAACCTTTAATATATTAATATAATGGTAAGTAATTTAACAAATCGTGGTGTATATATGTAAATTATTGTAAATTTTTTATTAAATTATATAATAATTAATTATTATTATTAATTAATAAATATAATTAATTCTTATTCATATGATTTAATTATAACAAACCATCTATCAAATAGTTAAACAAAGAGTCAATAAATAAATAAAAATAATAAATAAAATAAATAAATAATTTAATAAATAAATAAAAACAAATATATAAATTAATAAATAATAAAAATAAATAAAAATATTTTATTAATTAATTAATTAATTAATTAATATTAATATTATTATTATTTATTATTTATTTATTTATTTATTTATGGTCATGTTGCCTTGTCGGCATCCAATGTAGTATAAGCAGTTGCCAACCAAGGTCTTCCTAAAATTAAACGGTGTCCATCTATAGCCCAGGTTCTTTGGATTAATAAGCTAGGAAATCGACGGGGTACTCCCCGGGAATCTACGGATACCATGACATCTTGTAAGGTGCCTTGGTTTAACTGCGTCGATCGACGATTCCCAACAAGGTTGTTTTTGGTTCAAGTGATGTAATGCCAAGTTTCGATAGGTAGTAGTTGCTTGTTAAAAATATTCAGTTGCTTCTCCTAGATCACGTAAAGCATTCAGGAAATGATTAGTGAAGTGATCACAGAGCTGATACTATAGGGTTCTGGATCTTCATACTTGATATAGGTGTTTCCATTCCTAATCTAATAAATTAGATAAGGTACGGACTATTTGATCGATTAGGATTGGTTGTGCACTCTCCTCTTTGGTTTTTATGCATAATTCCTTAATGGTTT